>JARACL010000166.1:0-329099 GCA_029948455.1 Solanum rostratum | reverse complement strand
GGGGTCCGCAAGAGGCCCGGCAAGAGGTCCATATCGTCCGGCGGGGTTGGATGAGGCCTGGTTGGATTTTATTGGCCAAGGAAGTGGAAACAGGCGATTTCGGCTCATTTCTATGGTGTTAGCCCACGATTCTGGCGCTGCATGGGGTTCCGGCGCAAGATTCTCAAATAACCATACGCGGGGTCCGCAAGAGGCCCGGCAAGAGGTCCATGTCACCCGACAGGGTTGGATGAGGCCTGGTTGGATTTTATGGGCCAAGGAATTGGAAACAGGCGATTTCGGCTCATTGCTGTGGATGTTAGCCCACGGATTCTGGCGCTGCATGGGGTTCCGGTGCAAGATTCTAGAAAAACCATACGAGGGGGTCCGCAAGAGGCCCGGCAAGAGGTTCATGTCGCCTGGCGGGGTGGGATGAGGCCTGGTTGGATTTTATGGGCCAAGGAAGTGGAAACAGGCGATTTCGGCTCATTTCTGTTGGTGTTAGCCCACGGATTCTGGCGCTGCGTCGGGTTCCGTCGCAAGATTCTCGAAAAAACCAAATGAGGGGGTCCGCAAGAGGCCCGGCAAGAGGTCCATGTCGCCGGCGGGGTTGGATGAGGCCTGGTTGGATTTTATGGGCTAAGGAAGTGGAAACAGGCGATTTCGGCTCATTTCTGTGCATGTTAGCCCACGGATTCTGGCGCTGCATAGGGTTCCGGGGCAAGATTCTCGAAAAACCATACGAGGGGGTCCGCAAGAGGCCCGGCAAGAGGTCCATGTCGCCCGGCGGGGTTGGATGAGGCCTGGTTGGATTTTATGGGCCAAGGAAGTGGAAACAGGCGATTTCGGCTCATTTCTGTGGGTGTTAGCCCACGGATTCTGGCGCTGCATGGGGTTCCGGCGCAAGATTCTCGAAAAACCATACGAGGGGGTCCGCAAGAGGCCCGGCAAGAGGTCCATGTCGCCCGGCAGGTTGGATGAGGCCTGGTTGGATTTTATTGGGCCAAGGAAGTGGAAACAGGCGATTTCGGCTCATTTCTGTGGGTGTTAGCCCACGGATTCGGCACTGCATGGGGTTCCGGCGCTAGATTCTCGAAAAACCATACGAGGGGGTATGCAAGAGGCCCGGCAAGAGGTCCATGTCGCCCGGCGGGGTTGGATGAGGCATGGTTGGATTTTATGGGCCAAGGAAGTGGAAATAGGTGATTTCGACTAATTTCTGTGGGTGTTAGCCCACGGATTCTGGCGCTGCATGGGGTTCCGGCGCATGATTCTCGAAAAACCATACGAGGGGGTCCGCAAGAGGCCCGGCAAGAGGTCTATTTTCGCCCGGCAGGGTTGGATGAGGCCTGGTTGGATTTTATGGGCCAAGGAAGTGGAAACAGGCGATTTTGGCTCATTTCTGTGGGTGCTAGCCCACGGATTCTGGCGCTACATGGGGTTCCGACGCAAGATTCTCAAAAAACTATACGAGGGGGTCCGCAAGAGGCCCGGCAAGAGGTCCATGTCGCCCGGCGGGGTTGTATGAGGCCTGGTGGATTTTATGGGCCAAGGAAGTGGAAACAGGCGATTTCGGCTCATTTCTGTGGGTTTTTAGCCCACGGATACTGGCGCTGCATGGGGTTCCCGGCACAAGATTCTCGAAAAATTATACGAGGGGGTCCGCAAGAGGCCCGGCAAGAGGTCCATATCGCCCGCGGGGTTGGATGAGGCCTGGTTGGATTTTATGGGCCAAGGAATTGGAAACAGGCGATTTCGGCTCATTGCTGTGGATGTTAGCCCGCGGATTCTGGCGCTGCATGGGGTTCCGGTGCAAGATTCTCGAAAAACCATACGAGGGGGTCCGCAAGAGGCCCGGCAAGAGGTTCATGTCGCCTGGCGGGGTGGGATGAGGCCTGGTTGGATTTTATGGGCCAAGGAAGTGGAAACAGGCGATTTCGGCTCATTTCTGTTGGTGTTAGCCCACGGATTCTGGCGCTGCATGGGGTTCCGGTGCAAGATTCTCGAAAAACCATACGAGGGGGTCCGCAAGAGGCCCGGCAAGAGGTCCATGTCACCCAACGGGGTTGGATGAGGCCAAGTTGGATTTTATGGGCCAAGGAAGTGGAAACAGGCGATTTCGGCTCATTTCTGTGGATGTTAGCCCACGGATTCTGGCGCTGCATAGGGTTCCGGCGCAAGATTCTCGAAAAACCATACGAGGGGGTCCGCAAGAGGCCCGGCAAGAGGTCCATGTCGCCCGGCGGGGTTGGATGAGGCCTGGTTGGATTTTATGGGCCAAGGAAGTTGAAACAGGCGATTTCGGCTAATTTCTGTGGGTGTAAGCCCACGGATTCTGGCGCTGCATGGGGTTCCGGCGCAAGATTCTCGAAAAACCATACGAGGGGGTCCGCAAGAGGCCCGGCAAGAGGTCCATATCGCCCGGCTGGGTTGGATGAGGCCTGGTTGTATTTTATGGGCCGAGGAAGTGGAAACAGGCGATTTCGGCACATTTCTGTGGGTGTAAGCCAACGGATTCTGGCGCTGCATGGGGTTCTGGCGCAAGATTCTCGAAAAAACCATACAAAGGGGTCCGCAAGAGGCCCGGCAGGAGGTCCATGTCGCCCGGCGCGGTTGGATGAGGCCTGGTTGGATTTATGGGCTAAGGAAGTGGAAACAAGCGATTTCGGCTCATTTCTGTGGGTGTTAGCCCACGGATTCTGGCGCTGCATGGGGTTCCGGCGCAAGATTCTCGAAACACCATTCGAGGGGGGTCCGCAAGAGGCCCGGCAAGAGGTCCATGTCGCCCGGCGGGGTTGGATGAGGCCTGGTTGGATTTTATGGGCCAAGGAAGTGGAAACAGGCGATTTCGGCTCATTTCTGTGGGTTTTAGCCCACGGATACTGGCGCTGCATGGGGTTCCGGCACAAGATTCTCGAAAAACCATACGAGGGGGTCCGCAAGAGGCCCGGCAAGAGGTCCATATCGTCCGGCGGGGTTGGATGAGGCCTGGTTGGATTTTATTGGCCAAGGAAGTGGAAACAGGCGATTTCGGCTCATTTCTATGGTGTTAGCCCACGGATTCTGGCGCTGCATGGGGTTCCGGCGCAAGATTCTCAAATAACCATACGCGGGGGTCCGCAAGAGGCCCGGCAAGAGGTCCATGTCGCTCGGCGGGGTTGGATGAGGCCTGGTTGGATTTTATGGGCCAAGGAATTGGAAACAGGCGATTTCGGCTCATTGCTGTGGATGTTAGCCCACAGATTCTGGCGCTGCATGGGGTTCCGGCACAAGATTCTCGAAAACCCATACGAGGGGGTCCGCAAGAGGCCCGGCAAGAGGTCCATGTCTCCCGGTGGGGTCGGATGAGGCCTGGTTGGATTTTATGGGCCAAGGAAGTGGAAACAGGCGATTTCGACTCATTTCTGTGGGTGTTAGCCCACGGATTCTGGCGCTGCATGGGGTTACGGCCCATGATTCTCGAAAAACCATACGAGGGGGTTCGCAAGAGGCCCGGCAAGAGGTCCATGTCGCCCGGCGGGTTGGATGAGGCCTGGTTGGGTTTTATGGGCCAAGAAAGTGGAAACAGGCGATTTCGGCTCATTTCTGTGGGTGTTATCCCACGGATTCTGGCACTGCATGGGGTTCCGGCGCAAGATTCTCGAAAAACCATACGAGGGGGTCCGCAAGAGTCCCGATAAGAGGTCCATGTCACCCGACGGGGTTGGATGAGGCCTGGATGGATTTTATGGGCCAAGGAAGTGGAAACAGGCGATTTCGGCTCATTTCTTTGGGTGTTAGCCCACGGATTCTGGCGCTTCATGGGGTTTCGATGCAAGATTCTCGAAAAACCATACGAGGGGGTCCCAAGAGGCCCGGCAAGAGGTCCATGTCACCCGGCGTGGTTGGATGAGGCCTGGTTGGATTTTATGGGCCAAGGAAGTGGAAACAGGCGATTTCGGCTCATTTCTGTGGGTGTTAGCCCACGGATTCTGGCGCTACATGGGGTTCCGGCGCAAGATTCTCAAAATACCATACGAGGGGGTCCGCAAGAGGCCCGGCAAGAGGTCCATGTCGCCGGCGGGGTTGGATGAGGCCTGGTTGGATTTTATGGGCCAAGGAAGTGGAAACAGGCGATTTCGGCTCATTTCTATAGGTGTTAGCCCACGGATTCTGGTGCTGCATGGGGTTCCGGCGCAAGATTCTCAAAAAAACCATACGAGGGGGTCCACAAGAGGCCCGGCATGTGGTCCATGTTGCCCGGCGGGGTTGGATGAGGCCTGGTTGGATTTTATGGGCCAAGGAAGTGGAAACAGGCGATTTCGGCTCATTTCTGTAGGTGTTAGCCCACGGATTCTGGCGCTGCATGGGGTTCCGGCGCAAGATTCTCGAAAAACCATACGAGTGGGTCCGCAAGAGGCTCGACAAGAGGTCCATGTCGCCCGGCGGGGTTGGATGAGGCCTGGTTGATTTTATGGGCCAAGGAAGTGGAAACAGGCGATTTCCGTTCATTTCTGTGGGTGTTAGCCCACGGATTCTGGCGCTGCATGGGGTTCCGGCGCAAGATTCTCGAAAAAACCATACGAGGCGGTCCGCAAGAGGTCCGACAAGAGGTCCATGTCACCCAGCGGGGCTGGATGAGGCCTGGTTGGATTTTATGGGCCAAGGAAGTGGAAACAGGCGATTTCGGCTCATTCCTGTGGGTGTTAGCCCACGGATTCTAGCGCTGCATGGGGTTCCGGCGCAATGATTCTCGAAAAGCCATACGAGGGGGTCCGCAAGAGGCCCGGCAAGAGGTCCACGTCGCTCGACGGGGTTGGATGAGGCCTGGTTGGATTTTATGGGCCAAGGAAGTGGAAACAGGCGATTTCGGCTCATTTCTGTGTGTGTTAGCCCACGGATTCTGGCGCTGCATGGGGTTCCGGCGCAAGATTCTCGAAAAACCATACGAGGGGGTCCGCAAGAGGCTCGACAAGAGGTCCATGTCGCCCGGCGGGGTTGGATGAGGCCTGGTTGGATTTTATGGGCCAAGGAAGTGGAAACAGGCGATTTCCGTTCATTTCTATGGGTGTTAGCCCACGGATTCTGGCGCTGCATGGGGTTCCGGCGCAAGATTCTCGAAAAACCATACGAGGCGGTCCGCAAGAGGTCCAACAAGAGGTCCATGTCACCCAGCGGGGCTGGATGAGGCCTGGTTGGATTTTATGGGCCAAGGAAGTGGAACAGGCGATTTCGGCTCATTCCTGTGGGTGTTAGCCCACGGATTCTAGCGCTGCATGGGGTTCTGGCGCATGATTCTCGAAAAGCCATACGAGGGGGTCCGCAAGAGGCCCGGCAAGAAGGTCCACGTCGCTCGACGGGGTTGGATGAGGCCTGGTTGGATTTTATGGGCCAAGGAAGTGGAAACAGGCGATTTCGGCTCATTTCTGTGTGTGTTAGCCCACGGATTCTGGCGCTGCATGGGGTTCCGGCGCAAGATTCTCAAAAAACCGTACAAGGGGGTCCGCAAGAGGCCCGGCAAGAGGTCCATGTCGCCCGGCAGGGTTGGATGACGCCTGGTTGGATTTTATGGGCCAAGGAAGTGGAAACAGGCGATTTCGGCTCATTTCTGTGGGTGTTAGCCCACGGATTCTGGCGCTGCACGGGGTTCCGGTGCAAGATTCTCGAAACCCATACGAGGGGGTCCGCAAGAGGCCCGGCAAGAGGTCCATGTCGCCCGGCGGGGTTGGATGGGGCCTGGTTGGATTTTATGGGCCAAGGAAGTGGAAACAGGCGATTTCGGCTCATTTCTGTGGGTGTTAGCCCACGGATTCTGGCGCTGCATGGGGTTCCGGCGCAAGATTCTCGAAAAAACCATACGAGGGGGTCCGAAATAGGACTGGCAAGAGGTCCATGCCGCTGGCGGGTTGGATGAGGCCATGTTGGATTTTATGGGCCAAGGAAGTGGAAACAGGCGATTTCGGCTCATTTCTGTAGGTGTTAGCCCACGGATTCTTATGCTGCATGGGGTTCCGGCGAAAGATTCATGAAAAAACCATACGAGGGGGTCCGCAAGAGGCCCGGCAAGAGGTCCATGTCGCCCGGCGGGGTTGGATGAGGCCTAGTTGGATTTTATGGGCCAAGGAAGTGGAAACAGGAGATTTCGGCTCATTTCTGTGGGTGTTTGCCCACGGATTCTGGCGCTGCAAGGGGTTCCGGCGCAAGATTCTCGAAAAACGATACGAGGGGGTCTGCAAGAGGCCGGCAAGAGGTCCATGTCGCCCGGCGGGTTGGATGAGGCCTGGTTGGATTTTATGGGCCAAGGAAGTGGAAACAGGCGATTTCGAATCATTTTTGTGGGTGTTAGCCCACGGATTCTGGCGCTGCATGGGGTTCCGGCGCAAGATTCTCGAAAAAACCATACGAGGGGGTCCGCAAGAGGCCCGGCAAGTGGTGCATGTCACACGCGGGGTTGGATGAGGCCTGGTTGGATTTTATGGGCCAAGGAAGTGGAAACAGGCGATTTCAGCTCATTTCTGTGGGTGTTAGCCCACGGATTCTGGCGCTGCATGGGGTTCCCGCGAACGATTCTCGAAAAACCATTCGAGGGGGTCCACAAGAGGCCCGTCAAGAGGTCCATGTTGCCAGGCGGGGTTGGATGAGGCCTTGTTGGATTTTATGGGCCAAGGAAGTGGAAACAGGCGATTTCGGCTCATTTCTGTGGGTGTTAGCCCACGGATTCTGGCGCTGCATGGGGTTCCAGCGCAAGATTCTCGAAAAACCATACGAGGGGGTCCGCAAGAGGCCCGGCAAGAGGTCCATGTCGCCCGGCGGGGTTGGATGACGCCTGGTTGGATTTTATGGTCCAAGGAAGTGGAAACAGGCGATTTCGGCTCATTTCTGTGGGTGTTAGCCCACGGATTCTGGCGCTGCATGGGGTTCCGGCGCAAGACTCTCGAAACACCATACGAGGGGGTCCACAAGAGGCCCGGCAAGAGGTCCATGTCGCCCGGCGGGGTTGGATGAGGCCTGGTTGGAATTTATGGGCCAAGGAAGTGGAAACAGGCGATTTCGGCTCATTTCTGTATGTGTTAGCCCACGGATTCTGGCGCTGCATGGGGTTCCGGTGCAAGATTCTCGAAAACCCATACGAGGGGGTCCGCAAGAGGCCCGGCAAGAGGTCCATGTCGCCCGACTGGGTTGGATGAGGCCTGGTTGGATTTTATGGGCCAAGGAAGTGGAAACAGGCGATTTCGTCTCATTTCTGTGGGTGTTAGCCCACGGATTCTGGCGTTGCATGGGGTTCTGGCGCAAGATTCTCGAAAAACCATACGAAGGGGTCCACAAGAGGCCTGGCAAGAGGTCGATGTCGCCCGGCTGGGTTGGATGAGGCCAAGCTGGATTTTATGGGCCAAGAAAGTGGAAACAGGCGATTTCAGCTCATTTCTGTGGGTGTTAGCCCACGGATTCTGGCGGTGCATGGGGTTCCGACGCAAGATTCTCGAAAACCCATACGAGGGGGTCCACAAGAGGCCCGGCAAGAGGTCCATGTCGCCCGCGGGGTTGGATGAGGCCTGGTTGGATTTTATGGGCCAAGGAAGTGGAAACAGGCGATTTCGGCTCATTTCTGTGGGCGTTAGCCCACGGATTCTGGCGCTGCATGGGGTTCCGGTGCAAGATTCTCGAAAAACCATACGAGGGGGTCCGCAAGAGGCCCGGCAAGAGGTCCATGTCGCCCGGCTGGGTTGGATGAGGCCTGGTTGGATTTTATGGGCCAAGGAAGTGGAAACAGGCGATTTTGGCTCATTTCTGTGGGTGTTAGTCCACAGATTCTAGCGCTGCAAGGGGTTCCGGCGCAAGATTCTCGAAAAACCATACGAGGGGGTCTGCAAGAGGCCCGACAAGAGGTCCATGTCGCTCGGCGGGGTTGGAAGAGGCCTGGTTGGATTTTATGGGCCAAGGAAGTGGAAACAGGCGATTTCGAATCATTTCTGTGGGTGTTACCCCACGGATTCTGGCGCTGCATGGGGTTCCGGCACATGATTCACGAAAAGCCATACGAGGGGATCCGCAAGAGGCCCGGCAAGAGGTCCATGTCGCCCGGCGGGGTTGGATGAGGCCTGGTTGGATTTTATGGGCCAAGGAAGTGGAAACAGGCGATTTCGGCTCATTTCTGTGGGTGTTAGCCCACGGATTCTGGCGCTGCATGGGGTTCCGGTGCACGATTCTTAAAAAACCATACGAGGGGGTCCGCAAGAGGCCCGACTAGAGGTCCATGTCGCCCGGCGGGGTAGGATGAGGCCTGGTTGGATTTTATGGGCCAAGGAATTGGAAACAGGCGATTTCGGCTCATTTCTGTGTGTGTTAGCCCACGGATTCTTGCGCTGCATGGGGTTCTGGCGCAAGATTACCTAAAAACCATACGAGGGGGTCCGCAAGAGGCTCGAAAAGAGGTCCATGTCACCCGGCGGGGTTGGATGAGGCCTGGTTGGATTTTATGGGCCAAGGAAGTGGAAACAGGCGATTTCGGCTCATTTCTGTGGGTGTTAGCCCACGGATTCTGGCGCTGCATGGGGTTCCGGCGCAAGATTCTCGAAAAACTATACGAGGGGGTCCGCAAGAGGCCCGGCAAGAGGTCCATGTCGCCCGGCGGGGTTGGATGAGGCCTGGTTGGATTTTATGGGCCAAGGAAGTGGAAACAGGCGATTTCGGCTCATTTCTGTGGGTGTTAGCCCACGGATTCTGGCGCTGCATGGGGTTCCAGCGCAAGATTCTCGAAAAACCATACGAGGGGGTCCGCAAGAGGCCCGGCAAGAGGTCCATGTCGCCCGGCGGGGTTGGATGAGGCCTGGTTGGATTTTATGGGCCAAGGAAGTGGAAACAGGCGATTTCGGCTCATTTCTGTGGGGGTGATCCCACGGATTCTAGCGCTGCATGGGGTTCCGGCGTAAGATACTTGAAAAACCATACAAGGGGGTCCGCAAGAGGCCGGGCAGGAGTTCCATGTCGCTCGGCAGGGTTGGATGAGGCCTGGTCGGATTTTATGGGCCAAGGAAATGGAAACAGGCGATTTCGGCTCATTTCTGTGGGGTTTAGCCCACGGATTCTAGCGCTGCATGGGGTTCCAGCGCAAGATTCTCGAAAAACCATACGAGGGGGTCCGCAAGAGGCCCGGCAAGAGGTCCATGTCGCCCGGCAGGGTTGGATGAGGCCTGGTTGGATTTTATGGGCCAAGGAAGTGGAAACAGGCGATTTCGGCTCATTTCTGTGGGTGTTAGCCCACGGATTCTGGCGCTGCATGGGGTTCCGGCGCAATATTCTCGAAAAACCATACGAGGGGGTCCACAAGAGGCCCGGAAAGAGGTCCATGTCGCCCGGCGGGGTTGGATGAGGCCTGGTTGGATTTTATGGGCCAAGGAAGTGGAAACAGGCGATTTCGGCTCATTTCTGTGGGTGTTAGCCCACGGATTCTGGCGCTGCATGGGGTTCCGGCGCAAGATTCTCGAAAAACCATACGAGGGGGTCCGCAAGAGGCCCGGCAAGAGGTCTATGTCGCCCGGCGGGGTTGGATGAGGCCTGGTTGGATTTTATGGGCCAAGGAAGTGGAAACAGGCGATTTCGGCTCATTTCTGTGGGTGTTAGCCCACGGATTCTGGCGCTGCATGGGGTTCCGGCGCAAGATTCTCGAAAAACCATACGAGGGGGTCTGCAAGAGGCCCGGCAAGAGGTCCATGTCGCCCGGCGGGGTTGGATGAGGCCTGGTTGGATTTTATGGGCCAAGGAAGTGGAAACAGGCGACTTCGGCTCATTTCTGTGGGTGTTAGCCCACGGATTCTGGCGCTGCATGGGGTTCCGGCGCAAGATTCTCGAAAAACCATACGAGGGGGTCTGCAAGAGGCCCGGCAAGAGGTCCATGTCGCCCGGCGGGGTTGGATGAGGCCTGGTTGGATTTTATGGGCCAAGGAATGGAAACAGGCGATTTCGGCTCATTTATGTGGGTGTTAGCCCACGGATTCTGGCGCTGCATGGGGTTCCGGCGCAAGATTCTTGAAAACCCATACGAGGGGGTCCGCAAGAGGCCCGGAAAGAGGTCCATGTCGCCCGGCAGGGTTGGATGAGGCCTGGTTGGATTTGATGGGCCAAGGAAGTGGAAACAGGCGATTTCGGCTCATTTCTGTGGGTGTTAGCCCACGGATTTTTGCGCTGCATGGGGTTCCTGCGCAAGATTCTCGAAAAACCATACGAGGGGTCCGCAAGAGGCCCGGCAAGAGGTCCATGTCGCCCGGAGGGGTTGGATGAGGCCTGGTTGGATTTTATGGGCCAAGGAAGTGGAAACAGGCGATTTCGGCTCATTTCTGTGGGTGTTAGCCCACGGATTCTGGCGCAGCATGGGGTTACGGCGCAAGATTCTCGAAAAACCATACGAGGGGGTCGGAAAGAGGCCCGGCAAGAGGTCCATGTCGCCCGGCAGGGTTGGATCAGGCCATGTTGGATTTTATGGGCCAAGGAATGGAAACAGGCGATTTCGGCTCATTTCGGTGGGTGTTAGCCCACGGATTCTGGCGCTGCATGAGGTTCCGGCGCAAGATTCTTGAACAACCAAACGGGGGGGTCCGCAAGAGGCCCGGCAAGAGGTCCATGTCTTCCAGAGGGGTTGGATGAGGCCTGGTTGGATTTGATGGGCCAAGGAAGTGGAAACAGGCGATTTCGGCTCATTTCTATGGGTGTTAGCCCACGGATTTTAGCGCTGCATGGGGTTCTGGCGCAAGATTCTCGAAAAACCGTACGAGGGGGTCCGAAAGAGGCCCGGCAAGAGGTCCATGTCGCCCGGAGGGGTTGGATGAGGCCTGGTTGAATTTTATGGGCCAAGGAAGTGGAAACAGGCGATTTCGGCTCATTTCTGTGGGTGTTAGCCTACGGATTCTGGCGCTGCATGGGGTTCCGGCGCAAGATTCTCAAAAAACCATACGAGGGGGTCCGCAAGAGGCCCGGCAAGAGGTCCATGTCGCCCGGAGGGGTTGGATGAGGCCTGGTTGGATTTTATGGGCCAAGGAAGTGGAAACAGGCGATTTCGGCTCATTTCTGTGGGTGTTAGCCCACGGATTCTGGCGCTGCATGGGGTTCCGGCGCAAGATTCTCGAAAAACCATACGAGGGGGTCCGCAAGAGGCCCGGCAAGAGGTCCATGTTGCCCGGCGGGGTTGGATGAGGCCTGGTTGGATTTTATGGGCCAAGGAAATGGAAACAGGCGATTTCGGCTCATTTCTGTGGGTGATAGCCCACGGATTCTGGCGCTGCATGGGGTTCCGGCGCAAGATTCTCGAAAAACCATACGAGGGGGTTCGCAAGAGGCCCGACAAGAGGTCCATGTCGCCCGGCGGGGTTGGCTGAGGCCTGGTTCGATTTTATGGGCCAAGGAAGTGGAAACAGGCGATTTCGGCTCATTTCTGTAGGTGTTAGCCCACGGATTCTGGCGCTGCATGGGGTTCCGGCGCAAGATTCTTGAACAACCAAACGAGGGGGTCCGCAAGAGCCCCGGCAAGAGGTCCATGTCTCCCGGAGGGGTTGGATGAGGCCTGGTTGGATTTGATGGGCCAAGGAAGTGGAAACAGGCGATTTCGGCTCATTTCTATGGGTGTTAGCCCACGGATTTTTGCGCTGCATGGGGTTCCGGCGCAAGATTTTCGAAAAACCATACGAGGGGGTCCGCAAGAGGCCCGGCAAGAGGTCCATGTCGCCCGGAGGGGTTGGATGTGGCCTGGTTGGATTTTATGGGCAAAGGAAGTGGAAACAGGCGATTTTGGCTCATTTCTGTGGGTGTTAGCCTACGGATTCTGGCGCTGCATGGGGTTCTGGCGCAAGATTCTCAAAAAACCATACGAGGGGGTCCGGAAGAGGCCCGGCAAGAGGTCCATGTCGCCCGGAGGGGTTGGATGAGGCCTGGTTGGATTTTATGGGCCAAGGAAGTGGAAACAGGCGATTTCGGCTCATTTCTGTGGGTGTTAGCCCACGGATTCTGGCGCTGCATGGGGTTCCGGCGCAAGATTCTCGAAAAACCATAAGAGGGGGTCCGCAAGAGGCCCGGCAAGAGGTCCATGTTGCCCGGCGGGGTTGGATGAGGCCTGGTTGGATTTTATGGGCCAAGGAAATGGAAACAAGCGATTTAGGCTCATTTCTGTGGGTGATAGCCCACGGATTCTGGCGCTGCATGGGGTTCCGGGCGCAAGATTCTCGAAAAACCATACGAGGGGGTCCGCAAGAGGCCCAACAAGAGGTCCATGTCGCCCGGCGGGGTTGGCTGAGGCCTGGTTCGATTTTATGGGCCAAGGAAGTGGAAACAGGCGATTTCGGCTCATTTCTGTAGGTGTTTGCCCACGGATTCTGGCGCTGCATGGGGTTCCGGCGCAAGATTCTCGAAAAACCATACGAGGGGGTCCGCAAGAGGCCCGATAAGAGGTCCATGTCTCCCGGCGGGGTTGGATGAGTCCTGATTGGATTTTATGGGCCAAGGAAGTGGAAACAGGCGATTTCGGCTCATTTCTGTGGGTGTTAGCCCACGGATTCTGGCGCTGCATGGGGTTCCGGCGCAAGATTCTCGAAAAAACCATATGAGGGGGTCCGCAAGAGGCCCGGAAAGAGGTCCATGTCGCCCGGCGGGGTTGGATGAGGCCTGGTTGGATTTTATGGGCCAAGGAAGTGGGAACAGGCGATTTCGGCTCATTTCTGTGGGTGTTAGCCCACGGATTCTGGCGCTGCATGGGGTTCCGGCGCAAGATTCTAGAAAACCCATACGAGGGGGTCCGCAAGAGGCCCGGCAAGAGGTCTATGTCGCCCGGCGGGGTAGGATGAGGCCTGGTTGGATTTTATGGGCCAAGGAAGTGGAAACAGGCGATTTAGGCTCATTTCTGTGGGTGTTAGCCCACGGATTCTGGCGCTGCATGGGGTTCTGGCGCAAGATTCTCGAAAAACCATACGAGGGGGTCCGCAAGAGGTCCATGTTTCCCGGCGGGGTTAGATGAGGCCTGGTTGGATTTTATGGGCCAAGGAAATGGAAACAGGCGATTTCGGCTCATTTCTGTGGGTGATAGCCCACGGATTCTGGCGTTGCATGGGGTTCCGGCGCAAGATTCTCGAAAAACCATACGAGGGGGTTCGCAAGAGGCCCGACAAGAGGTCCATGTCGCCCGGCGGGGTTGGCTGAGGCCTGGTTCGATTTTATGGGCCAAGGAAGTGGAAACAGGCGATTTCGGCTCATTTCTGTAGGTGTTTGCCCACGGATTCTGGCGCTGCATGGGGTTCCGGCGCAAGATTCTCGAAAAACCATACGAGGGGGTCCGCAAGAGGCCCGATAAGAGGTCCATGTCTCCCGGCGGGGTTGGATGAGTCCTGGTTGGATTTTATGGGCCAAGGAAGTGGAAACAGGCGATTTCGGCTCATTTCTGTGGGTGTTAGCCCACGGATTCTGGCTCTGCATGGGGTTCCGGCGCAAGATTCTCGAAAAACCATACGAGGGGGTCCGCAAGAGGCCCGGCAAGAGGTCCATGTCGCCCGGCGGGGTTGGATGAGGCCTGGTTGGATTTTATGGGCCAAGGAAGTGGGAACAGGCGATTTCGGCTCATTTCTGTGGGTGTTAGCCCACGGATTCTGGCGCTGCATGGGGTTCCGGCGCAAGATTCTAGAAAACCCATACGAGGGGGTCCGCAAGAGGCCCGGCAAGAGGTCTATGTCGCCCGGCGGGGTAGGATGAGGCCTGGTTGGATTTTATGGGCCAAGGAAGTGGAAACAGGCGATTTCGGCTCATTTCTGTGGGTGTTAGCCCACGGATTCTGGCGCTGCATGGGGTTCTGGCGCAAGATTCTCGAAAAACCATACGAGGGGATCCGCAAGAGGCCCGGCAAGAGGTCCATGTTGCCCGGCGGGGTTGGATGAGGCCTGGTTGGATTTTATGGGCCAAGGAAATGGAAACAGGCGATTTCGGCTCATTTCTGTGGGTGATAGCCCACGGATTCTGGCGCTGCATGGGGTTCCGGCGCAAGATTCTCGAAAAACCATACGAGGGGGTTCGCAAGAGGCCCGACAAGAGGTCCATGTCGCCCGGCGGGGTTGGCTGAGGCCTGGTTCGATTTTATGGGCCAAGAAAGTGGAAACAGGCGATTTCGGCTCATTTCTGTAGGTGTTAGCCCACGGATTCTGGCGCTGCATGGGGTTCCGGCGCAAGATTCTTGAACAACCAAACGAGGGGGTCCGCAAGAGGCCCGGCAAGAGGTCCATGTCTCCCGGAGGGGTTGGATGAGGCCTGGTTGGATTTGATGGGCCAAGGAAGTGGAAACAGGCGATTTCGGCTCATTTCTATGGGTGTTAGCCCACGGATTTTTGCGCTGCATGGGGTTCCGGCGCAAGATTTTCGAAAAACCATATGAGGGGGTCCGCAAGAGGCCCGGCAAGAGGTCCATGTCGCCCGGAGGGGTTGGATGAGGCCTGGTTGGATTTTATGGGCCAAGGAAGTGGAAACAGGCGATTTCGGCTCATTTCTGTGGGTGTTAGCCCACGGATTCTGGCGCTGCATGGGGTTCCGGCGCAAGATTCTCGAAAAACCATAAGAGGGGGTCCGCAAGAGGCCCGGCAAGAGGTCCATGTTGCCCGGCGGGGTTGGATGAGGCCTGGTTGGATTTTATGGGCCAAGGAAATGGAAACAGGCGATTTAGGCTCATTTCTGTGGGTGATAGCCCACGGATTCTGGCGCTGCATGGGGTTCCGGGCGCAAGATTCTCGAAAAACCATACGAGGGGGTCCGCAAGAGGCCCAACAAGAGGTCCATGTCGCCCGGCGGGGTTGGCTGAGGCCTGGTTCGATTTTATGGGCCAAGGAAGTGGAAACAGGCGATTTCGGCTCATTTCTGTAGGTGTTTGCCCACGGATTCTGGCGCTGCATGGGGTTCCGGCGCAAGATTCTCGAAAAACCATACGAGGGGGTCCGCAAGAGGCCCGATAAGAGGTCCATGTCTCCCGGCGGGGTTGGATGAGTCCTGATTGGATTTTATGGGCCAAGGAAGTGGAAACAGGCGATTTCGGCTCATTTCTGTGGGTGTTAGCCCACGGATTCTGGCGCTGCATGGGGTTCCGGCGCAAGATTCTCGAAAAACCATACGAGGGGGTCCGCAAGAGGCCCGGCAAGAGGTCCATGTCGCCCGGCGGGGTTGGATGAGGCCTGGTTGGATTTTATGGGTCAAGGAAGTGGAAACAGGCGATTTCGGCTCATTTCTGTGGGTGTTAGCCCACGGATTCTGGCGCTGCATGGGGTTCCGGCGCAAGATTCTCGAAAAACCATACGAGGGGGTCCGCAAGAGGCCCGGCAAGAGGTCCATGTTGCCCGGCGGGGTTGGATGAGGCCTGGTTGGATTTTATGGGCCAAGGAAATGGAAACAGGCGATTTCGGCTCATTTCTGTGGGTGATAGCCCACGGATTCTGGCGCTGCATGGGGTTCCGGCGCAAGATTCTCGAAAAACCATACGAGGGGGTTCGCAAGAGGCCCGACAAGAGGTCCATGTCGCCCGGCGGGGTTGGCTGAGGCCTGGTTCGATTTTATGGGCCAAGGAAGTGGAAACAGGCGATTTCGGCTCATTTCTGTAGGTGTTAGCCCACGGATTCTGGCGCTGCATGGGGTTCCGGCGCAAGATTCTTGAACAACCAAACGAGGGGGTCCGCAAGAGCCCCGGCAAGAGGTCCATGTCTCCCGGAGGGGTTGGATGAGGCCTGGTTGGATTTGATGGGCCAAGGAAGTGGAAACAGGCGATTTCGGCTCATTTCTATGGGTGTTAGCCCACGGATTTTTGCGCTGCATGGGGTTCCGGCGCAAGATTTTCGAAAAACCATACGAGGGGGTCCGCAAGAGGCCCGGCAAGAGGTCCATGTCGCCCGGAGGGGTTGGATGTGGCCTGGTTGGATTTTATGGGCAAAGGAAGTGGAAACAGGCGATTTTGGCTCATTTCTGTGGGTGTTAGCCTACGGATTCTGGCGCTGCATGGGGTTCTGGCGCAAGATTCTCAAAAAACCATACGAGGGGGTCCGGAAGAGGCCCGGCAAGAGGTCCATGTCGCCCGGAGGGGTTGGATGAGGCCTGGTTGGATTTTATGGGCCAAGGAAGTGGAAACAGGCGATTTCGGCTCATTTCTGTGGGTGTTAGCCCACGGATTCTGGCGCTGCATGGGGTTCCGGCGCAAGATTCTCGAAAAACCATAAGAGGGGGTCCGCAAGAGGCCCGGCAAGAGGTCCATGTTGCCCGGCGGGGTTGGATGAGGCCTGGTTGGATTTTATGGGCCAAGGAAATGGAAACAAGCGATTTAGGCTCATTTCTGTGGGTGATAGCCCACGGATTCTGGCGCTGCATGGGGTTCCGGGCGCAAGATTCTCGAAAAACCATACGAGGGGGTCCGCAAGAGGCCCAACAAGAGGTCCATGTCGCCCGGCGGGGTTGGCTGAGGCCTGGTTCGATTTTATGGGCCAAGGAAGTGGAAACAGGCGATTTCGGCTCATTTCTGTAGGTGTTTGCCCACGGATTCTGGCGCTGCATGGGGTTCCGGCGCAAGATTCTCGAAAAACCATACGAGGGGGTCCGCAAGAGGCCCGATAAGAGGTCCATGTCTCCCGGCGGGGTTGGATGAGTCCTGATTGGATTTTATGGGCCAAGGAAGTGGAAACAGGCGATTTCGGCTCATTTCTGTGGGTGTTAGCCCACGGATTCTGGCGCTGCATGGGGTTCCGGCGCAAGATTCTCGAAAAACCATATGAGGGGGTCCGCAAGAGGCCCGGAAAGAGGTCCATGTCGCCCGGCGGGGTTGGATGAGGCCTGGTTGGATTTTATGGGCCAAGGAAGTGGGAACAGGCGATTTCGGCTCATTTCTGTGGGTGTTAGCCCACGGATTCTGGCGCTGCATGGGGTTCCGGCGCAAGATTCTAGAAAACCCATACGAGGGGGTCCGCAAGAGGCCCGGCAAGAGGTCTATGTCGCCCGGCGGGGTAGGATGAGGCCTGGTTGGATTTTATGGGCCAAGGAAGTGGAAACAGGCGATTTAGGCTCATTTCTGTGGGTGTTAGCCCACGGATTCTGGCGCTGCATGGGGTTCTGGCGCAAGATTCTCGAAAAACCATACGAGGGGGTCCGCAAGAGGTCCATGTTTCCCGGCGGGGTTAGATGAGGCCTGGTTGGATTTTATGGGCCAAGGAAATGGAAACAGGCGATTTCGGCTCATTTCTGTGGGTGATAGCCCACGGATTCTGGCGTTGCATGGGGTTCCGGCGCAAGATTCTCGAAAAACCATACGAGGGGGTTCGCAAGAGGCCCGACAAGAGGTCCATGTCGCCCGGCGGGGTTGGCTGAGGCCTGGTTCGATTTTATGGGCCAAGGAAGTGGAAACAGGCGATTTCGGCTCATTTCTGTAGGTGTTTGCCCACGGATTCTGGCGCTGCATGGGGTTCCGGCGCAAGATTCTCGAAAAACCATACGAGGGGGTCCGCAAGAGGCCCGATAAGAGGTCCATGTCTCCCGGCGGGGTTGGATGAGTCCTGGTTGGATTTTATGGGCCAAGGAAGTGGAAACAGGCGATTTCGGCTCATTTCTGTGGGTGTTAGCCCACGGATTCTGGCTCTGCATGGGGTTCCGGCGCAAGATTCTCGAAAAACCATACGAGGGGGTCCGCAAGAGGCCCGGCAAGAGGTCCATGTCGCCCGGCGGGGTTGGATGAGGCCTGGTTGGATTTTATGGGCCAAGGAAGTGGGAACAGGCGATTTCGGCTCATTTCTGTGGGTGTTAGCCCACGGATTCTGGCGCTGCATGGGGTTCCGGCGCAAGATTCTAGAAAACCCATACGAGGGGGTCCGCAAGAGGCCCGGCAAGAGGTCTATGTCGCCCGGCGGGGTAGGATGAGGCCTGGTTGGATTTTATGGGCCAAGGAAGTGGAAACAGGCGATTTCGGCTCATTTCTGTGGGTGTTAGCCCACGGATTCTGGCGCTGCATGGGGTTCTGGCGCAAGATTCTCGAAAAACCATACGAGGGGATCCGCAAGAGGCCCGGCAAGAGGTCCATGTTGCCCGGCGGGGTTGGATGAGGCCTGGTTGGATTTTATGGGCCAAGGAAATGGAAACAGGCGATTTCGGCTCATTTCTGTGGGTGATAGCCCACGGATTCTGGCGCTGCATGGGGTTCCGGCGCAAGATTCTCGAAAAACCATACGAGGGGGTTCGCAAGAGGCCCGACAAGAGGTCCATGTCGCCCGGCGGGGTTGGCTGAGGCCTGGTTCGATTTTATGGGCCAAGAAAGTGGAAACAGGCGATTTCGGCTCATTTCTGTAGGTGTTAGCCCACGGATTCTGGCGCTGCATGGGGTTCCGGCGCAAGATTCTTGAACAACCAAACGAGGGGGTCCGCAAGAGGCCCGGCAAGAGGTCCATGTCTCCCGGAGGGGTTGGATGAGGCCTGGTTGGATTTGATGGGCCAAGGAAGTGGAAACAGGCGATTTCGGCTCATTTCTATGGGTGTTAGCCCACGGATTTTTGCGCTGCATGGGGTTCCGGCGCAAGATTTTCGAAAAACCATATGAGGGGGTCCGCAAGAGGCCCGGCAAGAGGTCCATGTCGCCCGGAGGGGTTGGATGAGGCCTGGTTGGATTTTATGGGCCAAGGAAGTGGAAACAGGCGATTTCGGCTCATTTCTGTGGGTGTTAGCCCACGGATTCTGGCGCTGCATGGGGTTCCGGCGCAAGATTCTCGAAAAACCATAAGAGGGGGTCCGCAAGAGGCCCGGCAAGAGGTCCATGTTGCCCGGCGGGGTTGGATGAGGCCTGGTTGGATTTTATGGGCCAAGGAAATGGAAACAGGCGATTTAGGCTCATTTCTGTGGGTGATAGCCCACGGATTCTGGCGCTGCATGGGGTTCCGGGCGCAAGATTCTCGAAAAACCATACGAGGGGGTCCGCAAGAGGCCCAACAAGAGGTCCATGTCGCCCGGCGGGGTTGGCTGAGGCCTGGTTCGATTTTATGGGCCAAGGAAGTGGAAACAGGCGATTTCGGCTCATTTCTGTAGGTGTTTGCCCACGGATTCTGGCGCTGCATGGGGTTCCGGCGCAAGATTCTCGAAAAACCATACGAGGGGGTCCGCAAGAGGCCCGATAAGAGGTCCATGTCTCCCGGCGGGGTTGGATGAGTCCTGATTGGATTTTATGGGCCAAGGAAGTGGAAACAGGCGATTTCGGCTCATTTCTGTGGGTGTTAGCCCACGGATTCTGGCGCTGCATGGGGTTCCGGCGCAAGATTCTCGAAAAACCATACGAGGGGGTCCGCAAGAGGCCCGGCAAGAGGTCCATGTCGCCCGGCGGGGTTGGATGAGGCCTGGTTGGATTTTATGGGTCAAGGAAGTGGGAACAGGCGATTTCGGCTCATTTCTGTGGGTGTTAGCCCACGGATTCTGGCGCTGCATGGGGTTCCGGCGCAAGATTCTAGAAAACCCATACGAGGGGGTCCGCAAAAGGCCCGGCAAGAGGTCTATGTCGCCCGGCGGGGTAGGATGAGGCCTGGTTGGATTTTATGGGCCAAGGAAGTGGAAACAGGCGATTTCGGCTCATTTCTGTGGGTGTTAGCCCATGGATTCTGGCGCTGCATAGGGTTACGGCGCAAGATTCTCGAAAAACCATACGAGGGGGTCTGCAAGAGGCCCAGCAAGAGGTCCATGTCGCCCGTCGGGGTTGGATGAGGCCTGGTTGGATTTTATGGGCCAAGGAAGTGGAAACAGGCGATTTTGACTCATTTCTGTGGGTGTTAGCCCACGGATTCTGGCGCAGCATGGGGTTACGGCGCAAGATTCTCGAAAAACCATACGAGGGGGTCCGATAGAGTCCCGGCAAGAGGTCCATGTCGCCCGGCAGGGTTGGATCAGGCCTGGTTGGATTTTATGGGCCAAGGAATGGAAACAGGCGATTTCGGCTCATTTTTGTGGGTGTTAGCCCACGGATTCTGGCGCTGCATGGGGTTCCGGCGCAAGATTCTTGAAAAACCATACGAGGGGGTCCGCAAGAGGCCCGGCAAGAGGTCCATGTCGCCCGGAGGGGTTGGATGAGGCCTGGTTGGATTTTATGGGCCAAGGAAGTGGAAACAGGCGATTTCGGCTCATTTCTGTGGGTGTTAGCCTACGGATTCTGGCGCTGCATGGGGTTCCAGCGCAAGATTCTCAAAAAACCATACGAGGGGGTCTGCAAGAGGCCCGGCAAGAGGTCCATGTCGCCCGGAGGGGTTGGATGAGGCCTGGTTGGATTTTATGGGCCAAGGAAGTGGAAACAGGCGATTTCGGCTCATTTCTGTGGGTGTTAGCCCACGGATTCTGGCGCTGCATGGGGTTCCGGCGCAAGATTCTCGAAAAACCATACGAGGGGGTCTGCAAGAGGCTCGGCAAGAGGTCCATGTTGCCCGGCGGGGTTGGATGAGGCCTGGTTGGATTTTATGGGCCAAGGAAATGGAAACAGGCGATTTCGGCTCATTTCTGTGGGTGATAGCCCACGGATTCTGGCGCTGCATGGGGTTCCGGCGCAAGATTCTCGAAAAACCATACGAGGTGGTTCGCAAGAGGCCCGACAAGAGGTCCATGTCGCCCGGCGGGGTTGGCTGAGGCCTGGTTCGATTTTATGGGCCAAGGAAGTGGAAACAGGCGATTTCGGCTCATTTCTGTAGGTGTTAGCCCACGGATTCTGGCGCTGCATGGGGTTCCGACGCAAGATTCTTGAACAACCAAACGAGGGGGTCCGCAAGAGGCCCGGCAAGATGTCCATGTCTCCCGGAGGGGTTGGATGAGGCCTGGTTGGATTTGATGGGCCAAGGAAGTGGAAACAGGCGATTTCGGCTCATTTCTATGGGTTTTAGCCCACGGATTTTTGCGCTGCATGGGGTTCCGGCGCAAGATTTTCGAAAAACCATACGAGGGGGTCCGCAAGAGGCCCGGCAGGAGGTCCATGTTGCCCGGAGGGGTTGGATGAGGCCTGGTTGGATTTTATGGGCCAAGGAAGTGGAAACAGGCGATTTCGGCTCATTTCTGTGGGTGTTAGCCTACGGATTCTGGCGCTGCATGGGGTTCCGGCGCAAGATTCTCAAAAAACCATACGAGGGGGTCCGCAAGAGGCCCGGCAAGAGGTCCATGTCGCCCGGAGGGGTTGGATGAGGCCTGGTTGGATTTTATGGGCCAAGGAAGTGGAAACAGGCGATTTCGGCTCATTTCTGTGGGTGTTAGCCCACGGATTCTGGCGCTGCATGGGGTTCCGGCGCAAGATTCTCGAAAAACCATAAGAGGGGGTCCGCAAGAGGCCCGACAAGAGGTCCATGTTGCCCGGCAGGGTTGGATGAGGCCTGGTTGGATTTTATGGGCCAAGGAAATGAAAACAGGCGATTTAGGCTCATTTCTGTGGGTGATAGCCCACGGATTCTGGCGCTGCATGGGGTTCCGGCGCAAGATTCTCGAAAAACCATACGAGGGGGTCCGCAAGAGGCCCAACAAGAGGTCCATGTCGCCCGGCGGGGTTGGCTGAGTCCTGGTTCGATTTTATGGGCCAAGGAAGTGGAAACAGGCGATTTCGGCTCATTTCTGTAGGTGTTAGCCCACGGATTCTGGCGCTGCATGGGGTTCCGGCGCAAGATTCTCGAAAAACCATACGAGGGGGTCCGCAAGAGGCCCGATAAGAGGTCATGTCTCCCGGCGGGGTTGGATGAGGCCTGGTTGGATTTTATGGGCCAAGGAATGGAAACAGGCGATTTCGGCTAATTTCTGTGGGTGTTAGCCCACGGATTCTGGCGCTGCATGGGGTTCCGGCGCAAGATTCTTGACAAACCATACGGGGGGGGGTCCGCAAGAGGCCTGGCAAGAGGTCCATGTCACCCGACGGGGTTGGATGAGGCCTGGTTGGATTTTATGGGCCAAGGAAGTGGAAACAGGCGATTTCGGCTCATTTATGTGGGTGTTAGCCCACGGATTCTGGCGCTGCATGGGGTTCCGGCGCAAGATTCTCGAAAAACCATACGAGGGGGTCTGCAAGAGGCCCGGCAAGAGGTCCATGTCGCCCGGCGGGGTTGGATGAGGCCTAGTTGGATTTTATGGGCCAAGGAAGTGGAAACAGGCGATTTCGGCTAATTTCTGTGGGTGTTAGCCCACGGATTCTGGCGCTGCATGGGGTTCCGGCGCAAGATTCTTGACAAACCATACGGGGGGGGGGGTCCGCAAGAGGCCTGGCAAGAGGTCCATGTCACCCGACGGGGTTGGATGAGGCCTGGTTGGATTTTATGGGCCAAGGAAGTGGAAACAGGCGATTTCGGCTCATTTATGTGGGTGTTAGCCCACGGATTCTGGCGCTGCATGGGGTTCCGGCGCAAGATTCTCGAAAAACCATACGAGGGGGTCTGCAAGAGGCCCGGCAAGAGGTCCATGTCGCCCGGCGGGGTAGGATGAGGCCTGGTTCGATTTTATGGGCCAAGGAAGTGGAAACAGGCGATTTCGGCTCATTTCTGTAGGTGTTAGCCCACGGATTCTGGCGCTGCATGGGGTTCCGGCGCAAGATTCTTGAACAACCAAACGAGGGGGTCCGCAAGAGGCCCGGCAAGAGGTCCATGTCGCCCGGCGGGGTTGGATGAGGCCTGGTTGGATTTTATGGGTCAAGGAAGTGGGAACAGGCGATTTCGGCTCATTTCTGTGGGTGTTAGCCCACGGATTCTGGCGCAGCATGGGGTTACGGCGCAAGATTCTCGAAAAACCATACGAGGGGGTCCGCAAGAGGCCCGACAAGAGGTCCATGTCGCCCGGCAGGGTTGGATCAGGCCTGGTTGGATTTTATGGGCCAAGGAATGGAAATAGGCGATTTCGGCTCATTTTTGTGGGTGTTAGCCCACGGATTCTGGCGCTGCATGGGGTTCCGGCGCAAGATTCTTGAAAAACCATACGAGGGGGTCCGCAAGAGGCCCGGCAAGAGGTCCATGTCGCCCGGAGGGGTTGGATGAGGCCTGGTTGGATTTTATGGGCCAAGGAAGTGGAAACGGGCGATTTCGGCTCATTTCTGTGGGTGTTAGCCTACGGATTCTGGCGCTGCATGGGGTTCCGGCGCAAGATTCTCAAAAAACCATATGAGGGGGTCCGCAAGAGGCCCGTCAAGAGGTCCATGTCGCCCGGAGGGGTTGGATGAGGCCTGGTTGGATTTTATGGTCCAAGGAAGTGGAAACAGGCGATTTCGGCTCATTTCTGTGGGTGTTAGCCCACGGATTCTGGCGCTGCATGGGGTTCCGGCGCAAGATTCTCGAAAAACCATACGAGGGGGTCTGCAAGAGGCTCGGCAAGAGGTCCATGTTGCCCGGCGGGGTTGGATGAGGCCTGGTTGGATTTTATGGGCCAAGGAAATGGAAACAGGCGATTTCGGCTCATTTCTGTGGGTGATAGCCCACGGATTCTGGCGCTGCATGGGGTTCCGGCGCAAGATTCTCGAAAAACCATACGAGGTGGTTCGCAAGAGGCCCGACAAGAGGTCCATGTCGCCCGGCGGGGTTGGCTGAGGCCTGGTTCGATTTTATGGGCCAAGGAAGTGGAAACAGGCGATTTCGGCTCATTTCTGTAGGTGTTAGCCCACGGATTCTGGCGCTGCATGGGGTTCCGGCGCAAGATTCTTGAACAACCAAACGAGGGGGTCCGCAAGAGGCCCGGCAAGATGTCCATGTCTCCCGGAGGGGTTGGATGAGGCCTGGTTGGATTTGATGGGCCAAGGAAGTGGAAACAGGCGATTTCGGCTCATTTCTATGGGTTTTAGCCCACGGATTTTTGCGCTGCATGGGGTTCCGGCGCAAGATTTTCGAAAAACCATACGAGGGGGTCCGCAAGAGGCCCGGCAGGAGGTCCATGTCGCCCGGAGGGGTTGGATGAGGCCTGGTTGGATTTTATGGGCCAAGGAAGTGGAAACAGGCGATTTCGGCTCATTTCTGTGGGTGTTAGCCTACGGATTCTGGCGCTGCATGGGGTTCCGGCGCAAGATTCTCAAAAAACCATACGAGGGGGTCCGCAAGAGGCCCGGCAAGAGGTCCATGTCGCCCGGAGGGGTTGGATGAGGCCTGGTTGGATTTTATGGGCCAAGGAAGTGGAAACAGGCGATTTCGGCTCATTTCTGTGGGTGTTAGCCCACGGATTCTGGCGCTGCATGGGGTTCCGGCGCAAGATTCTCGAAAAACCATAAGAGGGGGTCCGCAAGAGGCCCGACAAGAGGTCCATGTTGCCCGGCAGGGTTGGATGAGGCCTGGTTGGATTTTATGGGCCAAGGAAATGAAAACAGGCGATTTAGGCTAATTTCTGTGGGTGATAGCCCACGGATTCTGGCGCTGCATGGGGTTCCGGCGCAAGATTCTCGAAAAACCATACGAGGGGGTCCGCAAGAGGCCCAACAAGAGGTCCATGTCACCCGGCGGGGTTGGCTGAGTCCTGGTTCGATTTTATGGGCCAAGGAAGTGGAAACAGGCGATTTCGGCTCATTTCTGTAGGTGTTAGCCCACGGATTCTGGCGCTGCATGGGGTTCCGGCACAAGATTCTCGAAAAACCATACGAGGGGGTCCGCAAGAGGCCCGATAAGAGGTCCATGTCTCCCGGCGGGGTTGGATGAGGCCTGGTTGGATTTTATGGGCCAAGGAAGTGGAAACAGGCGATTTCGGCTCATTTATGTGGGTGTTAGCCCACGGATTCTGGCGCTGCATGGGGTTCCGGCGCAAGATTCTCGAAAAACCATACGAGGGGGTCCGCAAGAGGCCCGGCAAGAGGTCCATGTCGCCCGGCGGGGTAGGATGAGGCCTGGTTCGATTTTATGGGCCAAGGAAGTGGAAACAGGCGATTTCGGCTCATTTCTGTAGGTGTTAGCCCACGGATTCTGGCGCTGCATGGGGTTCCGGCGCAAGATTCTTGAACAACCAAACGAGGGGGTCCGCAAGAGGCCCAGCAAGAGGTCCATGTCTCCTGGAGGGGTTGGATGAGGCCTGGTTGGATTTGATGGGCCAAGGAAGTGGAAACAGGCGATTTCGGCTCATTTCTATGGGTTTTAGCCCACGGATTTTTGCGCTGCATGGGGTTCCGGCGCAAGATTTTCGAAAAACCATACGAGGGGGTCCGCAAGAGGCCCGGCAAGAGGTCCATGTCGCCCGGAGGGGTTGGATGAGGCCTGGTTGGATTTTATGGGCCAAGGAAGTGGAAACAAGCGATTTCGGCTCATTTCTGTGGGTGTTAGCCTACGGATTCTGGTGCTGCATGGGGTTCCGGCGCAAGATTCTCGAAAAACCATACGAGGGGGTCCGCAAGAGGCCCGATAAGAGGTCCATGTCTCCCGGCGGGGTTGGATGAGTCCTGGTTGGATTTTATGGGCCAAGGAAGTGGAAACAGGCGATTTCGGCTCATTTCTGTGGGTGTTTGCCCACGGATTCTGGCGCTGCATGGGGTTCCGGCGCAAGATTCTCGAAAAACCATACGAGGGGGTCCGCAAGAGGCCCAACAAGAGGTCCATGTCGCCCGGCGGGGTTGGCTGAGGCCTGGTTCGATTTTATGGGCCAAGGAAGTGGAAACAGGCGATTTCGGCTCATTTCTGTAGGTGTTTGCCCACGGATTCTGGCGCTGCATGGGGTTCCGGCGCAAGATTCTCGAAAAACCATACGAGGGGGTCCGCAAGAGGCCCGATAAGAGGTCCATGTCTCCCGGCGGGGTTGGATGAGTCCTGGTTGGATTTTATGGGCCAAGGAAGTGGAAACAGGCGATTTCGGCTCATTTCTGTGGGTGTTAGCCCACGGATTCTGGCGCTGCATGGGGTTCCGGCGCAAGATTCTCGAAAAACCATACGAGGGGGTCCGCAAGAGGCCCGGCAAGAGGTCCATGTCACCCGGCGGGGTTGGATGAGGCCTGGTTGGATTTTATGGGTCAAGGAAGTGGGAACAGGCGATTTCGGCTCATTTCTGTGGGTGTTAGCCCACGGATTCTGGCGCTGCATGGGGTTCCGGCGCAAGATTCTAGAAAACCCATACGAGGGGGTCCGCAAGAGGCCCGGCAAGAGGTCTATGTCGCCCGGCGGGGTAGGATGAGGCCTGGTTGGATTTTATGGGCCAAGGAAGTGGAAACAGGCGATTTCGGCTCATTTCTGTGGGTGTTAGCCCATGGATTCTGACGCTGCATAGGGTTACGGCGCAAGATTCTCGAAAAACCATACGAGGGGGTCTGCAAGAGGCCCAGCAAGAGGTCCATGTCGCCCGGCGGGGTTGGATGAGGCCTGGTTGGATTTTATGGGCCAAGGAAGTGGAAACAGGCGATTTTGACTCATTTCTGTGGGTGTTAGCCCACGGATTCTGGCGCAGCATGGGGTTACGGCGCAAGATTCTCGAAAAACCATACGAGAGGGTCCGATAGAGTCCCGGCAAGAGGTCCATGTCGCCCGGCAGGGTTGGATCAGGCCTGGTTGGATTTTATGGGCCAAGGAATGGAAACAGGCGATTTCGGCTCATTTTTGTGGGTGTTAGCCCACGGATTCTGGCGCTGCATGGGGTTCCGGCGCAAGATTCTTGAAAAACCATACGAGGGGGTCCGCAAGAGGCCCGGCAAGAGGTCCATGTCGCCCGGAGGGGTTGGATGAGGCCTGGTTGGATTTTATGGGCCAAGGAAGTGGAAACAGGCGATTTCGGCTCATTTCTGTGGGTGTTAGCCTACGGATTCTGGCGCTGCATGGGGTCCGGCGCAAGATTCTCAAAAAACCATACGAGGGGGTCTGCAAGAGGCCCGGCAAGAGGTCCATGTCGCCCGGAGGGGTTGGATGAGGCCTGGTTGGATTTTATGGGCCAAGGAAGTGGAAACAGGCGATTTCGGCTCATTTCTGTGGGTGTTAGCCCACGGATTCTGGCGCTGCATGGGGTTCCGGCGCAAGATTCTCGAAAAACCATACGAGGGGGTCTGCAAGAGGCTCGGCAAGAGGTCCATGTTGCCCGGCGGGGTTGGATGAGGCCTGGTTGGATTTTATGGGCCAAGGAAATGAAAACAGGCGATTTAGGCTCATTTCTGTGGGTGATAGCCCACGGATTCTGGCGCTGCATGGGGTTCCGGCGCAAGATTCTCGAAAAACCATACGAGGGGGTCCGCAAGAGGCCCAACAAGAGGTCCATGTCGCCCGGCGGGGTTGGCTGAGTCCTGGTTCGATTTTATGGGCCAAGGAAGTGGAAACAGGCGATTTCGGCTCATTTCTGTAGGTGTTAGCCCACGGATTCTGGCGCTGCATGGGGTTCCGACGCAAGATTCTTGAACAACCAAACGAGGGGGTCCGCAAGAGGCCCGGCAAGATGTCCATGTCTCCCGGAGGGGTTGGATGAGGCCTGGTTGGATTTGATGGGCCAAGGAAGTGGAAACAGGCGATTTCGGCTCATTTCTATGGGTTTTAGCCCACGGATTTTTGCGCTACATGGGGTTCCGGCGCAAGATTTTCGAAAAACCATACGAGGGGGTCCGCAAGAGGCCCGGCAGGAGGTCCATGTTGCCCGGAGGGGTTGGATGAGGCCTGGTTGGATTTTATGGGCCAAGGAAGTGGAAACAGGCGATTTCGGCTCATTTCTTTGGGTGTTAGCCTACGGATTCTGGCGCTGCATGGGGTTCCGGCGCAAGATTCTCAAAAAACCATACGAGGGGATCCGCAAGAGGCCCGGCAAGAGGTCCATGTCGCCCGGAGGGGTTGGATGAGGCCTGGTTGGATTTTATGGGCCAAGGAAGTGGAAACAGGCGATTTCGGCTCATTTCTGTGGGTGTTAGCCCACGGATTCTGGCGCTGCATGGGGTTCCGGCGCAAGATTCTCGAAAAACCATAATAGGGGGTCCGCAAGAGGCCCGACAAGAGGTCCATGTTGCCCGGCAGGGTTGGATGAGGCCTGGTTGGATTTTATGGGCCAAGGAAATGAAAACAGGCGATTTAGGCTCATTTCTGTGGGTGATAGCCCACGGATTCTGGCGCTGCATGGGGTTCCGGCGCATGATTCTCGAAAAACCATACGAGGGGGTCCGCAAGAGGCCCAACAAGAGGTCCATGTCGCCCGGCGGGGTTGGCTGAGTCCTGGTTCGATTTTATGGGCCAAGGAAGTGGAAACAGGCGATTTCGGCTCATTTCTGTAGGTGTTAGCCCACGGATTCTGGCGCTGCATGGGGTTCCGGCGCAAGATTCTCGAAAAACCATACGAGGGGGTCCGCAAGAGGCCCGATAAGAGGTCCATGTCTCCCGGCGGGGTTGGATGAGGCCTGGTTGGATTTTATGGGCCAAGGAAGTGGAAACAGGCGATTTCGGCTCATTTATGTGGGTGTTAGCCCACGGATTCTGGCGCTGCATGGGGTTCCGGCGCAAGATTCTCGAAAAACCATACGAGAGGGTCCGTAAGAGGCCCGGCAAGAGGTCCATGTCGCCCGGCGGGGTAGGATGAGGCCTGGTTCGATTTTATGGGCCAAGGAAGTGGAAACAGGCGATTTCGGCTCATTTCTGTAGGTGTTAGCCCACGGATTCTGGCGCTGCATGGGGTTCCGGCGCAAGATTCTTGAACAACCAAACGAGGGGGTCCGCAAGAGGCCCGGCAAGAGGTCCATGTCGCCCGGCGGGGTTGGATGAGGCCTGGTTGGATTTTATGGGTCAAGGAAGTGGGAACAGGCGATTTCGGCTCATTTCTGTGGGTGTTAGCCCACGGATTCTGGCGCTGCATGGGGTTACGGCGCAAGATTCTCGAAAAACCATACGAGGGGGTCCGCAAGAGGCCCGACAAGAGGTCCATGTCGCCCGGCAGGGTTGGATCAGGCCTGGTTGGATTTTATGGGCCAAGGAATGGAAACAGGCGATTTCGGCTCATTTTTGTGGGTGTTAGCCCACGGATTCTGGCGCTGCATGGGGTTCCGGCGCAAGATTCTTGAAAAACCATACAAGGGGGTCCGCAAGAGGCCCGGCAAGAGGTCCATGTCGCCCGGAGGGGTTGGATGAGGCCTGGTTGGATTTTATGGGCCAAGGAAGTGGAAACAGGCGATTTCGGCTCATTTCTGTGGGTGTTAGCCTACGGATTCTGGCGCTGCATGGGGTTCCGGCGCAAGATTCTCAAAAAACCATACGAGGGGGTCCGCAAGAGGCCCGGCAAGAGGTCCATGTCGCCCGGAGGGGTTGGATGAGGCCTGGTTGGATTTTATGGGCCAAGGAAGTGGAAACAGGCGATTTCGGCTCATTTCTGTGGGTGTTAGCCCACGGATTCTGGCGCTGCATGGGGTTCCGGCGCAAGATTCTCGAAAAACCATACGAGGGGGTCTGCAAGAGGCTCGGCAAGAGGTCCATGTTGCCCGGCGGGGTTGGATGAGGCCTGGTTGGATTTTATGGGCCAAGGAAATGGAAACAGGCGATTTCGGCTCATTTCTGTGGGTGATAGCCCACGGATTCTGGCGCTGCATGGGGTTCCGGCACAAGATTCTCGAAAAACCATACGAGGTGGTTTGCAAGAGGCCCGACAAGAGGTCCATGTCGCCCGGCGGGGTTGGCTGAGGCCTGGTTCGATTTTATGGGCCAAGGAAGTGGAAACAGGCGATTTCGGCTCATTTCTGTAGGTGTTAGCCCACGGATTCTGGCGCTGCATGGGGTTCCGGCGCAAGATTCTTGAACAACCAAACGAGGGGGTCCGCAAGAGGCCCGGAAAGATGTCCATGTCTCCCGGAGGGGTTGGATGAGGCCTGGTTGGATTTGATGGGCCAAGGAAGTGGAAACAGGCGATTTCGGCTCATTTCTATGGGTTTTAGCCCACGGATTTTTGCGCTGCATGGGGTTCCGGCGCAAGATTTTCGAAAAACCATACGAGGGGGTCCGCAAGAGGCCCGGCAGGAGGTCCATGTCGCCCGGAGGGGTTGGATGAGGCCTGGTTGGATTTTATGGGCCAAGGAAGTGGAAACAGGCGATTTCGGCTCATTTCTGTGGGTGTTAGCCTACGGATTCTGGCGCTGCATGGGGTTCCGGCGCAAGATTCTCAAAAAACCATACGAGGGGGTCCGCAAGAGGCCCGGCAAGAGGTCCATGTCGCCCGGAGGGGTTGGATGAGGCCTGGTTGGATTTTATGGGCCAAGGAAGTGGAAACAGGCGATTTCGGCTCATTTCTGTAGGTGTTAGCCCACGGATTCTGGCGCTGCATGGGGTTCGGGCGCAAGATTCTTGAACAACCAAACGAGGGGGTCCGCAAGAGGCCCGGCAAGAGGTCCATGTCGCCCGGCGGGGTTGGATGAGGCCTGGTTGGATTTTATGGGTCAAGGAAGTGGGAACAGGCGATTTCGGCTCATTTCTGTGGGTGTTAGCCCACGGATTCTGGCGCAGCATGGGGTTACGACGCAAGATTCTCGAAAAACCATACGAGGGGGTCCGCAAGAGGCCCGACAAGAGGTCCATGTCGCCCGGCAGGGTTGGATCAGGCCTGGTTGGATTTTATGGGCCAAGGAATGGAAACAGGCGATTTCGGCTCATTTTTGTGGGTGTTAGCCCACGGATTCTGGCGCTGCATGGGGTTCCGGCGCAAGATTCTTGAAAAACCATACGAGGGGGTCCGCAAGAGGCCCGGCAAGAGGTCCATGTCGCCCGGAGGGGTTGGATGAGGCCTGGTTGGATTTTATGGGCCAAGGAATTGGAAACAGGCGATTTCGGCTCATTTCTGTGGGTGTTAGCCTACGGATTCTGGCGCTGCATGGGGTTCCGGCGCAAGATTCTCAAAAAACCATACGAGGGGGTCCGCAAGAGGCCCGGCAAGAGGTCCATGTCGCCCGGAGGGGTTGGATGAGGCCTGGTTGGATTTTATGGGCCAAGGAAGTGGAAACAGGCGATTTCGGCTCATTTCTGTGGGTGTTAGCCCACGGATTCTGGCGCTGCATGGGGTTCCGGCGCAAGATTCTCGAAAAACCATACGAGGGGGTCTGCAAGAGGCTCGGCAAGAGGTCCATGTTGCCCGGCGGGGTTGGATGAGGCCTGGTTGGATTTTATGGGCCAAGGAAATGGAAACAGGCGATTTCGGCTCATTTCTGTGGGTGATAGCCCACGGATTCTGGCGCTGCATGGGGTTCCGGCGCAAGATTCTCGAAAAACCATACGAGGTGGTTTGCAAGAGGCCCGACAAGAGGTCCATGTCGTCGCCCGGCGGGGTTGGCTGAGGCCTGGTTCGATTTTATGGGCCAAGGAAGTGGAAACAGGCGATTTCGGCTCATTTCTGTAGGTGTTAGCCCACGGATTCTGGCGCTGCATGGGGTTCCGGCGCAAGATTCTTGAACAACCAAACGAGGGGGTCCGCAAGAGGCCCGGCAAGATGTCCATGTCTCCCGGAGGGGTTGGATGAGGCCTGGTTGGATTTGATGGTCCAAGGAAGTGGAAACAGGCGATTTCGGCTCATTTCTATGGGTTTTAGCCCACGGATTTTTGCGCTGCATGGGGTTCCGGCGCAAGATTTTCGAAAAACCATACGAGGGGGTCCGCAAGAGGCCCGGCAGGAGGTCCATGTCACCCGGAGGGGTTGGATGAGGCCTGGTTGGATTTTATGGGCCAAGGAAGTGGAAACAGGCGATTTCGGCTCATTTCTGTGGGTGTTAGCCTACGGATTCTGGCGCTGCATGGGGTTCCGGCGCAAGATTCTCAAAAAACCATACGAGGGGGTCCGCAAGAGGCCCGGCAAGAGGTCCATGTCGCCCGGAGGGGTTGGATGAGGCCTGGTTGGATTTTATGGGCCAAGGAAGTGGAAACAGGCGATTTCGGCTCATTTCTGTGGGTGTTAGCCCACGGATTCTGGCGCTGCATGGGGTTCCGGCGCAAGATTCTCGAAAAACCATAAGAGGGGGTCCGCAAGAGGCCCGACAAGAGGTCCATGTTGCCCGGCAGGGTTGGATGAGGCCTGGTTGGATTTTATGGGCCAAGGAAATGAAAACAGGCGATTTAGGCTCATTTCTGTGGGTGATAGCCCACGGATTCTGGCGCTGCATGGGGTTCCGGCGCAAGATTCTCGAAAAACCATACGAGGGGGTCCGCAAGAGGCCCAACAAGAAGTCCATGTCGCCCGGCGGGGTTGGCTGAGTCCTGGTTCGATTTTATGGGCCAAGGAAGTGGAAACAGGCGATTTCGGCTCATTTCTGTAGGTGTTAGCCCACGGATTCTGGCGCTGCATGGGGTTCCGGCGCAAGATTCTCGAAAAACCATACGAGGGGGTCCGCAAGAGGCCCGATAAGAGGTCCATGTCTCCCGGCGGGGTTGGATGAGGCCTGGTTGGATTTTATGGGCCAAGGAAGTGGAAACAGGCGATTTCGGCTCATTTATGTGGGTGTTAGCCCACGGATTCTGGCGCTGCATGGGGTTCCGACGCAAGATTCTCGAAAAACCATACGAGGGGGTCCGCAAGAGGCCCGGCAAGAGGTCCATGTCGCCCGGCGGGGTAGGATGAGGCCTGGTTCGATTTTATGGGCCAAGGAAGTGGAAACAGGCGATTTCGGCTCATTTCTGTAGGTGTTAGCCCACGGATTCTGGCGCTGCATGGGGTTCCGGCGCAATATTCTTGAACAACCAAACGAGGGGGTCCGCAAGAGGCCCAGCAAGTGGTCCATGTGTCCTGGAGGGGTTGGATGAGGCCTGGTTGGATTTGATGGGCCAAGGAAGTGGAAACAGGCGATTTCGGCTCATTTCTATGGGTTTTAGCCCACGGATTTTTGCGCTGCATGGGGTTCCGGCGCAAGATTTTCGAAAAACCATACGAGGGGGTCCGCAAGAGGCCCGGCAAGAGGTCCATGTCGCCCGGAGGGGTTGGATGAGGCCTGGTTGGATTTTATGGGCCAAGGAAGTGGAAACAGGCGATTTCGGCTCATTTCTGTGGGTGTTAGCCTACGGATTCTGGCGCTGCATGGGGTTCCGGCGCAAGATTCTCAAAAAACCATACGAGGGGGTCCGAAAGAGGCCCGGCAAGAGGTCCATGTCGCCCGGAGGGGTTGGATGAGGCCTGGTTGGATTTTATGGGCCAAGGAAGTGGAAACAGGCGATTTCGGCTCATTTCTATGGGTGTTAGCCCACGGATTCTGGCGCTGCATGGGGTTCCGGCGCAAGATTCTCGAAAAACCATAAGAGGGGGTCCGCAAGAGGCCGACAAGAGGTCCATGTTGCCCGGCGGGCTTGGATGAGGCCTGGTTGGATTTTGTGGGCCAAGGAAATGAAAACAGGCGATTTAGGCTCATTTCTGTTGGTGATAGCCCACGGATTCTGGCGCTGCATGGGGTTCCGGCGCAAGATTCTCGAAAAACCATACGAGGGGGTCCGCAAGAGGCCCAACAAGAGGTCCATGTCGCCCGGCGGGGTTGGCTGAGGCCTGGTTCGATTTTATGGGCCAAGGAAGTGGAAACAGGCGATTTCGGCTCATTTCTGTGGGTGTTAGCCTACGGATTCTGGCGCTGCATGGGGTTCCGGCGCAAGATTCTCAAAAAACCATACGAGGGGGTCCGAAAGAGGCCCGGCAAGAGGTCCATGTCGCCCGGAGGGGTTGGATGAGGCCTGGTTGGATTTTATGGGCCAAGGAAGTGGAAACAGGCGATTTCGGCTCATTTCTATGGGTGTTAGCCCACGGATTCTGGCGCTGCATGGGGTTCCGGCGCAAGATTCTCGAAAAACCATACGAGGGGGTCCGCAAGAGGCCCCATAAGAGGTCCATGTCTCCCGGCGGGGTTGGATGAGGCCTGGTTGGATTTTATGGGCCAAGGAAGTGGAAACAGGCGATTTCGGCTCATTTCTGTGGGTGTTAGCCCACGGATTCTGGTGCTGCATGGGGTTCTGGCGCAAGATTCTCGAAAAAACATACGAGGGGGTCCGCAAGAGGCCCGGCAAGAGGTCCATGTCGCCCGGCGGGGTTGGATGAGGCCTGGTTGGATTTTATGGGCCAAGGAAGTGGGAACAGGCGATTTCGGCTCATTTCTGTGGGTGTTAGCCCACGAATTCTGGCGCTGCATGGGGTTCCAGCGCAAGATTCTAGAAAACCCATACGAGGGGGTCCGCAAGAGGCCCGGCAAGAGGTCTATGTCGCCCGGCGGGGTAGGATGAGGCCTGGTTGGATTTTATGGGCCAAGGAAGTGGAAACAGGCGATTTCGGCTCATTTCTGTGGGTGTTAGCCCATGGATTCTGGCGTTGCATGGGGTTACGGCGCAAGATTCTGGAAAAACCATACGAGGGGGTCTGCAAGAGGCCCGGCAAGAGGTCCATGTCGCCCGGCGGGGTTGGATGAGGCCGGGTTGGATTTTATGGGCCAAGGAAGTGGAAACAGGCGATTTTGACTCATTTCTGTGGGTGTTAGCCCACGGATTCTGTCGCAGCATGGGGTTACGGCGCAAGTTTCTCGAAAAACCATATGAGGGGGTCCGAAAGAGTCCCGGCAAGAGGTCCATGTCGCCCGGCAGGGTTGGATCAGGCCTGGTTGGATTTTATAGGCCAAGGAATGGAAACAGGCGATTTCGGCTCATTTTTGTGGGTGTTAGCCCACGGATTCTGGCGCTGCATGGGGTTCTGGCGCAAGATTCTTGAAAAACCATACGAGGGGGTCCGCAAGAGGCCCGGCAAGAGGTCCATGTCGCCCGGCAGGGTTGGATGAGGCCTGGTTGGATTTGATGTGCCAAGGAAGTGGAAACAGGCAATTTCGGCTCATTTCTATGGGTGTTAGCCCACGGATTTTTGCGCTGCATGGGGTTCCGGCGCAAGATTCTCGAAAAACCATACGAGGGGGTCCGCAAGAGGCCCGGCAAGAGGTCCATGTCGCCCGGAGGGGTTGGATGAGGCCTGGTTGGATTTTATGGGCCAAGGAAGTGGAAACAGGCGATTTCGGCTCATTTCTGTGGGTGTTAGCCCACGGATTCTGGCGCAGCATGGGGTTACGGCGCAAGATTCTCGAAAAACCATACGAGGGGGTCCGAAAGAGGCCCGGAAAGAGGTCCATGTCGCCCGACAGGGTTGGATCAGGCCATGTTGGATTTTAAGGGCCAAGGAATGGAAACAGGCGATTTCGGCTCATTTCTATGGGTGTTAGCCCACGGATTCTGGCGCTGCATGGGGTTCCGGCGCAAGATTCTCGAAAAACCAAACGAGGGGGTCCGCAAGAGGCCCGGCAAGAGGTCCATGTCGCCCGGAGGGGTTGGATGAGGCCTGGTTGGATTTGATGGGCCAAGGAAGTGGAAACAGGCGATTTCGGCTCATTTCTGTGGGTGTTAGCCCACGGATTTTTGCGCTGCATGGGGTTCCGGCGCAAGATTCTCGAAAAACCATACGAGGGGGTCCGCAAGAGGCCCGGCAAGAGGTCCATCTCGCCCGGAGGGGTTGGATGAGGCCTGGTTGGATTTTATGGGCCAAGGAAGTGGAAATAGGCGATTTCGGCTCATTTCTGTGGGTGTTAGCCTACGGATTCTGGCGTTGCATGGGGTTACGGTGCAAGATTCTCAAAAAACCATACGAGGGGGTCCGCAAGAGGCCCGGCAAGAGGTCCATGTCGCCCGGAGGGGTTGGATGAGGCCTGGTTGGATTTTATGGGCCAAGGAAGTGGAAACAGGCGATTTCGGCTCATTTCTGTGGGTGTTAGCAACGGATTCTGGCGCTGCATGGGGTTCCGGCGCAAGATTCTCAAAAAACCATACGAGGGGGTCCGCAAGAGGCCCGGCAAGAGGTCCATGTCGCCCGGAGGGGTTGGATGAGGCCTGGTTGGATTTTATGGGCCAAGGAAGTGGAAACAGGCGATTTCGGCTCATTTCTGTGGGTGTTAGCCCACGGATTCTGGCGCTGCATGGGGTTCCGGCGCAAGATTCTCGAAAAACCATAAGAGGGGGTCCGCAAGAGGCCCGGCAAGATGTCCATGTTGCCCGGCGGGGTTGGATGAGGCCTGGTTGGATTTTATGGGCCAAGGAAATGGAAACAGGCGATTTAGGCTCATTTCTGTGGGTGATAGCCCACGGATTCTGGCGCTGCATGGGGTTCTGGCGCAAGATTCTCGAAAAACCATACGAGGGGGTCCGCAAGAGGCCCGACAAAAGGTCCATGTTGATCGGCGGGGTTGGATGAGGCCTGGTTGGATTTTATGGGCCAAGGAAATGAAAACAGGCGATTTAGGCTCATTTCTGTGGGTGATAGCCCACGGATTCTGGCGCTGCATGGGGTTCCGGCGCAAGATTCTCGAAAAACCATACGAGGGGGTCCGCAAGAGGCCCAACAAGAGGTCCATGTCGCCTGGCGGGGTTGGCTGAGGCCTGGTTCGATTTTATGGGCCAAGGAAGTGGAAACAGGCGATTTCTGCTCATTTCTGTAGGTGTTAGCCCACGGATTCTGGCGCTGCATGGGGTTCCGGCGCAAGATTCTCGAAAAACCATACGAGGGGGTCCGCAAGAGGCCCGATAAGAGGTCCATGTCTCCCGGCGGGGTTGGATGAGGCCTGGTTGGATTTTATGGGCCAAGGAAGTGGAAACAGGCGATTTCGACTCATTTCTGTGGGTGTTAGCCCACGGATTCTGGCGCTGCATGGGGTTCCGGCGCAAGATTCTCGAAAAACCATACGAGGGGGTCCGCAAGAGGCCCGGCAAGAGGTCCATGTCGCCCGGCGGGGTTGGATGAGGCCTGGTTGGATTTTATAGGCCAAGGAAGTGGGAACAGGCGATTTCGGCTCATTTCTGTGGGTGTTAGCCCACGGATTCTGGCGCTGCATGGGGTTACGGCGCAAGATTCTAGAAAACCCATACGAGGGGGTCCGCAAGAGGCCCGGCAAGAGGTCTATGTCGCCCGGCGGGGTAGGATGAGGCCTGGTTGGATTTTTTGGGCCAAGGAAGTGGAAACAGGCGATTTCGGCTCATTTCTGTGGGTGTTAGCCCATGGATTCTGGCGTTGAATGGGGTTACGGCGCAAGATTCTGGAAAAACCATAGGAGGGGGTCTGCAAGAGGCCCGGCAAGAGGTCCATGTCGCCCGGCGGGGTTGGATGAGGCCTGGTTGGATTTTATGGGCCAAGGAAGTGGAAACAGGCGATTTCGGCTCATTTCTGTGGGTGTTAGCCCATGGATTCTGACGCTGCATAGGGTTACGGCGCAAGATTCTCGAAAAACCATACGAGGGGGTCCGAAAGAGTCCCGGCAAGAGGTCCATGTCGCCCGGCAGGGTTGGATCAGGCCTGGTTGGATTTTATAGGCCAAGGAATGGAAACAGGCGATTTCGGCTCATTTTTGTGGGTGTTAGCCCACGGATTCTGGCGCTGCATGGGGTTCTGGCGCAAGATTCTTGAAAAACCATACGAGGGGGTCCGCAAGAGGCCCGGCAAGAGGTCCATGTCGCCCGGCAGGGTTGGATGAGGCCTGGTTGGATTTGATGGGCCAAGGAAGTGGAAACAGGCAATTTCGGCTCATTTCTATGGGTGTTAGCCCACGGATTTTTGCGCTGCATGGGGTTCCGGCGCAAGATTCTCGAAAAACCATACGAGGGGGTCCGCAAGAGGCCCGGCAAGAGGTCCATGTCGCCCGGAGGGGTTGGATGAGGCCTGGTTGGATTTTATGGGCCAAGGAAGTGGAAACAGGCGATTACGGCTCATTTCTGTGGGTGTTAGCCCACGGATTCTGGCGCAGCATGGGGTTACGGCGCAAGATTCTCGAAAAACCATACGAGGGGGTCCGAAAGAGGCCCGGCAAAAGGTCCATGTCGCCCGGCAGGGTTGGATCAGGCCATGTTGGATTTTAAGGGCCAAGGAATGGAAACAGGCGATTTTGGCTCATTTCTGTGGGTGTTAGCCCACGGATTCTGGCGCTGCATGGGGTTCCGGCACAAGATTCTCGAAAACCCAAACGAGGGGGTCCGCAAGAGGCCCGGCAAGAGGTCCATCTCGCCCGGAGGGGTTGGATGAGGCCTGGTTGGATTTTATGGGCCAAGGAAGTGGAAATAGGCGATTTCAGCTCATTTCTGTGGGTGTTAGCCTACGGATTCTGGCGCTGCATGGGGTTCCGGCGCAAGATTCTCAAAAAACCATACGAGGGGGTCCGCAAGAGGCCCGGCAAGAGGTCCATGTCGCCCGGAGGGGTTGGATGAGGCCTGGTTGGATTTTATGGGCCAAGGAAGTGGAAACAGGCGATTTCGGCTCATTTCTGTGGGTGTTAGCAAACGGATTCTGGCGCTGCATGCGGTTCCGGCGCAAGATTCTCAAAAAACCATACGAGGGGGTCCGCAAGAGGCCCGGCAAGAGGTCCATGTCGCCCGGAGGGGTTGGATGAGGCCTGGTTGGATTTTATGGGCCAAGGAAGTGGAAACAGGCGATTTCGGCTCATTTCTGTGGGTGTTAGCCCACGGATTCTGGCGCTGCATGGGGTTCCGGCGCAAGATTCTTGAAAAACCATAAGAGGGGGTCCGCAAGAGGCCCGGCAAGAGGTCCATGTTGCCCGGCGGGGTTGGATGAGGCCTGGTTGGATTTTATGGGCCAAGGAAATGGAAACAGGCGATTTAGGCTCATTTCTGTGGGTGATAGCCCACGGATTCTGGCGCTGCATGGGGTTCCGGCGCAAGATTCTCGAAAACCATACGAGGGGGTCCGCAAGAGGCCCGACAAGAGGTCCATGTCGCCCGGCGGGGTTGGCTGAGGCCTGGTTCGATTTTATGGGCCAAAGAAGTGGAAACAGGCGATTTCGGCTCATTTCTGTAGGTGTTAGCCCACGGATTCTGGCGCTGCATGGGGTTCCGGCGCAAGATTCTCGAAAAACCATACGAGGGGGTCCGCAAGAGGCCCGATAAGAGGTCCATGTCTCCCGGCGGGGTTGGATGAGGCCTGGTTGGATTTTATGGGCCAAGGAAGTGGAAACAGGCGATTTCGGCTCATTTCTGTGGGTGTTAGCCCACAGATTCTGGCGTTGCATGGGGTTCGAACGCAAGATTCTCGAAAAACCATATGAGGGGGTCCGCAAGAGGCCCGACAAGAGGTCCATGTCGCCCGGCGGGGTCGGATGAGGCCTGGTTAGATTTTATGGGCCAAGGAAGTGGAAACAGGCGATTTCGGCTCATTTCTATGGGTGTTAGCCCACAGATTCTGGCGCTGCATGGGGTTCCAGCGCACAATTCTCGAAAATCCATATGAGGGGTTCCGCAAGAGGCCCGGCAAGAGGTCCATGTCGCCTCGCAGATTTGGATGAGGCCTGGTTGGATTTTATGGGCCAAGGAAGTGGAAACAGGCGATTTCGGCTCATTTCTGTGGGTGTTAGCCCACGGATTTAGGCGCTGCATGGGGTTCCGGCGCATGATTCTCGAAAAACCATTCGAGGGGGTCCGCAAGAGGCCCAGCAAGAGGTTTATGTCGCCCGGCGGGGTAGGATGAGGCCTGGTTGGATTTTATGGGCCAAGGAAGTGGAAACAGGCGATTTCGGCTCATTTCTGTGGGTGTTAGCCCACGGATTCTGGCGCTGCATGGGGTTCCGGCGCAAGATTCTCGAAAAACCATACGAGGGGGTCCGTAACAGGCCCGGCAAGAGGTCCATGTCGCCCGGCGGGGTCGGATGACCTTGTTGGATTTTATTGACCAAGGAAGTGGAAACAAGCGATTTTGTCTCATTTCTGTGGGTGTTAGCCCACGGATTCTGGCGCTGCATGGGGTTCCGGCACATGATTCTCAAAAAACCATACGAGGGGGTCCGCAAGAGGCCCAGAAAGAGGTCCATGTCGCCCGGCCGGGTCGGATGAGGCCTGGTTGGATTTTATGGGCCGAAGAAGTGGAAACAGGCGATTTCGGCTCATTTCTGTGGGTGTTAGCCCACGGATTCTGGCGCTGCCTGGGGTTCCTGCTCAAGATTCTTGAAAAACCATACGAGGGGGTCCGCAAGAGGCCCGGCAAGAGGTCCATGTCGCCCGGCGGGGTCGGATGAGGCCTGGTTGGATTTTATGGGCCAAGGAAGTGGAAACAGGTGATTTCGGCTCATTTCTGTGGGTGTTAGCCCACGGATTCTGGCGCTGCATGGGGTTCCGGCGCATGATTCTCGAAAAACCATTCGAGGGGGTCCGAAAGAGGCCCGGCAAGAGGTCCATGTCGCCCGGCGGGGTCGGATGAGGCTTGGTTGGATTTTGTGGGCCAAGGAAGTGGAAACAGGCGATTTCGGCTCATTTCTGTGGGTGTTAGCCCACGGATTCTGGCGCTGCATGGGGTTCCGGCGCAAGATTCTCGAAAAACCATACGAGGGACCTAGGAGGCCCGGCAAGAGGTCCATGTCGCCCGGCGGGGTCGGATGAGGCCTGGTTGGATTTTATGGGCCAAGGAAGTGGAAACAGGCGATTTTAGCACATTTCTGTGGGTGTTAGCCCACGGATTCTGGCGCTGCATGGGGTTCCAGCGCAAAATTCTCGAAAAACCATACGAGGGGATCCGCCTCATTTCTGTGGGTGTTAGCCCACGGATTCTGGCGCTGCATGGGGTTCTGGCGCAAGATTCTCGAAAAACCATACGAGGGGGTCCGCAAGAGGCCTGGCAAGAGGTCCATGTCGCCCGGCGGGGTTGGATGAGGCCTGGTTGGATTTTATGTGCCAAGGAAGTGGAAACAGGCGATTTCGGCTCATTTCTGTGGGTGTTAGCCCACGGATTCTGGCGCTGCATGGGGTTCCGGCGCAAGATTCTCGAAAAACCATACGAGGGGGTCCGCAAGAGGCCCGGCAAGAGGTCCATGTCACCTGGCGTTGTTGGATAAGGCTTGGTTTGATTTTATGGGCCAAGGAAGTGGAAACAGGCGATTTCGGCCATTTCTGTGGGTGTTAGCCCACGGATTCTGGCACTGCATGGGGTTCCGGCGTAATATTCTCGAAAAACCATACGAGGGGGTCCGAAAGAGGCCCGGCAAGTGGTCCATGTCGCCCGGCGGGGTTGGATGAGGCCTGGTTGGATTTTATGGGCCAAGGAAGTGGAAACAGGCGATTTCGGCTCATTTTTGTGGGTGTTAGCCCAAGGATTCTGGCGCTGCATGGGGTCTTGGCGCAAGATTCTCTAAAAACCATACAAGGGGGTCCGCAAGAGGCCCGGCAAGAGGTCCATGTCGCCCGGCGGGGTTGGATGAGGCCTGGTTGGATTTTATGGCCAAGGAAGTGGAAACAGGAGATTTTGGCTCATTTCTGTGGGTGTTAGCCCACGAATTCTGGCGCTGCATGGGGTTCCGGCGCAAGATTCTCGAAAAACCATACGAGGGGGTCCGCAAGAGGCCCGGCAAGAGGTCCATGTCGCCCGGCGGGGTTGGATGAGGCCTGGTTGGATTTTATGGGCCAAGGAAGTGTAAACAGGCGATTTCGGCTCATTTCTGTGGGTGTTAGCCCACGGATTCTGGCGCTGCATGGGGTTCCGCCGCAAGATTCTCGAAAAACCATACGAGGGGGTCCGCAAGAGGCCCGACAAGAGGTCCATGTCGCCCGGCGGGGTTGGCTGAGGCCTGGTTCGATTTTATGGGCCAAGGAAGTGGAAACAGGCGATTTCGGCTCATTTCTGTAGGTGTTAGCCCACGGATTCTGGCGCTGCATGGGGTTCCGGCGCAAGATTCTCGAAAAACCATATGAGGGGGTCCGCAAGAGGCCCGATAAGAGGTCCATGTCTCCCGGCGGAGTTGGATGAGGCCTGGTTGGATTTTATGGGCCAAGGAAGTGGAAACAGGCGATTTCGGCTCATTTCTGTGGGTGTTAGCCCACAGATTTTGGCGTTGCATGGGGTTCGAACGCAAGATTCTCGAAAAACCATATGAGGGGGTCCGCAAGAGGCCCGACAAGAGGTCCATGTCGCCCGGCGGGGTCGGATGAGGCCTGGTTGGATTTTATGGGCCAAGGAAGTGGAAACAGGCGATTTCGGCTCATTTCTGTGGGTGTTAGCCCACAGATTCTGGCGCTGCATGGGGTTCCGGCGCACGATTCTCGAAAATCCATATGAGGGGGTCCGCAAGAGGCCCGGCAAGAGGTCCATGTCGCCCCGCAGATTTGGATGAGGCCTGGTTGGATTTTATGGGCCAAGGAAGTGGAAACAGGCGATTTCGGCTCATTTCTGTGGGTGTTAGCCCACGGATTTAGGCGCTGCATGGGGTTCCGGCGCATGATTCTCGAAAAACCATTCGAGGGGGTCCGCAAGAGGCCCAGCAAGAGGTTTATGTCGCCCGGCGGGGTAGGATGAGGCCTGGTTGGATTTTATGGGCCAAGGAAGTGGAAACAGGCGATTTCGGCTCATTTCTGTGGGTGTTAGCCCACAGATTCTGGCGTTGCATGGGGTTCGAACGCAAGATTCTCGAAAAACCATATGAGGGGGTCCGCAAGAGGCCCGGAAAGAGGTCCATGTCGCCCGGCGGGGTTGGATGAGGCCTGGTTGGATTTTATGGGCCAAGGAAGTGGAAATAGGCGATTTTGGCTCATTTCTGTGGGTGTTAGCCCATGGATTCTGGCGCTGCATGGGGTTCCGGCGCAAGATTCTGCAAAAACCATACGAGGGGCTCCGCAAGAGGCCCGACAAGAGGTCCATGTCGCCCGGCGGGGTTGGATGAGGCCAGGTTGGATTTTAAAGGCCAAGGAAGTGGAAACAGGCGATTTCGTCTCATTTCTATGGGTGTTAGCCCACGAATTCTGGCGCTGCATGCGGTTCCGGCGCAAGATTCTCGAAAAACCATACGAGGGGCTCCGCAAGAGGCCCGGCAAGAGGTCCATGTCACCCAGCGGGGTTGGATGAGGCCTGGTTGGATTTTATGAGCCAAGGAAGTGGAACCAGGCGATTTCGGCTCATTTCTGTGGGTGTTAGCCCATGGATTCTGGCGCTGCATTGGGTCCCGACGCAAGATTTTCTAAAAACCATACGAGGGGGTCCGCAAGAGGCCCAGCAAGAGGTCCATGTCGCCCGGCGGGGTTGGATGAGGCCTGGTTGGATTTTATGGGCCAAGGAAGTGGAAACAGGCAATTTCGGCTCATTTCTGTGGGTGTTAGCCCACGGATTCTGGCGCTGCATGGGGTTCCGGTGCAAGATTCTCGAAAAACCATACGAGGGGGTCCGCGAGAGGCCCGGCAAGAGGTCCATGTCGCCCGGCGGGGTTGGATGAGGCCAGGTTGGATTTTATGGGCCAAGGAAGTGGAAACAGGCGATTTCGGCTCATTTCTGTGGGTGTTAGCCCACGGATTCTGGCGCTGCATGAGGTTCCGGCGCAAGATTCTCGAAAAACCATACGAGGGGGTCCGCAAGAGGCCCGTCAAGAGGTCCATGTCACCCGGCGGGGTTGGATGAGGCCTGGTTGGATTTTATGGCCCAAGGAAGTGGAAACAGGCGATTTCGACTCATTTCTGTGGGTGTTAGACCACGGATTCTGGCGCTGCATGGGTTTCCGGCGCAAAATTCTCGAAAAACCAAATGAGGGGGTCCACAAGAGGCCCGGAAAGAGGTCCATGTCACCCGATGGGGTTGGATGAGGCCTGGTTGGATTTTATGGGCCAAGGAAGTGGAAACAGGCGATTTCGGCTCATTTCTGTGGGTTTTAGCCCACAGATTCTGGCGCTGCATGGGGTTCCGGCGCAAGATTCTCGAAAAACCATACGGGGGGGGGGGGGGGGGGTCCTCAAGAGGCCCGACAAGAGGTCCATGTCACCCGGTGGGGTTGGATGAGGCCTGGTTGGATTTTATGGGCCAAGGAAGTGGAAACATGCGATTTCAGCTCATTTCTGTGGGTGTTAGCCCATGGATTCTGGCGCTGCATGGGGTTCCGGCGCAAGATTCTCAAAAACCAATACGAGGGGGTCTGCAAGAGGTCCGGCAAGAGGTCCATGTCGCCCGGCGGGGTTGGATGAGGCCTGGTTGGATTTTATGGGCCAAGGAAGTGGAAACAAGCGATTTTGGCTCATTTCTGTGGGTGTTAGCCCACGGATTCTGGCGCTGCATGGGGTTCCGGCGCAAGATTCTCGAAAAACCATATGAGGGGGTCCGCAAGAGGCCTGGCAAGAGGTCCATGTCGCCCGGCGGGGTTGGATGAGGCCTGGTTGGATTTTATGGGCCAAGGAAGTGGAAACAGGCGATTTCGGCTCATTTCTGTGGGTGTTAGCCCACGGATTCTGGCGCAGCATGGGGTTCCGGCGCAAGATTCTCAAAAAACCATACGAGGGAGTCCGCAAGAGGCCCGGCAAGAGGTCCATGTTGCCCGGCGGGGTTGGATGAGGCCTGGTTGGATTTTATGGGCCAAGGAAGTGGAAACAGGTGATTTCGGCTCATTTCTGTGGGTGTTAGCCCACGGATTCTGGCGCTGCATGGGGTTCCGGCGTAAGATTCTAGAAAAACCATACGAGGGGGTCAGCAAGAGGCCCGGCAAGAGGTCCATGTCGCCCGGCGGGGTTGGATGAGGCCTGGTTGGATTTTATGGGCCAAGGAAGTGGAAACAGGCAATTTCGGCTCATTTCTGTGGGTGCTAGCCCACGGATTCTGGCGCTGCATGGGGTTCCGGCGCAAGATTCTCGAAAAACCATACGAGGGGGTCCGCAAGAGTCCCGGCAAGAGGTCCATGTCGCCAAGCGGGGTTGGATGAGGCCTTGTTGGATTTTATGGGCCAAGGAAGTGGAAACAGGCGATTTCGGCTCATTTCTGTGGGTGTTAGCCCACGGATTCTGGCGCTGCATGGGGTTCCGGCGCAAGATTCTCGAAAAACCATACGAGGGAGTCCGCAAGAGGCCCGGCAAAAGGTCCATGTTGCCCGGCGGGGTTGGATGAGGCCTGGTTGGATTTTATGGGCCAAGGAAGTGGAAACAGGCGATTTCGGCTCATTTCTGTGGGTGTTAGCCCACGGATTCTGGCGCTGCATGGGGATCCAGCGTAAGATTCTAGAAAAACCATACGAGGGGGTCTGCAAGAGGCCCGGCAAGAGGTCCATGTCGCCCGGCGGGGTTGGATGAGGCCTGGTTGGATTTTATGGGCCAAGAAAGTGGAAACAGGCAATTTCGGCTCATTTCTGTGGGTGCTAGCCCACGGATTCTGGCGCTGCATGGGGTTCCGGCGCAAGATTCTCGAAAAACCATACGAGGGGGTCCGCAAGAGGCCCGGCAAGAGGTCCATGTCGCCATGCGGGGTTGGATGAGGCCTGGTTGGATTTTATGGTCCAAGGAAGTGGAAACAGGCGATTTCGGCTCATTTCTGTGGGTGTTAGCCCACGGATTCTGGCGCTGCATGGGGTTCTGGCGCAAGATTCTCAAAAAACCATACGAGGGGGTCCGCAAGAGGCCCGACAAGAGGTCCATGTCGCCCGGCGAGGATGGATGAGGCCTGGTTGGATTTTATGGGCCAAGGAAGTGGAAACAGGCGATTTCGGCTCATTTCAGTGGGTGTTAGCCCACAGATTCTGGCGCTGCATGGGGTTCCAGCGCAAGATTCTCAAAAAACCATACGAGGGGGTCCGCAAGAGGCCCAGAAAAAGGTCCATGTCGCCCGGCGGGGTTGGATGAGGCCTGGTTGGATTTTATGTGCCAAGGAAGTGGAAACAGGCGATTTCGACTCATTTCAGTGGGTGTTAGCCCACAGATTCTGGCGCTGCATGGGGTTCCAGCGCAAGATTCTCAAAAAACCATACGAGGGGGTCCGGAAGAGGCCCGGCAAGAGGTCCATGTCGCCCGGCGGGGTTGGATGAGGCCTGGTTGGATTTTATGGGCCAAGGAAGTGGAAACAGGCGATTTCGACTCATTTCTGTGGGTGTTAGACCACGGATTCTGGCGCTGCATGGGTTTCCGGCGCAAGATTCTTGAAAAACCATACGAGGGGGTCCACAAGAGGCCCGGAAAGAGGTCCATGTCGCCCGATGGGGTTGGATGAGGCCTGGTTGGATTTTATGGGCCAAGGAAGCAGAAATAGGCGATTTCGGCTCATTTCTGTGGGTTTTAGCCCACAGATTCTGGCGCTGCATGGGGTTCCGGCGCAAGATTCTCGAAAAACCATACGGGGGGGGGGGGGTCCTCAAGAGGCCTGGCAAGAGGTCCATGTCGCCCGGCGGGGTTGGATGAGGCCTGGTTGGATTTTATGGGCCAAGGAAGTGGAAACAGGCGATTTCGGCTCATTTCTGTGGGTGTTAGCCCACGGATTCTGGCGCTGAATGGGGTTCCGTCGCAAGATTCTCGAAAAACCTTACGAGGGAGTCCGCAAGAGGCCCGGCAAGAGGTCCATGTTGCCCGGCGGGGTTGGACGAGGCCTGGTTGGATTTTATGGGCCAAGGAAGTGGAAACAGGCGATTTCGGCTCATTTCTGTGGGTGTTAGCCCACGGATTCTGGCGCTGCATGGGGTTCCGGCATAAGATTCTAGAAAAACCATACGAGGGGGTCCGCAAGAGGCCCGGCAAGAGGTCCATGTCGCCCGGCGGGGTTGGATGAGGCCTGGTTGGATTTTATGGGCCAAGGAATTGGAAACAGGCAATTTCGGCTCATTTCTGTGGGTGCTAGCCCACGGATTCTGGCGCTGCATGGGGTTCCGGCGCAAGATTCTCGAAAAACCATATGAGGGGGTCCGCAAGAGTCCCGGCAAGAGGTCCATGTCGCCAAGCGGGGTTGGATGAGGCCTGGTTGGATTTTATGGTCCAAGGAAGTGGAAACAGGCAATTTCGGCTCATTTCTGTGGGTGTTAGCCCACGGATTCTGGCGCTGCATGGGGTTCCGGCGCAAGATTCTCAAAAAACCATACGAGGGGGTCCGCAAGAGGCCCGACAAGAGGTCCATGTCGCCCGGCGGGGATGGATGAGGCCTGGTTGGATTTTATGGGCCAAGGAAGTGGAAACAGGCGATTTCGGCTCATTTTAGTGGGTGTTAGCCCACAGATTCTGGCGCTGCATGGGGTTCCAGCATAAGATTCTCAAAAAACCATACGAGGGGGTCCGCAAGAGGCCCGACAAGAGGTCCATGTCGCCCGGCGGGGATGGATGAGGCCTGGTTGGATTTTATGGGCCAAGGAAGTGGAAACAGGCGATTTCGGCTCATTTTAGTGGGTGTTAGCCCACAGATTCTGGCGCTGCATGGGGTTCCAGCATAAGATTCTCAAAAAACCATACGAGGGGGTCCGCAAGAGGCCCGGAAAGAGGTCCATGTCGCCCGGTGGGGTTGGATGAGGCCTGGTTGGATTTTATGTGCTAAGGAAGTGGAAACAGGCGATTTCGGCTCATTTCTGTGGGTGTTAGCCCACGGATTCTGGCGCTGCATGAGGTTCCGGCGCAAGATTCTTGAAAAACCATACGAGGGGGTCCGCAAGAGGCCCGGCAAGAGGTCCATGTCACCCGGCGGGGTCGGATGAGGCCTGGTTGGATATTATGGGCCAAGGAAGTGGAAACAGGCGATTTCGACTCATTTCTGTGGGTGTTAGACCACGGATTCTGGCGCTGCATGGGTTTCCGGCGCAAGATTCTCGAAAAACCATACGAGGAGGTCCACAAGAGGCCCGGCAAGAGGTCCATGTCACCCGGCGGGGTTGGATGAGGCCTAGTTGGATTTTATGGGCCAAGGAAGTGGAAACAGGCGATTTCGGCTAATTTCTGTGGGTGTTAGCCCACGGATTCTGGCGCTGCATGGGGTTCCGGCGCAAGATTCTTGACAAACCATACGGGGGGTCCGCAAGAGGCCTGGCAAGAGGTCCATGTCTCCCGGCGGGGTTGGATGAGGCCTGGTTGGATTTTATGGGCCAAGGAAGTGGAAACAGGCGATTTCGGCTAATTTCTGTGGGTGTTAGCCCACGGATTCTGGCGCTGCATGGGGTTCCGGCGCAAGATTCTCGAAAAATCATACGGGGGGGGGGGGGTCTGTAAGAGGCCCGGCAAGAGGTCCATGTTGCCCGGCGGGGTTGGATGAGGCCTGGTTGGATTTTACGGGGCAAGAAAGTGGAAATAGGCGATTTCCGCTCATTTCTGTGGGTGTTAGCCCACGGATTCTGGCGCTGCATGGGGTTCCGGCGCAAGATTCTCGAAAAACCATACGGGGGGGTCGCAAGAGGCCCGGCAAGAGGTCCATATCACCCGGCGGGGTTGGATGAGGCCTTGTTGGATTTTATGTGCCAAGGAAGTGGAAATAGGCGATTTCGGCTCATTTCTGTGGGTGTTAGCCCACGGATTCTGGCGCCGCATGAGGTTCCGGCGCAAGATTCTCGAAAAACCATACGAGGGGGTCCGCAAGAGGCCCGACAAGAGGTCCATGTCGCCCGGCGGGGTTGGATAAGGTCTGGTTGGATTTTATGGGCCAAGGAAGTGGAAACAGGCGATTTAGGCTCATTTCTGTGGGTGTTAGACCACGGATTCTGGCGCTGCATGGGTTTCCGGCGCAAGATTCTCGAAAAACCATACGAGGGGGTCCACAAGAGGCCCGGCAAGAGGTCCATGTCACCCGGCGGGGTTGGATGAGGCCTAGTTGGATTTTATGGCCAAGGAAGTGGAAACAGGCGATTTCGGCTCATTTCTGTGGGTGTTAGCCCACGGATTCTGGCGCTGCATGGGGTTCCGGCGCAAGATTCTTGACAAACCATACGGGGGGTCCGCAAGAGGCCTGGCAAGAGGTCCATGTCACCCGGCGGGGTTGGATGAGGCCTGGTTGGATTTTATGGGCCAAGGAAGTGGAAACAGGCGATTTCGGCTCATTTCTGTGGGTGTTAGCCCACGGATTATGGCGCTGCATGGGGTTCCGGCGCAAGATTCTCGAAAAACCATACGAGGGGGTTCGCAAGAGGTCGGACAAGAGGTCCATGTCGCCCGGCGGGGTTGGATGAGGCCTATTTGGATTTTATGGACCAAGGAAGTGGAAACAGGCGATTTTGGCTCATTTCTATGGGTGTTAGCCCACGGATTCTGGCGCTGCATGGGTTTCCGGTGCAAGATTCTCGAAAAACCATACGAGAGGGTCCACAAGAGGCCCGGTAAGAGGTCCATGTCACCCGGCGGGGTTGGATGAGGCCTAGTTGGATTTTATGGGCCAAGGAAGTGGAAACAGGCGATTTCGGCTCATTTCTATGGGTGTTAGCCCACGGATTCTGGCGCTGCATGGGGTTCCGGCGCAAGATTCTTGAAAAACCATACGGGGGGGTCCGCAAGAGGCCTGGCAAGAGGTCCATGTCACCCGGCGGGGTTGGATGAGGCGTGGTTGGATTTTATGGGCCAAGGAAGTGGAAACAGGCGATTTCGGCTCATTTCTATGGGTGTTAGCCCACGGATTCTGGCGCTGCATGGGGTTCCGGCGCAAGATTCTCGAAAAACCATAAGAGGGGGTCCGCAAGAGGCCGACAAGAGGTCCATGTTGCCCGGCGGGCTTGGATGAGGCCTGGTTGGATTTTGTGGGCCAAGGAAATGAAAACAGGCGATTTAGGCTCATTTCTGTTGGTGATAGCCCACGGATTCTGGCGCTGCATGGGGTTCCGGCGCAAGATTCTCGAAAAACCATACGAGGGGGTCCGCAAGAGGCCCAACAAGAGGTCCATGTCGCCCGGCGGGGTTGGCTGAGGCCTGGTTCGATTTTATGGGCCAAGGAAGTGGAAACAGGCGATTTCGGCTCATTTCTGTGGGTGTTAGCCTACGGATTCTGGCGCTGCATGGGGTTCCGGCGCAAGATTCTCAAAAAACCATACGAGGGGGTCCGAAAGAGGCCCGGCAAGAGGTCCATGTCGCCCGGAGGGGTTGGATGAGGCCTGGTTGGATTTTATGGGCCAAGGAAGTGGAAACAGGCGATTTCGGCTCATTTCTATGGGTGTTAGCCCACGGATTCTGGCGCTGCATGGGGTTCCGGCGCAAGATTCTCGAAAAACCATACGAGGGGGTCCGCAAGAGGCCCCATAAGAGGTCCATGTCTCCCGGCGGGGTTGGATGAGGCCTGGTTGGATTTTATGGGCCAAGGAAGTGGAAACAGGCGATTTCGGCTCATTTCTGTGGGTGTTAGCCCACGGATTCTGGTGCTGCATGGGGTTCTGGCGCAAGATTCTCGAAAAAACATACGAGGGGGTCCGCAAGAGGCCCGGCAAGAGGTCCATGTCGCCCGGCGGGGTTGGATGAGGCCTGGTTGGATTTTATGGGCCAAGGAAGTGGGAACAGGCGATTTCGGCTCATTTCTGTGGGTGTTAGCCCACGAATTCTGGCGCTGCATGGGGTTCCAGCGCAAGATTCTAGAAAACCCATACGAGGGGGTCCGCAAGAGGCCCGGCAAGAGGTCTATGTCGCCCGGCGGGGTAGGATGAGGCCTGGTTGGATTTTATGGGCCAAGGAAGTGGAAACAGGCGATTTCGGCTCATTTCTGTGGGTGTTAGCCCATGGATTCTGGCGTTGCATGGGGTTACGGCGCAAGATTCTGGAAAAACCATACGAGGGGGTCTGCAAGAGGCCCGGCAAGAGGTCCATGTCGCCCGGCGGGGTTGGATGAGGCCGGGTTGGATTTTATGGGCCAAGGAAGTGGAAACAGGCGATTTTGACTCATTTCTGTGGGTGTTAGCCCACGGATTCTGTCGCAGCATGGGGTTACGGCGCAAGTTTCTCGAAAAACCATATGAGGGGGTCCGAAAGAGTCCCGGCAAGAGGTCCATGTCGCCCGGCAGGGTTGGATCAGGCCTGGTTGGATTTTATAGGCCAAGGAATGGAAACAGGCGATTTCGGCTCATTTTTGTGGGTGTTAGCCCACGGATTCTGGCGCTGCATGGGGTTCTGGCGCAAGATTCTTGAAAAACCATACGAGGGGGTCCGCAAGAGGCCCGGCAAGAGGTCCATGTCGCCCGGCAGGGTTGGATGAGGCCTGGTTGGATTTGATGTTCCAAGGAAGTGGAAACAGGCAATTTCGGCTCATTTCTATGGGTGTTAGCCCACGGATTTTTGCGCTGCATGGGGTTCCGGCGCAAGATTCTCGAAAAACCATACGAGGGGGTCCGCAAGAGGCCCGGCAAGAGGTCCATGTCGCCCGGAGGGGTTGGATGAGGCCTGGTTGGATTTTATGGGCCAAGGAAGTGGAAACAGGCGATTTCGGCTCATTTCTGTGGGTGTTAGCCCACGGATTCTGGCGCAGCATGGGGTTACGGCGCAAGATTCTCGAAAAACCATACGAGGGGGTCCGAAAGAGGCCCGGAAAGAGGTCCATGTCGCCCGACAGGGTTGGATCAGGCCATGTTGGATTTTAAGGGCCAAGGAATGGAAACAGGCGATTTCGGCTCATTTCTGTGGGTGTTAGCCCACGGATTCTGGCGCTGCATGGGGTTCCGGCGCAAGATTCTCGAAAAACCAAACGAGGGGGTCCGCAAGAGGCCCGGCAAGAGGTCCATGTCACCCGGAGGGGTTGGATGAGGCCTGGTTGGATTTGATGGGCCAAGGAAGTGGAAACAGGCGATTTCGGCTCATTTCTGTGGGTGTTAGCCCACGGATTTTTGCGCTGCATGGGGTTCCGGCGCAAGATTCTCGAAAAACCATACGAGGGGGTCCGCAAGAGGCCCGGCAAGAGGTCCATCTCGCCCGGAGGGGTTGGATGAGGCCTGGTTGGATTTTATGGGCCAAGGAAGTGGAAATAGGCGATTTCGGCTCATTTCTGTGGGTGTTAGCCTACGGATTCTGGCGTTGCATGGGGTTACGGTGCAAGATTCTCAAAAAACCATACGAGGGGGTCCGCAAGAGGCCCGGCAAGAGGTCCATGTCGCCCGGAGGGGTTGGATGAGGCCTGGTTGGATTTTATGGGCCAAGGAAGTGGAAACAGGCGATTTCGGCTCATTTCTGTGGGTGTTAGCAACGGATTCTGGCGCTGCATGGGGTTCCGGCGCAAGATTCTCAAAAAACCATACGAGGGGGTCCGCAAGAGGCCCGGCAAGAGGTCCATGTCGCCCGGAGGGGTTGGATGAGGCCTGGTTGGATTTTATGGGCCAAGGAAGTGGAAACAGGCGATTTCGGCTCATTTCTGTGGGTGTTAGCCCACGGATTCTGGCGCTGCATGGGGTTCCGGCGCAAGATTCTCGAAAAACCATAAGAGGGGGTCCGCAAGAGGCCCGGCAAGATGTCCATGTTGCCCGGCGGGGTTGGATGAGGCCTGGTTGGATTTTATGGGCCAAGGAAATGGAAACAGGCGATTTAGGCTCATTTCTGTGGGTGATAGCCCACGGATTCTGGCGCTGCATGGGGTTCTGGCGCAAGATTCTCGAAAAACCATACGAGGGGGTCCGCAAGAGGCCCGACAAAAGGTCCATGTTGATCGGCGGGGTTGGATGAGGCCTGGTTGGATTTTATGGGCCAAGGAAATGAAAACAGGCGATTTAGGCTCATTTCTGTGGGTGATAGCCCACGGATTCTGGCGCTGCATGGGGTTCCGGCGCAAGATTCTCGAAAAACCATACGAGGGGGTCCGCAAGAGGCCCAACAAGAGGTCCATGTCGCCTGGCGGGGTTGGCTGAGGCCTGGTTCGATTTTATGGGCCAAGGAAGTGGAAACAGGCGATTTCTGCTCATTTCTGTAGGTGTTAGCCCACGGATTCTGGCGCTGCATGGGGTTCCGGCGCAAGATTCTCGAAAAACCATACGAGGGGGTCCGCAAGAGGCCCGATAAGAGGTCCATGTCTCCCGGCGGGGTTGGATGAGGCCTGGTTGGATTTTATGGGCCAAGGAAGTGGAAACAGGCGATTTCGACTCATTTCTGTGGGTGTTAGCCCACGGATTCTGGCGCTGCATGGGGTTCCGGCGCAAGATTCTCGAAAAACCATACGAGGGGGTCCGCAAGAGGCCCGGCAAGAGGTCCATGTCGCCCGGCGGGGTTGGATGAGGCCTGGTTGGATTTTATAGGCCAAGGAAGTGGGAACAGGCGATTTCGGCTCATTTCTGTGGGTGTTAGCCCACGGATTCTGGCGCTGCATGGGGTTACGGCGCAAGATTCTAGAAAACCCATACGAGGGGGTCCGCAAGAGGCCCGGCAAGAGGTCTATGTCGCCCGGCGGGGTAGGATGAGGCCTGGTTGGATTTTTTGGGCCAAGGAAGTGGAAACAGGCGATTTCGGCTCATTTCTGTGGGTGTTAGCCCATGGATTCTGGCGTTGAATGGGGTTACGGCGCAAGATTCTGGAAAAACCATAGGAGGGGGTCTGCAAGAGGCCCGGCAAGAGGTCCATGTCGCCCGGCGGGGTTGGATGAGGCCTGGTTGGATTTTATGGGCCAAGGAAGTGGAAACAGGCGATTTCGGCTCATTTCTGTGGGTGTTAGCCCATGGATTCTGACGCTGCATAGGGTTACGGCGCAAGATTCTCGAAAAACCATACGAGGGGGTCCGAAAGAGTCCCGGCAAGAGGTCCATGTCGCCCGGCAGGGTTGGATCAGGCCTGGTTGGATTTTATAGGCCAAGGAATGGAAACAGGCGATTTCGGCTCATTTTTGTGGGTGTTAGCCCACGGATTCTGGCGCTGCATGGGGTTCTGGCGCAAGATTCTTGAAAAACCATACGAGGGGGTCCGCAAGAGGCCCGGCAAGAGGTCCATGTCGCCCGGCAGGGTTGGATGAGGCCTGGTTGGATTTGATGGGCCAAGGAAGTGGAAACAGGCAATTTCGGCTCATTTCTATGGGTGTTAGCCCACGGATTTTTGCGCTGCATGGGGTTCCGGCGCAAGATTCTCGAAAAACCATACGAGGGGGTCCGCAAGAGGCCCGGCAAGAGGTCCATGTCGCCCGGAGGGGTTGGATGAGGCCTGGTTGGATTTTATGGGCCAAGGAAGTGGAAACAGGCGATTACGGCTCATTTCTGTGGGTGTTAGCCCACGGATTCTGGCGCAGCATGGGGTTACGGCGCAAGATTCTCGAAAAACCATACGAGGGGGTCCGAAAGAGGCCCGGCAAAAGGTCCATGTCGCCCGGCAGGGTTGGATCAGGCCATGTTGGATTTTAAGGGCCAAGGAATGGAAACAGGCGATTTTGGCTCATTTCTGTGGGTGTTAGCCCACGGATTCTGGCGCTGCATGGGGTTCCGGCACAAGATTCTCGAAAACCCAAACGAGGGGGTCCGCAAGAGGCCCGGCAAGAGGTCCATCTCGCCCGGAGGGGTTGGATGAGGCCTGGTTGGATTTTATGGGCCAAGGAAGTGGAAATAGGCGATTTCAGCTCATTTCTGTGGGTGTTAGCCTACGGATTCTGGCGCTGCATGGGGTTCCGGCGCAAGATTCTCAAAAAACCATACGAGGGGGTCCGCAAGAGGCCCGGCAAGAGGTCCATGTCGCCCGGAGGGGTTGGATGAGGCCTGGTTGGATTTTATGGGCCAAGGAAGTGGAAACAGGCGATTTCGGCTCATTTCTGTGGGTGTTAGCAAACGGATTCTGGCGCTGCATGCGGTTCCGGCGCAAGATTCTCAAAAAACCATACGAGGGGGTCCGCAAGAGGCCCGGCAAGAGGTCCATGTCGCCCGGAGGGGTTGGATGAGGCCTGGTTGGATTTTATGGGCCAAGGAAGTGGAAACAGGCGATTTCGGCTCATTTCTGTGGGTGTTAGCCCACGGATTCTGGCGCTGCATGGGGTTCCGGCGCAAGATTCTTGAAAAACCATAAGAGGGGGTCCGCAAGAGGCCCGGCAAGAGGTCCATGTTGCCCGGCGGGGTTGGATGAGGCCTGGTTGGATTTTATGGGCCAAGGAAATGGAAACAGGCGATTTAGGCTCATTTCTGTGGGTGATAGCCCACGGATTCTGGCGCTGCATGGGGTTCCGGCGCAAGATTCTCGAAAACCATACGAGGGGGTCCGCAAGAGGCCCGACAAGAGGTCCATGTCGCCCGGCGGGGTTGGCTGAGGCCTGGTTCGATTTTATGGGCCAAAGAAGTGGAAACAGGCGATTTCGGCTCATTTCTGTAGGTGTTAGCCCACGGATTCTGGCGCTGCATGGGGTTCCGGCGCAAGATTCTCGAAAAACCATACGAGGGGGTCCGCAAGAGGCCCGATAAGAGGTCCATGTCTCCCGGCGGGGTTGGATGAGGCCTGGTTGGATTTTATGGGCCAAGGAAGTGGAAACAGGCGATTTCGGCTCATTTCTGTGGGTGTTAGCCCACAGATTCTGGCGTTGCATGGGGTTCGAACGCAAGATTCTCGAAAAACCATATGAGGGGGTCCGCAAGAGGCCCGACAAGAGGTCCATGTCGCCCGGCGGGGTCGGATGAGGCCTGGTTAGATTTTATGGGCCAAGGAAGTGGAAACAGGCGATTTCGGCTCATTTCTATGGGTGTTAGCCCACAGATTCTGGCGCTGCATGGGGTTCCAGCGCACAATTCTCGAAAATCCATATGAGGGGTTCCGCAAGAGGCCCGGCAAGAGGTCCATGTCGCCTCGCAGATTTGGATGAGGCCTGGTTGGATTTTATGGGCCAAGGAAGTGGAAACAGGCGATTTCGGCTCATTTCTGTGGGTGTTAGCCCACGGATTTAGGCGCTGCATGGGGTTCCGGCGCATGATTCTCGAAAAACCATTCGAGGGGGTCCGCAAGAGGCCCAGCAAGAGGTTTATGTCGCCCGGCGGGGTAGGATGAGGCCTGGTTGGATTTTATGGGCCAAGGAAGTGGAAACAGGCGATTTCGGCTCATTTCTGTGGGTGTTAGCCCACGGATTCTGGCGCTGCATGGGGTTCCGGCGCAAGATTCTCGAAAAACCATACGAGGGGGTCCGTAACAGGCCCGGCAAGAGGTCCATGTCGCCCGGCGGGGTCGGATGACCTTGTTGGATTTTATTGACCAAGGAAGTGGAAACAAGCGATTTTGTCTCATTTCTGTGGGTGTTAGCCCACGGATTCTGGCGCTGCATGGGGTTCCGGCACATGATTCTCAAAAAACCATACGAGGGGGTCCGCAAGAGGCCCAGAAAGAGGTCCATGTCGCCCGGCCGGGTCGGATGAGGCCTGGTTGGATTTTATGGGCCGAAGAAGTGGAAACAGGCGATTTCGGCTCATTTCTGTGGGTGTTAGCCCACGGATTCTGGCGCTGCCTGGGGTTCCTGCTCAAGATTCTTGAAAAACCATACGAGGGGGTCCGCAAGAGGCCCGGCAAGAGGTCCATGTCGCCCGGCGGGGTCGGATGAGGCCTGGTTGGATTTTATGGGCCAAGGAAGTGGAAACAGGTGATTTCGGCTCATTTCTGTGGGTGTTAGCCCACGGATTCTGGCGCTGCATGGGGTTCCGGCGCATGATTCTCGAAAAACCATTCGAGGGGGTCCGAAAGAGGCCCGGCAAGAGGTCCATGTCGCCCGGCGGGGTCGGATGAGGCTTGGTTGGATTTTGTGGGCCAAGGAAGTGGAAACAGGCGATTTCGGCTCATTTCTGTGGGTGTTAGCCCACGGATTCTGGCGCTGCATGGGGTTCCGGCGCAAGATTCTCGAAAAACCATACGAGGGACCTAGGAGGCCCGGCAAGAGGTCCATGTCGCCCGGCGGGGTCGGATGAGGCCTGGTTGGATTTTATGGGCCAAGGAAGTGGAAACAGGCGATTTTAGCACATTTCTGTGGGTGTTAGCCCACGGATTCTGGCGCTGCATGGGGTTCCAGCGCAAAATTCTCGAAAAACCATACGAGGGGATCCGCCTCATTTCTGTGGGTGTTAGCCCACGGATTCTGGCGCTGCATGGGGTTCTGGCGCAAGATTCTCGAAAAACCATACGAGGGGGTCCGCAAGAGGCCTGGCAAGAGGTCCATGTCGCCCGGCGGGGTTGGATGAGGCCTGGTTGGATTTTATGTGCCAAGGAAGTGGAAACAGGCGATTTCGGCTCATTTCTGTGGGTGTTAGCCCACGGATTCTGGCGCTGCATGGGGTTCCGGCGCAAGATTCTCGAAAAACCATACGAGGGGGTCCGCAAGAGGCCCGGCAAGAGGTCCATGTCACCTGGCGTTGTTGGATAAGGCTTGGTTTGATTTTATGGGCCAAGGAAGTGGAAACAGGCGATTTCGGCCATTTCTGTGGGTGTTAGCCCACGGATTCTGGCACTGCATGGGGTTCCGGCGTAATATTCTCGAAAAACCATACGAGGGGGTCCGAAAGAGGCCCGGCAAGTGGTCCATGTCGCCCGGCGGGGTTGGATGAGGCCTGGTTGGATTTTATGGGCCAAGGAAGTGGAAACAGGCGATTTCGGCTCATTTTTGTGGGTGTTAGCCCAAGGATTCTGGCGCTGCATGGGGTCTTGGCGCAAGATTCTCTAAAAACCATACAAGGGGGTCCGCAAGAGGCCCGGCAAGAGGTCCATGTCGCCCGGCGGGGTTGGATGAGGCCTGGTTGGATTTTATGGCCAAGGAAGTGGAAACAGGAGATTTTGGCTCATTTCTGTGGGTGTTAGCCCACGAATTCTGGCGCTGCATGGGGTTCCGGCGCAAGATTCTCGAAAAACCATACGAGGGGGTCCGCAAGAGGCCCGGCAAGAGGTCCATGTCGCCCGGCGGGGTTGGATGAGGCCTGGTTGGATTTTATGGGCCAAGGAAGTGTAAACAGGCGATTTCGGCTCATTTCTGTGGGTGTTAGCCCACGGATTCTGGCGCTGCATGGGGTTCCGCCGCAAGATTCTCGAAAAACCATACGAGGGGGTCCGCAAGAGGCCCGACAAGAGGTCCATGTCGCCCGGCGGGGTTGGCTGAGGCCTGGTTCGATTTTATGGGCCAAGGAAGTGGAAACAGGCGATTTCGGCTCATTTCTGTAGGTGTTAGCCCACGGATTCTGGCGCTGCATGGGGGTTCCGGCGCAAGATTCTCGAAAAACCATATGAGGGGGTCCGCAAGAGGCCCGATAAGAGGTCCATGGTCTCCCGGCGGAGTTGGATGAGGCCTGGTTGGATTTTATGGGCCAAGGAAGTGGAAACAGGCGATTTCGGCTCATTTCTGTGGGTGTTAGCCCACAGATTTGGCGGTTGCATGGGGTTCGAACGCAAGATTCTCGAAAAACCATATGAGGGGGTCCGCAAGAGGCCCGACAAGAGGTCCATGTCGCCCGGCGGGGTCGGATGAGGCCTGGTTGGATTTTATGGCCAAGGAAGTGGAAACAGGCGATTTCGGCTCATTTCTGTGGGTGTTAGCCCACAGATTCTGGCGCTGCATGGGGTTCCGGCGCACGATTCTCGAAAATCCATATGAGGGGGGTCCGCAAGAGGCCCGGCAAGAGGTCCATGTCGCCCCGCAGATTTGGATGAGGCCTGGTTGGATTTTATGGGCCAAGGAAGTGGAAACAGGCGATTTCGGCTCATTTCTGTGGGTGTTAGCCCACGGATTTAGGCGCTGCATGGGGTTCCGGCGCATGATTCTCGAAAAACCATTCGAGGGGGTCCGCAAGAGGCCCAGCAAGAGGTTTATGTCGCCCGGCGGGGTAGGATGAGGCCTGGTTGGATTTTATGGGCCAAGGAAGTGGAAACAGGCGATTTCGGCTCATTTCTGTGGGTGTTAGCCCACAGATTCTGGCGTTGCATGGGGTTCGAACGCAAGATTCTCGAAAAACCATATGAGGGGGTCCGCAAGAGGCCCGGAAAGAGGTCCATGTCGCCCGGCGGGGTTGGATGAGGCCTGGTTGGATTTTATGGGCCAAGGAAGTGGAAATAGGCGATTTTGGCTCATTTCTGTGGGTGTTAGCCCATGGATTCTGGCGCTGCATGGGGTTCCGGCGCAAGATTCTGCAAAAACCATACGAGGGGCTCCGCAAGAGGCCCGACAAGAGGTCCATGTCGCCCGGCGGGGTTGGATGAGGCCAGGTTGGATTTTAAAGGCCAAGGAAGTGGAAACAGGCGATTTCGTCTCATTTCTATGGGTGTTAGCCACGAATTCTGGCGCTGCATGCGGTTCCGGCGCAAGATTCTCGAAAAACCATACGAGGGGCTCCGCAAGAGGCCCGGCAAGAGGTCCATGTCACCCAGCGGGTTGGATGAGGCCTGGATGGATTTTATGAGCCAAGGAAGTGGAACCAGGCGATTTCGGCTCATTTCTGTGGGTGTTAGCCCATGGATTCTGGCGCTGCATTGGGTCCCGACGCAAGATTTTCTAAAAACCATACGAGGGGGTCCGCAAGAGGCCCAGCAAGAGGTCCATGTCGCCCGGCGGGGTTGGTGAGGCCTGGTTGGATTTTATGGGCCAAGGAAGTGGAAACAGGCAATTTCGGCTCATTTCTGTGGGTGTTAGCCCCAGGATTCTGGCGCTGCATGGGGTTCCGGTTGCAAGATTCTCGAAAAACCATACGAGGGGGTCCGCGAGAGGCCCGGCAAGAGGTCCATGTCGCCCGGCGGGGTTGGATGAGGCCAGGTTGGATTTTATGGGCCAAGGAAGTGGAAACAGGCGATTTCGGCTCATTTCTGTGGGTGTTAGCCCACGGATTCTGGCGCTGCATGAGGTTCCGGCGCAAGATTCTCGAAAAACCATACGAGGGGGTCGCAAGAGGCCCGTCAAGAGGTCCCATGTCACCCGGCGGGGTTGGATGAGGCCTGGTTGGATTTTATGGCCCAAGGAAGTGGAAACAGGCGATTTCGACTCATTTCTGTGGGTGTTAGACCACGGATTCTGGCGCTGCATGGGTTTCCGGCGCAAAATTCGAAAAACCAAATGAGGGGGTCCACAAGAGGCCCGGGAAAGAGGTCCATGTCACCCGATGGGGTTGGATGAGGCCTGGTTGGATTTTATGGGCCAAGGAAGTGGAAACAGGCGATTTCGGCTCATTTCTGTGGGTTTTAGCCCACAGATTCTGGCGCTGCATGGGGTTCCGGCGCAAGATTCTCGAAAAACCATACGGGGGGGGGGGGGGGGGTCCTCAAGAGGCCCGACAAGAGGTCCATGTCACCCGGTGGGGTTGGATGAGGCCTGGTTGGATTTTATGGGCCAAGAAGTGGAAACATGCGATTTCAGCTCATTTCTGTGGGTGTTAGCCCATGGATTCTGGCGCTGCATGGGGTTCCGGCGCAAGATTCTCAAAAACCAATACGAGGGGGTCTGCAAGAGGTCCGGCAAGAGGTCCATGTCGCCCGGCGGGGTTGGATGAGGCCTGGTTGATTTTATGGGCCAAGGAAGTGGAAACAAGCGATTTTGGCTCATTTCTGTGGGTGTTAGCCCACGGATTCTGGCGCTGCATGGGGTTCCGGCGCAAGATTCTCGAAAAACCATATGAGGGGGTCCGCAAGAGGCCTGGCAAGAGGTCCATGTCGCCCGGCGGGGTTGGATGAGGCCTGGTTGGATTTTATGGGCCAAGGAAGTGGAAACAGGCGATTTCGGCTCATTTCTGTGGGTGTTAGCCCACGGATTCTGGCGCAGCATGGGGTTCCGGCGCAAGATTCTCAAAAAACCATAACGAGGGAGTCCGCAAGAGGCCCGGCAAGAGGTCCATGTTGCCCGGCGGGGTTGGATGAGGCCTGGTTGGATTTTATGGGCCAAGGAAGTGGAAACAGGTGATTTCGGCTCATTTCTGTGGGTGTTAGCCCACGGATTCTGGCGCTGCATGGGGTTCCGGCGTAAGATTCTAGAAAAACCATACGAGGGGGGTCAGCAAGAGGCCCGGCAAGAGGTCCATGTCGCCCGGCGGGGTTGGATGAGGCCTGGTTGGATTTTATGGGCCAAGGAAGTGGAAACAGGCAATTTCGGCTCATTTCTGTGGGTGCTAGCCCACGGATTCTGGCGCTGCATGGGGTTCCGGCGCAAGATTCTCGAAAAAAACCATCGAGGGGGTCCGCAAGAGTCCCGGCAAGAGGTCCATGTCGCCAAGCGGGGTTGGATGAGGCCTTGTTGGATTTTATGGCCAAGGAAGTGGAAACAGGCGATTTCGGCTCATTTCTGTGGGTGTTAGCCCACGGATTCTGGCGCTGCATGGGGTTCCGGCGCAAGATCTCGAAAAACCATACGAGGGAGTCCGCAAGAGGCCGGCAAAAGGTCCATGTTGCCCGGCGGGGTTGGATGAGCCTGGTTGGATTTTATGGGCCAAGGAAGTGGAAACAGGCGATTTCGGCTCATTTCTGTGGGTGTTAGCCCACGGATTCTGGCGCTGCATGGGGATCCAGCGTAAGATTCTAGAAAAACCATACGAGGGGGTCTGCAAGAGGCCCGGCAAGAGGTCCATGTCGCCCGGCGGGGTTGGATGAGGCCTGGTTGGATTTTATGGGCCAAGAAAGTGGAAACAGGCAATTTCGGCTCATTTCTGTGGGTGCTAGCCCACGGATTCTGGCGCTGCATGGGGTTCCGGCGCAAGATTCTCGAAAAACCTTACGAGGGGGTCCGCAAGAGGCCCGGCAAGAGGTCCATGTCGCCATGCGGGGTTGGATAGGCCTGGTTGGATTTTATGGTCCAAGGAAGTGGAAACAGGCGATTTCGGCTCATTTCTGTGGGTGTTAGCCCACGGATTCTGGCGCTGCATGGGGTTCTGGCGCAAGATTCTCAAAAAACCAGTACGAGGGGGTCCGCAAGAGGCCCGACAAGAGGTCCATGTCGCCCGGCGAGGATGGATGAGGCCTGGTTGGATTTTATGGGCCAAGGAAGTGGAAACAGGCGATTTCGGCTCATTTCAGTGGGTTGTTAGCCCACAGATTCTGGCGCTGCATGGGTTCCAGCGCAAGATTCTCAAAAAACCATACGAGGGGGTCCGCAAGAGGCCCAGAAAAAGGTCCATGTCGCCCGGCGGGGTTGGATGAGGCCTGGTTGGATTTTATGTGCCAAGGAAGTGGAAACAGGCGATTTCGACTCATTTCAGTGGGTGTTAGCCCACAGATTCTGGCGCTGCATGGGGTTCCAGCGCAAGATTCTCAAAAAACCATACGAGGGGGTCCGGAAGAGGCCCGGCAAGAGGTCCATGTCGCCCGGCGGGGTGGATGAGGCCTGGTTGATTTTATGGGCCAAGGAAGTGGAAACAGGCGATTTCGACTCATTTCTGTGGGTGTTAGACCACGGATTCTGGCGCTGCATGGGTTTCCGGCGCAAGATTCTTGAAAAACCATACGAGGGGGTCCACAAGAGGCCCGGAGAAGAGGTCCATGTCGCCCGATGGGGTTGGATGAGGCCTGGTTGGATTTTATGGGCCAAGGAAGCAGAAATAGGCGATTTCGGCTCATTTCTGTGGGTTTTAGCCCACAGATTCTGGCGCTGCATGGGGTTCCGGCGCAAGATTCTCGAAAAACCATACGGGGGGGGGGGGGTCCTCAAGAGGCCTGGCAAGAGGTCCATGTCGCCCGGCGGGGTTGGATGAGGCCTGGTTGGATTTTATGGGCCAAGGAAGTGGAAACAGGCGATTTCGGCTCATTTCTGTGGTGTTAGCCCACGATTCTGGCGCTGAATGGGGTTCCGTCGCAAGATTCTCGAAAAACCTTACGAGGGAGTCCGCAAGAGGCCCGGCAAGAGGTCCATGTTGCCCGGCGGGGTTGGACGAGGCCTGGTTGGATTTTATGGGCCAAGGAAGTGGAAACAGGCGATTTCGGCTCATTTCTGTGGGTGTTAGCCCACGGATTCTGGCGCTGCATGGGGTTCCGGCATAAGATTCTAGAAAAAACCATACGAGGGGGTCCGCAAGAGGCCCGGCAAGAGGTCATTGTCGCCCGGCGGGGTTGGATGAGGCCTGGTTGGATTTTATGGGCCAAGGAAGTGGAAACAGGCAATTTCGGCTCATTTCTGTGGGTGCTAGCCCACGGATTCTGGCGCTGCATGGGGTTCCGGCGCAAGATTCTCGAAAAACCATATGAGGGGGTCCGCAAGAGTCCCGGCAAGAGGTCCATGTCGCCAAGCGGGGTTGGATGAGGCCTGGTTGATTTTATGGTCCAAGGAAGTGGAAACAGGCAATTTCGGCTCATTTCTGTGGGTGTTAGCCCACGGATTCTGCGCTGCATGGGGTTCCGGCGCAAGATTCTCAAAAAACCATACGAGGGGGTCCGCAAGAGGCCCGACAAGAGGTCCATGTCGCCCCGGCGGGGATGGATGAGGCCTGGTTGGATTTTTATGGGCCAAGGAAGTGGAAACAGGCGATTTCGGCTCATTTTAGTGGGTGTTAGCCCACAGATTCTGGCGCTGCATGGGGTTCCAGCATAAGATTCTCAAAAAACCATACGAGGGGGTCCGCAAGAGGCCCGGAAAGAGGTCCATGTCGCCCGGTGGGGTTGGATGAGGCCTGGTTGGATTTTATGTGCTAAGGAAGTGGAACAGGCGATTTCGGCTCATTTCTGTGGGTGTTAGCCCACGGATTCTGGCGCTGCATGAGGTTCCCGGCGCAAGATTCTTGAAAAACCATACGAGGGGGTCGCAAGAGGCCCGGCAAGAGGTCCATGTCACCCGGCGGGGTCGGATGAGGCCTGGTTGGATATTATGGGCCAAGGAAGTGGAAACAGGCGATTTCGACTCATTTCTGTGGGTGTTAGACCACGGATTCTGGCGCTGCATGGGTTTCCGGCGCAAGATTCTCGAAAAACCATACGAGGAGGTCCACAAGAGGCCCGGCAAGAGGTCCATGTCACCCGGCGGGGTTGGATGAGGCCTAGTTGGATTTTATGGGCCAAGGAAGTGGAAACAGGCGATTTCGGCTAATTTCTGTGGGTGTTAGCCACGGATTTCTGGCGCTGCATGGGGTTCCGGCGCAAGATTCTTGACAAACCATACGGGGGGTCCGCAAGAGGCCTGGCAAGAGGTCCATGTCTCCCGGCGGGGTTGGATGAGGCCTGGTTGGATTTTATGGGCCAAGGAAGTGGAAACAGGCGATTTCGGCTAATTTCTGTGGGTGTTAGCCCACGGATTCTGGCGCTGCATGGGGTTCCGGCGCAAGATTCTCGAAAAATCATACGGGGGGGGGGGGGGGGTCTGTAAGAGGCCCGGCAATGAGGTCCATGTTGCCCGGCGGGGGTTGGATGAGGCCTGGTTGGATTTTACGGGGCAAGAAAGTGGAAATAGGCGATTTCCGCTCATTTCTGTGGGTGTTAGCCCACGGATTCTGGCGCTGCATGGGGTTCCGGCGCAAGATTCTCGAAAAACCATACGGGGGGGTCGCAAGAGGCCCGGCAAGAGGAGGTCCATATCACCCGGCGGGGTTGGATGAGGCCTTGTTGGATTTTATGTGCCAAGGAAGTGGAAATAGGCGATTTCGGCTCATTTCTGTGGGTGTTAGCCCACGGATTCTGGCGCCGCATGAGGTTCCGGCGCAAGATTCTCGAAAAACCATACGAGGGGGTCCGCAAGAGGCCCGACAAGAGGTCCATGTCGCCCGGCGGGGTTGGATAAGGTCTGGTTGGATTTTATGGGCCAAGGAAGTGGAAACAGGCGATTTAGGCTCATTTCTGTGGGTGTTAGACCACGGATTCTGGCGCTGCATGGGTTTCCGGCGCAAGATTCTCGAAAAACCATACGAGGGGGTCCACAAGAGGCCCGGCAAGAGGTCCATGTCACCCGGCGGGGTTGGATGAGGCCTAGTTGGATTTTATGGCCAAGGAAGTGGAAACAGGCGATTTCGGCTCATTTCTGTGGGTGTTAGCCCACGGATTCTGGCGCTGCATGGGGTTCCGGCGCAAGATTCTTGACAAACCATACGGGGGGTCCGCAAGAGGCCTGGCAAGAGGTCCATGTCACCCGGCGGGGTTGGATGAGGCCTGGTTGGATTTTATGGGCCAAGGAAGTGGAAACAGGCGATTTCGGCTCATTTCTGTGGGTGTTAGCCCACGGATTATGGCGCTGCATGGGGTTCCGGCGCAAGATTCTCGAAAAACCATACGAGGGGGTTCGCAAGAGGTCGGACAAGAGGTCCATGTCGCCCGGCGGGGTTGGATGAGGCCTATTTGGATTTTATGGACCAAGGAAGTGGAAACAGGCGATTTTGGCTCATTTCTATGGGTGTTAGCCCACGGATTCTGGCGCTGCATGGGTTTCCGGTGCAAGATTCTCGAAAAACCATACGAGAGGGTCCACAAGAGGCCCGGTAAGAGGTCCATGTCACCCGGCGGGGTTGGATGAGGCCTAGTTGGATTTTATGGGCCAAGGAAGTGGAAACAGGCGATTTCGGCTCATTTCTATGGGTGTTAGCCCACGGATTCTGGCGCTGCATGGGGTTCCGGCGCAAGATTCTTGAAAAACCATACGGGGGGGTCCGCAAGAGGCCTGGCAAGAGGTCCATGTCACCCGGCGGGGTTGGATGAGGCGTGGTTGGATTTTATGGGCCAAGGAAGTGGAAACAGGCGATTTCGGCTCATTTCTGTGGGTGTTAGCCCACGGATTCTGGCGCTGCATGGGGTTCCGGCGCCAGATTCTCGAAAAACCATACTAGGGGGTTTGCAAGAGGTCGGACAAGAGGTCCATGCCGCCCAGCGGGGTTGGATGAGGCCTGGTTGGATTTTATGGGCCAAGGAAGTGGAAACAGGCGATTTTGGCTCATTTCTGTGGGTGTTAGCCCACGGATTCTAGCGCTGCATGGGGTTCCAGCGCAAGATTCTCAAAAAACCATACGAGGGGGTCCGTAAGAGGCCTGGCAAGAGGTCCATTCGCCCGGCGGGGTTGGATGAGGCCTGGTTGGATTTTATGGGCCAAGGAAGTGGAAACAGGCGATTTCGGCTCATTTCTGTGGGTGTTAGCCCACGGATACTAGCGCTGCATGGGGTTCTGGCGCAAGATTCTCGAAAAACCATACGAGGGGGTTCGCAAGAGGCCCGGAAAGAGGTCCATGTTGCCCGGCGGGGTTGGATGAGGCCTGGTTGGATTTTATGGGCCAAGGAAGTGGAAACAGGCGATTTCGGCTCATTTCTGTGGGTGTTAGCCCACGGATTCTGGCGCTGCATGGGGTTCCGGCGCAAGATTCTCGAAAACCATACGAGGGGGTCCGCAAGAGGCCCGGTAAGAGGTCCATGTCGCCTGGCGAGGTTGGATGAGGCCTGGTTGGATTTTATGGGCCAAGGAAGTGGAAACAGACGATTTCGGCTCATTTCTGTGGGTGTTAGCCCACGGATTCTGGCGCTGCATGAGGTTACGGCGCAAGATTCTAAAAAAACCATACGAGGGGGTCCGCAAGAGGCCCGGCAAGAGATCCATGTCGCCTGGAGGGGTTGGATGAGGCCTGGTTGGATTTTATTGGCCAAGGAAGTGGAAACAGGCAATTTCGGCTCATTTCTGTGGATGTTATCCCACGGATTCTGGCACTGCATGGGTTTCCGGTGCAAGATTCTCGAAAAACCATACGAGGGGGTCCACAAGAGGCCCGGCAAGAGGTCCATGTCGCCCGATGGGGTTGGATGAGGCCTGGTTGGATTTTATGGGCCAAGGAAGTGGAAACAGGCGATTTCGGCTCATTTCTGTGGGTTTTAGCCCACAGATTCTAGCGCTGCATGGGGTTCCGGTGCAAGATTCTCGAAAAACCATACGGGGGGTCCGCAAGAGGCCCGACAAGAGGTCCATGTCACCCGGTGGGGTTGGATGAGGCCTGGTTGGATTTTATGGGCCAAGGAAGTGGAAACAGGCGATTTCAGCTCATTTCTGTGGGTGTTAGCCCATGGATTCTGGCGCTGCATGGGGTTCTGGCGCAAGATTCTCAAAAACCCATTCGAGGGGGTCCGCAAGAGGTCCGGCAAGAGGTCCATATCGCCCGGCGGGGTTGGATTGTTGGATTTTATGGGCCAAGGAAGTGGAAACAGGCGATTTTTGCTCATTTCTGTGGGTGTTAGCCCACGGATTCTGGCGCTGCATGGGGTTCCGGCGCAAGATTCTTGAAAAACCATACGAGGGGGTCCGCAAGAGGCCTGGCAAGAGGTTCATGTCGCCCGGCGGGGTTGGATGAGGCCTTGTTGGATTTTATGGGCCAAGGAAGTGGAAACAGGTGATTTCGGCTCATTTCTGTGGGTGTTAGCCCACGGATTCTGGCGCTGCATGGGGTTCTGGCGCAAGATTCTCGAAAAACCATACGAGGGAGTCCGCAAGAGGCCCGGCAAGAGGTCCATATTGCCCGGCGGGGTTGGATGAGGCCTGGTTGGATTTTATGGGCCAAGGAAGTGGAAATAGGCGATTTCGGCTCATTTCTGTGGGTGTTAGCCCACGGATTCTGGCGCTGCATGGGGATCCGGCGTAAGATTCTAGAAAAACCATACGAGGGGGTCTGCAAGAGGCCCGGCAAGAGGTCCATGTCGCCCGGCGGGGTTGGATGAGGCCTGGTTGGATTTTATGGGCCAAGGAAGTGGAAACAGGCAATTTCGGCTCATTTCTGTGGGTGCTAGCCCACGGATTCTGGCGCTGCATGGGGTTCCGGCGCAAGATTCTCAAAAAACCATACGAGGGGGTCCGCAAGAGACCCGGCAAGAGGTCCATGTCGCCAAGCGGGGTTGGATGAGGCCTGGTTGGATTTTATGGTCCAAGGAAGTGGAAACAGGCGATTTCGGCTCATTTCTGTGGGTGTTAGCCCACGGATTCTGGCGCTGCATGGGGTTCTGGCGCAAGATTCTCAAAAAACCATACGAGGGGGTCCGCAAGAGGCCCGACAAGAGGTCCATGTCACCCGACGGGGATGGATGAGGCCTGGTTGGATTTTATGGGCCAAGGAAGTGGAAACAGGCGATTTCGGCTCATTTCAGTGGGTGTTAGCCCACAGATTCTGGCGCTGCATGGGGTTCCAGCGCAAGATTCTCAAAAAACCATACGAGGGGGTCCGCAAGAGGCCCGGAAAGAGGTCCATGTCGCCCGGCGGGGTTGGATGAGGCCTGGTTGGATTTTATGTGCCAAGGAAGTGGAAACAGGCGATTTCGGCTCATTTCTGTGGGTGTTAGCCCACGGATTCTGGCGCTGCATGAGGTTCCGGCGCAAGATTCTCAAAAAACCATACGAGGGGGTCCGGAAGAGGCCCGGCAAGAGGTCCATGTCGCCCGGCGGGGTTGGATGAGGCCTGGTTGGATTTTATGGGCCAAGGAAGTGGAAACAGGCGATTTCGACTCATTTCTGTGGGTGTTAGACCACGGATTCTGGCGCTGCATGGGTTTCCGGCGCAAGATTCTCAAAAAACCATACGAGGGGGTCCACAAGAGGCCTGGAAAGAGGTCCATGTCGCCCGATGGGGTTGGATGAGGCCTGGTTGGATTTTATGGGCCAAGGAAGTGGAAACCGGCGATTTCGGCTCATTTCTGTGGGTTTTAGCCCACAGATTCTGGCGCTGCATGGGGTTCCGGCGCAAGATTCTCGAAAAACCATACGGGGGGGGCCCTCAAGAGGCCCGACAAGAGGTCCATGTCACCCGGTGGGGTTGGATGAGGCCTGGTTGGATTTTATGGGCCAAGGAAGTGGAAACATGCGATTTCAGCTCATTTCTGTGGGTGTTAGCCCATGGATTCTGGCGCTGCATGGGGTTCCGGCGCAAGATTCTCAAAAACCCATACGAGGGGGTCCGCAAGAGGTTCGGCAAGAGGTCCATGTCGCCCGGCGGGGTTGGATGAGGCCTGGTTGGATTTTATGGGCCAAGGAAGTGGAAACAGGCGATTTTTGCTCATTTCTGTGGGTGTTAGCCCACGGATTCTGGCGCTGCATGGGGTTCCGGCGCAAGATTCTCGAAAAACCATACGAGGGGGTCCGCAAGAGGCCTGGCAAGAGGTCCATGTCGCCCGGCGGGGTTGGATAAGGCCTGGTTGGATTTTATGGGCCAAGGAAGTGGAAACAGGCGATTTCGGCTCATTTCTGTGGGTGTTAGCCCACGGATTCTGGCGCTGCATGGGGTTCCGGCGCAAGATTCTCGAAAAACCATACAAGGGAGTCCGCAAGAGGCCCGGCAAGAGGTCCATGTTGCCCGGCGGGGTTGGATGAGGCCTGGTTGGATTTTATGGGCCAAGGAAGTGGAAACAGGCGATTTCGGCTCATTTCTGTGGGTGTTAGCCCACGGATTCTGGCGCTGCATGGGGTTCCGCCGTAAGATTCTAGAAAAACCATACGAGGGGGTCCGCAAGAGGCCCGAAAAGAGGTCCATGTCGCCCGGCGGGGATGGATGAGGCCTGGTTGGATTTTATGGGCCAAGGAAGTGGAAACAGGCGATTTCGGCTCATTTTAGTGGGTGTTAGCCCACAGATTCTGGCGCTGCATGGGGTTCCAGCGCAAGATTTTCAAAAAACCATACGAGGGGGTCCGCAAGAGGCCCGGAAAGAGGTCCATGTCGCCCGGCGGGGTTGGATGAGGCCTGGTTGGATTTTATGTGCCAAGGAAGTGGAAACAGGCGATTTCGGCTCATTTCTGTGGGTGTTAGCCCACGGATTCTGGCGCTGCATGAGGTTCCGGCGCAAGATTCTCGAAAAACCATACGAGGGGGTCCGCAAGAGGCCCGGCAAGAGGTCCATGTCACCCAGCGGGGTTGGATGAGGCCTGGTTGGATTTTATGGGCCAAGGAAGTGGAAACAGGCGATTTCGACTCATTTCTGTGGGTGTTAGACCACGGATTCTGGCGCTGCATGGGTTTCCGGCGCAAGATTCTCGAAAAACCATACGAGGAGGTCCACAAGAGGCCCGGCAAGAGGTCCATGTCACCCGGCGGGGTTGGATGAGGCCTAGTTGGATTTTATGGGCCAAGGAAGTGGAAACAGGCGATTTCGGCTAATTTCTGTGGGTGTTGGCCCACGGATTCTGGCGCTGCATGGGGTTCCGGCGCAAGATTCTTGACAAACCATACGGGGGGTCCGCAAGAGGCCTGGCAAGAGGTCCATGTCACCCGACGGGGTTGGATGAGGCCTGGTTGGATTTTATGGGCCAAGGAAGTGGAAACAGGCGATTTCGGCTCATTTCTGTGGGTGTTAGCCCACGGATTCTGGCGCTGCATGGGGTTCCGGCGCAAGATTCTTGAAAAACCATACGAGGGGGTTTGCAAGAGGTTGGACATGAGGTCCATGTCGCCCGATGGGGTTGGATGAGGCCTAGTTGGATTTTATGGGCCAAGGAAGTGGAAACAGGCGATTTTGGCTCATTTCTATGGGTGTTAGCCCACGGATTCTGGCGCTGCATGGGGTTCCGGCCCATGATTCTCGAAAAACCATACGAGGGGGTCCGCAAGAGGCCTGGAAAGAGGTCCATGTCGCCCGGCGGGGTTGGATGAGGCCTGGTTGGATTTTATAGGGCCAAGGAAGTGGAAACAGGCGATTTCGGCTAATTTTTGTGGGTGTTAGCCCACGGATTCTGGCGCTGCATGGGGTTCCGGCGCAAGATTCTCGAAAAACCATACGAGGTGGTCCGCAAGAGGCCCGGCAAGAGGCCCATGTCGCCCGGCGGGGTTGGATGAGGCCTGGTTGGATTTTATGGGCCAAGGAAGTGGAAACAGGCGATTTCGGCTCATTTCTGTGGGTGCTAGCCCACGGATTCTGGCGCTGCATGGGGTTCCGGCGCAAGATTCTCGAAAAACCATACGAGGGGGTCCGCAAGAGGCCCAGCAAGAGGTCCATGTCGCCCGGCGGGGTTGGATGAGGCCTGGTTGGATTTTATGGGCCAAGGAAGTGGAAACAGGCGATTTCGACTCATTTCTGTGGGTGTTAGACCACCGATTCTGGCGCTGCATGGGTTTCCAGCGCAAGATTCTCGAAAAACCATATGAGGAGGTCCACAAGAGGCCCGGCAAGAGGTCCATGTCACCCGGCGGGGTTGGATGAGGCCTAGTTGGAATTTATGGGCCAAGGAAGTGGAAACAGGCGATTTCGGCTAATTTCTGTGGGTGTTAGCCCACGGATTCTGGCGCTGCATGGGGTTCCGGCGCAAGATTCTTGACAAACCATACGGGGGGGGGGTCCGCAAGAGGCCTGGCAAGAGGTCCATGTCACCCGACGGGGTTGGATGAGGCCTGGTTGGATTTTATGGGCCAAGGAAGTGGAAACAGGCGATTTCGGCTCATTTCTGTGGGTGTTAGCCCACGAATTCTGGCGCTGCATGGGGTTCCGGCGCAAGATTCTTGAAAAACCATACGAGGGGGTTTGCAAGAGGTTGGACATGAGGTCCATGTCGCCCGATGGGGTTGGATGAGGCCTAGTTGGATTTTATGGGCCAAGGAAGTGGAAACAGGCGATTTTGGCTCATTTCTATGGGTGTTAGCCCACGGATTCTGGCGCTGCATGGGGTTCCGGCCCAAGATTCTCGAAAAACCATACGAGGGGGTCCGCAAGAGGCCTGGAAAGAGGTCCATGTCGCCCGGCGGGGTTGGATGAGGCCTGGTTGGATTTTATAGGGCCAAGGAAGTGGAAACAGGCGATTTCGGCTAATTTTTGTGGGTGTTAGCCCACGGATTCTGGCGCTGCATGGGGTTCCGGCGCAAGATTCTCGAAAAACCATACGAGGGGGTCCACAATAGGCCCGGCAAGAGGCCCATGTCGCCCGGCGGGGTTGGATGAGGCCTGGTTGGATTTTATGGGCCAAGGAAGTGGAAACAGGCGATTTCGGCTCATTTCTGTGGGTGCTAGCCCACGGATTCTGGCGCTGCATGGGGTTCCGGCGCAAGATTCTCGAAAAACCATACGAGGGGGTCCGCAAGAGGCCCAGCAAGAGGTCCATGTCGCCCGGCGGGGTTGGATGAGGCCTGGTTGGATTTTATGGGCCAAGGAAGTGGAAACAGGCGATTTCGGCTCATTTCTGTGGGGTGTTAGCCCACGGATTCTGGCGCTGCATGGGGTTCCGGCGCAAGATTCTCGAAAAACCATACGAGGGGGTCCACAAGAGACCCGGCAAGAGGCCTATGTTGCCCGGCGGGATTGGATGAGGCCTGGTTGGATTTTATGGGCCTAGGAAGTGGAAACAGGCGATTTCGGCTAATTTCTGTGGGTGTTAGCCCACGGATTCTGGCGCTGCATGGGGTTCCGGCGCAAGATTCTCGAAAATCCATACGGGGGGGGGGGGGGGTCTGTAAGAGGCCCGGCAAGAGGTCCATGTCGCCCGGCGGGGTTGGATGAGGCCTGGTTGGATTTTACGGGCCAAGAAAGTGGAAATAGGCGATTTCCGCTCATTTCTGTGGGTGTTAGCCCACGGATTCTGGCGCTGCATGGGGTTCCGGCGCAAGATTCTCGAAAAACCATACGGGGGGGTCGCAAGAGGCCCGGCAAGAGGTCCATATCACCCGGCGGGGTTGGATGAGGCCTGGTTGGATTTTATGGGCCATGGAAGTGGAAATAGGGATTTTCGGCTCATTTCTGTAGGTGTTAGCCCACGGATTCTGGCGCTGCATGGGGTTCCGGTGCACGATTCTCGAAAACCCATACGAGGGGGTCCGCAAGAGGCCCGGCAAGAGGTCCATGTCGCCCGGCGGGGTTGGATGAGGCCTGGTTGGATTTTATCGGCCAAGGAAGTGGAAACAGGCGATTTCGGCTCATTTCTGTGGGTGTTAGCCCACGGATTCTGGCGCTGCATGGGGTTCCGGCGCAAGATTCTCGAAAAACCATACGAGGGGGTCCACAAGAGGCCCGACAAGAGGCCCATGTCGCCCGGCGGGGTTGGATGAGGCCTGGTTGGATTTTATGGGCTAAGGAAGTGGAAACAGGCGATTTCAGCTAATTTCTGTGGGTGTTAGCCCACGGATTCTGGCGCTGCATGGGGTTCCGGCGCAAGATTCTCGAAAAACCATACGAGTGGGTCCGCAAGAGGCCCGGCAAGAGGCCCATGTCGCCCAGCGGGGTTGGATGAGGCCTGGTTGGATTTTATGGGCCAAGGAAGTGGAAACAGGCGATTTCGGCTCATTTCTGTGGGTGCTAGCCCACGGATTCTGGCGCTGCATGGGGTTCCGGCGCAAGATTCTCGAAAAACCATACGTGGGGGTCCGCAAGAGGCCCGGCAAAAGGTCCATGTCACCCGGAGGGGTTGGATGAGGCCTGGTTGGATTTTATGGGCCAAGGAAGTGGAAATAGGGATTTTCGGCTCATTTCTGTGGGTGTTAGCCCACGGATTCTGGCGCTGCATGGGGTTCCGGTGCACGATTCTCGAAAACCCATACGAGGGGGTCCGCAAGAGGCCCAGCAAGAGGCCCATGTCGCCTGGCGGGGTTGGATGAGGCCTGGTTGGATTTTATGGGCCAAGGAAGTGGAAACAGGCGATTTCGGCTCATTTCTGTGGGTGCTAGCCCACGTATTCTGGCGCTGCATGGGGTTCCGGCGCAAGATTCTCGAAAAACCATACGTGGGGGTCCGCAAGAGGCCCGGCAAAAGGTCCATGTCACCTGGCGGGGTTGGATGAGGCCTGGTTTGATTTTATGGGCCAAGGAAGTGGAAACAGGCGATTTCGGCTCATTTCTGTGGGTGTTAGCCCACGGATTCTGGCGCTGCATGGGGTTCCGGCACAGGATTCGCGAAAAACCATACGGGGGGGTCCGCAAGAGACCTGGCAAGAGGTCCATGTCGCCCAGCGGGGTTTGATGAGGCCTGGTTGGATTTTATGGGCCAAGGAAGTGGAAACAAGCGATTTCGGCTCATTTCTGTGGGTTATAGCCCACGGATTCTGGCGCTGCATGGGGTTCCGATGCAAGATTCTCGAAAAACCATACGTGGGGGTCCGCAAAAGGCCCGGCAAAAGGTCCATGTCACCCGGCGGGGTTGGATGAGGCCTGGTTAGATTTTATGGGCCAAGGAAGTGGAAACAGGCGATTTCGGCTCATTTCTGTGGGTGTTAGCCCACGGATTCTGGCGCTGCATGGGGTTCCGGCACAGGATTCTCGAAAAACCATATGGGGGGGTCCGTAAGAGGCCCGACAAGAGGTCCATGTCGCCCGGCGGGGTTGGATGAGGCCTTGTTGGATTTTACGGGCCAAGAAAGTGGAAATAGGCGATTTTCGCTCATTTCTGTGGGTGTTAGCCCACGGATTCTGGCGATGCATGGGGTTCCGACGCAAGATTCTCGAAAAACCATACGGGGGGTCGCAAGAGGCCCGGCAAGAGGTCCATATCACCCGGTGGGGTTGGATAAGGCCTGGTTGGATTTTATGGGCCAAGGAAGTGGAAACAGGCGATTTCGGCTCATTTCTGTGGGTGTTAGCCCACGGATTATGGCGCTGCATGGGGTTCCGGCGCAAGATTCTCGAAAAACCATACGAGGGGGTCCGCAAGAGGCCCGGCAAGAGGTCCATGTCGCCCAGCGGGGTTTGATGAGGCCTGGTTGGATTTTATGGGCCAAGGAAGTGGAAACAGGCGATTTCGGCTCATTTCTGTGGGTTATAGCCCACGGATTCTGGCGCTGCATGGGGTTCCGGCGCAAGATTCTCGAAAAACCATACGAGGGGGTCCGCAAGGAACCGGCAAGAGGTCCATGTCGCCCGGCGGGGTTAGATCAGGCCTGGTTGGATTTTATGGGCCAAGGAAGTGGAAACAGGCGATTTCGGCTAATTTCTGTGGGTGTTAGCCCACGGATTCTGGCGCTGCATGGGGTTCCGGCGCAAGATTCTCGAAAAACCATACGGGGGGGGGGGGGGGGGGGGGGGTCTGTAAGTGGCCCGGCAAGAGGTCCATGTCGCCCGGCGGGGTTGGATGAGGCCTGGTTGGATTTTACGGGCCAAGAAAGTGGAAATAGGCGATTTCCGCTCATTTCTGTGGGTGTTAGCCCACGGATTCTGGCGCTGCATGGGGTTCCGGCGCAAGATTCTCGAAAAACCATACGGGGGGGTCGCAAGAGGCCCGGCAAGAGGTCCATATCACCCGGCGGGGTTGGATGAGGCCTGGTTGGATTTTATGGGCCAAGGAAGTGGAAATAGGGATTTTCGGCTCATTTCTGTGGGTGTTAGCCCACGGATTCTGGCGCTGCATGGGGTTCCGGTGCAAGATTCTCGAAAACCCATACGAGGGGGTCCACAAGAGGTCCATGTCGCCCGGCGGGGTTGGATGAGGCCTGGTTGGATTTTATGGGCCAAGGAAGTGGAAACAGGCGATTTTTGCTCATTTCTGTGGGTGTTAGCCCACGGATTCTGGCGCTGCATGGGGTTCCGGCGCAAGATTCTCAAAAAACCATACGAGGGGGTCCACAAGAGGCCCGGCAAGAGGCCCATGTCGCCCGGCGGGGTTGGATGAGGCCTGGTTGGATTTTATGGGCTAAGGAAGTGGAAACAGGCGATTTCGGCTAATTTCTGTGGGTGTTAGCCCACGGATTCTGGCGCTGCATGGGGTTCCGGCGCAAGATTCTCGAAAAACCATACGAGGGGGTCGCAAGAGGCCCGGCAAGAGGTCCATATCACCCGGCGGGGTTGGATGAGGCCTGGTTGGATTTTATGGGCCAAGGAAGTGCAAACAGGCGATTTCGGCTCATTTCTGTGGGTGCTAGCCCACGAATTCTGGCGCTGCATGGGGTTCCGGCGCAAGATTCTCGAAAAACCATACGTGGGGGTCCGCAAGAGGCCCGGCAAAAGGTCCATGTCACCCGGCGGGGTTGGATGAGGCCTGGATGGATTTTATGGGCCAAGGAAGTGGAAACAGGCGATTTCGGCTCATTTCTGTGGGTGTTAGCCCACGGATTCTGGCGCTGCATGGGGTTTCGGCACAGGATTCTCGAAAAACCATACGGGGGGGTCCGCAAGAGACCCGGCAAGAGGTCCATGTCGCCCAGCGGGGTTTGATGAGGCCTGGTTGGATTTTATGGGCCAAGGAAGTGGAAACAAGCGATTTCGGCTCATTTCTGTGGGTTATAGCCCACGGATTCTGGCGCTGCATGGGGTTCCGGTGCAAGATTCTCGAAAAACCATACGTGGGGGTCCGCAAAAGGCCCGGCAAAAGGTCCATGTCACCCGGCGGGGTTGGATGAGGCCTGGTTGGATTTTATGGGCCAAGGAAGTGGAAACAGGCGATTTCGGCTCATTTCTGTGGGTGTTAGCCCACGGATTCTGGCGCTGCATGGGGTTCCGGCACAGGATTCTCGAAAAACCATACGGGGGGGTCCGTAAGAGGCCCGACAAGAGGTCCATGTCGCCCGGCGGGGTTGGATGAGGCCTTGTTGGATTTTACGGGCCAAGAAAGTGGAAATAGGCGATTTCCGCTCATTTCTGTGGGTGTTAGCCCACGGATTCTGGCGATGCATGGGGTTCCGGCGCAAGATTCTTGAAAAACCATACGGGGGGTCGCAAGAGGCCCGGCAAGAGGTCCATATCACCCGGCGGGGTTGGATAAGGCCTGGTTGGATTTTATGGGCCAAGGAAGTGGAAACAGGCGATTTCGGCTCATTTCTGTGGGTGTTAGCCCACGGATTCTGGCGCTGCATGGGGTTTCGGCACAGGATTCTCGAAAAACCATACGGGGGGGTCCGCAAGAGACCCGGCAAGAGGTCCATGTCGCCCAGCGGGGTTTGATGAGGCCTGGTTGGATTTTATGGGCCAAGGAAGTGGAAACAAGCGATTTCGGCTCATTTCTGTCGGTTATAGCCCACGGATTCTGGCGCTGCATGGGGTTCCGGTGCAAGATTCTCGAAAAACCATACGTGGGGGTCCGCAAAAGGCCCGGCAAAAGGTCCATGTCACCCGGCGGGGTTGGATGAGGCCTGGTTGGATTTTATGGGCCAAGGAAGTGGAAACAGGCGATTTCGGCTCATTTCTGTGGGTGTTAGCCCACGGATTCTGGCGCTGCATGGGGTTCCGGCACAGGATTCTCGAAAAACCATACGGGGGGGTCCGTAAGAGGCCCGACAAGAGGTCCATGTCGCCCGGCGGGGTTGGATGAGGCCTTGTTGGATTTTACGGGCCAAGAAAGTGGAAATAGGCGATTTCCGCTCATTTCTGTGGGTGTTAGCCCACGGATTCTGGCGATGCATGGGGTTCCGGCGCAAGATTCTTGAAAAACCATACGGGGGGTCGCAAGAGGCCCGGCAAGAGGTCCATATCACCCGGCGGGGTTGGATAAGGCCTGGTTGGATTTTATGGGCCAAGGAAGTGGAAACAGGCGATTTCGGCTCATTTCTGTGGGTGTTAGCCCACGGATTATGGCGCTGCATGGGGTTCCGGTGCAAGATTCTCGAAAAACCATACGAGGGGGTCCGCAAGAGGCCCGGCAAGAGGTCCATGTCGCCCAGCGGGGTTTGATGAGGCCTGGTTGGATCTTATGGGCCAAGGAAGTGGAAACAGGCGATTTCGGCTCATTTCTGTGGGTTATAGCCCACGGATTCTGGCGCTGCATGGGGTTCCGGCGCAAGATTCTCGAAAAACCATACGAGGGGGTCCGCAAGGAACCGGCAAGAGGTCCATGTCGCCCGGCGGGGTTGGATCAGGCCTGGTTGGATTTTATGGGCCAAGGAATTGGAAACAGGCGATTTCGGCTCATTTCTGTGGGTGTTGGCCCACGGATTCTGGCGCTGCATGGGGTTTCGGCGCAAGATTCTCGAAAAACCATACGAGGGGGTCCGCAAGAGGCCCGGCAAGCAGTCCATGTCGCCCGGCGGGGTTTGATGAGGCCTGGTTTGATTTTATGGGCCAAGGAAGTGGAAACAGGTGATTTCGGCTCATTTCTGTGGGTGTTAGCCCATGGATTCTGGCGCTGCATGGGGTTCCAGCGCAAGATTCTCGAAAAACCATACGAGGGGGTCCGCAAGAGGCCCGGCAAGAGGACCATGTTGCCCGGCGGGGTTGGATGAGGCCTTGTTGGATTTTATGGGCCAAGGAAGTGGAAACAGGCGATTTCGGCTCATTACTGTGGGTGTTAGCCCACGGATTCTGGCGCTGCATGGGGTTTCGATGCAAGATTCTTGAAAAACCATACGAGGGGGTCCGCAAGAGGTTCGGCAAGAGGTCCATGTTGCCCAGCGGGGTTTGATAAGGCCTGGTTGGATTTTATGGTCCAAGGAAGTGGAAACAGGCGATTTCGGCTCATTTCTGTGGGTGTTAGCCCACGGATTCTGGTGCTGCATGGGGTTCCGACGCAAGATTCTCGATAGACCATACGAGGGGGTCCACAAGAGGCCTGGCAAGAGGTCCATGTCGCCCGGCGGGGGTTGGATGAGGCCTGGTTAGATTTTATGGGCCAAGGAAGTGGAATCAGGTGATTTCGGCTCATTTCTGTGGGTGTTAGCCCACGGATTCTGGCGCTGCATGGAGTTCCGGCGCAAGATTCCCGAAAAACCATACGAGGGGGTCCGCAAGAAGCCCGGGAAGAGGTCCATGTCACCCGGCGGGGTTGGATGAGGCCTGGTTGGATTTTATGGGCCAAGGAAGTGGAAACAGGCGATTTCGGCTCATTTCTGTGGGTGTTAGCCCACGGATTCTGGCGCTGCAAGGGGTTCCGATGCAAGATTCTCGAAAAGCCATACGAGGGGGTCCGCAAGAGGCCCGGCAAGAGGTCCATGTCGCCCGGCGGGGTTGGATGAGGCCTTGTTGGATTTTATGGGCCAAGGAATTGGAAACAAGCGATTTCGGCTCATTACTGTGGGTGTTAGCCCACGGATTCTGGCGCTGCATGGGGTTCCGGCGCAAGATTCTTTAAAAACCATACGAGGGGGTCCGCAAGAGGTTCGGCAAGAGTTCCATGTTGCCTAGCGGGGTTTGATGAGGCCTGGTTGGATTTTATGGTCCAAGGAAGTGGAAACAGGCGATTTCGGCTCATTTCTGTGGGTGTTAGCCCACGGATTCTGGTGCTGCATGGGGTTCCGGCGCAAGATTCTGGATAGACCATACGAGGGGGTCCACAAGAGGCCCGGCAAGAGGTCCATGTCGCCCGGCGGGGGTTGGATGAGGCCTGGTTAGATTTTATGGGCCAAGGAAAAGGAATCAGGTGATTTCGGCTCATTTCTGTGGGTGTTAGCCCACGGATTCTGGCGCTGCATGGAGTTCTGGCGCAAGATTCTCGAAAAACCATACGAGGGGGTCCGCAAGAGGCCCGGGAAGAGGTCCATGTCACCCGGCGGGGTTGGATGAGGCCTGGTTGGATTTTATAGGCCAAGGAAGTGGAAACAGGCGATTTCGGCTCATTTCTGTGGGTGTTAGCCCACGGATTCTGGCGCTGCATGGGGTTCCGCTGCAAGATTCTCGAAAAGCCATACGAGGGGGTCCGCAAGAGGCCCGGCAAGAGGTCCATGTCGCCCGGCGGGGTTGGATTTTATGGGCCAAAGAAGTGGAAACAGGCGATTTCGGCTCATTTCTGTGGGTGTTAGCCAACGGATTCTGGCGCTGCATGGGGTTCCGGCGCAAGATTTTCAAAAAACCATACGAGGGGGTCCGCAAGAGGCCTGGCAAGAGGTCCATGTCGCCCGGCGGGGTTGGAGGAGGCCTGGTAGGATTTTATGGGCAGAGGAAGTGGAAACAGGCGATTTCGGCTCATTTCTGTGGGTGTTAGCCCACGGATTCGGGCGCTGCATGGGGTTCCAGCGCAACATTCTCGAAAACCCATATGAGGGGGTCCGCATGAGGCCTGGCAAGAGGTCCATGTCGCCCGGCGGTGTTGGATGAGGCCTGATTGGATTTTATGGGCCAAGGAATTGGAAACCGGCGATTTCGGCTCATTTCTGTGGGTGTTAGCCCACGGATTCTGGCGCTGCATGGGGTTCCGCCGCAAGATTTTTGAAAAACCATACGAGGGGGTCCGCAAGAGGCCCGGCAAGAGGTCCATGTCACCCGGCGGGGTCGGATGAGGCCTGGTTGGATTTTATGGGCCAAGGAAGTGGAAACAGGCGATTTCGGCTCATTTCTGTGGGTGTTAGCCCACGGATTCTGGCGCTGCATAGGGTTCCGGCGCAAGATTCTCGAAAAACCATACGAGGGGGTCCACAAGAGGCCCGACAAGAGGTCCATGTCGCCCGGCGGGGTTGGATGAGGCCTTGTTGGATTTTATGGGCCAAGGAAGTGGAAACAGGCAATTTCGGCTCATTACTGTGGGTGTTAGCCCACGGATTCTGGCGCTGCATGGGGTTCCGGCGCAAGATTCTTGAAAAACCATATGAGGGGGTCCGCAAGAGGTTCGGCAAGAGGTCCATGTTGCCCAGCGGGGTTTGATGAGGCCTGGTTGGATTTTATGGTCCAAGGAAGTGGAAACAGGCGATTTCGGCTCATTTCTGTGGGTGTTATCCCACGGATTCTGGTGCTGCATGGGGTTCCGGCGCAAGATTCTCGATAGACCATACGAGGGGGTCCACAAGAGGCCCGGCAAGAGGTCCATGTCGCCCGGCGGGGTTGGATGAGGCCTGGTTAGATTTTATGGGCCAAGGAAGTGGAATCAGGTGATTTCGGCTCATTTCTGTGGGTGTTAGCCCACGGATTCTGGCGCTGCATGGAGTTCCGGCGCAAGATTCTCGAAAAACCATACGAGGGGGTCCGCAAGAGGCCCGGGAAGAGGTCCATGTCACCCGGCGGGGTTGGATGAGGCCTGGTTGGATTTTATGGGCCAAGGAAGTGGAAACAGGCGATTTCGGCTCATTTCTGTGGGTGTTAGCCCACGGATTCTGGCGCTGCATGGGGTTCCGGTGCAAGATTCTCAAAAAGCCATACGAGGGGGTCCGCAAGAGGCCCGGCAAGAGGTCCATGTCGCCCGGCGGGGTTGGATTTTATGGGCCAAAGAAGTGGAAACAGGCGATTTCGGCTCATTTCTGTGGGTGTTAGCCAACGGATTCTGGCGCTGCATGGGGTTCCGGCGCAAGATTCTCGAAAAACCATACGAGGGGGTCCGCAAGAGGCCTGGCAAGAGGTCCATGTCGCCCGGCGGGGTTGGATGAGGCCTGGTTGGATTTTATGGGCCAAGGAAGTGGAAACAGGCGATTTCAGCTCATTTCTGTGGGTGTTAGCCCACGGATTCTGGCGCTGCATGGGGTTCCGGCTCAAGATTCTCGAAAAACCATACTAGGGGGTCCGCAAGAGGCCCGGCAAGAGGTCCATGTCGCCCGGCGGGGTTGGATGAGGCCTGGTTGGATTTTATGGGCCAAAGAAGTGGAAACAGGCGATTTCGGCTTATTTCTGTGGGTGTTAGCCCACGGATTCTGGCGCTGCATGGGGTTCCAGCGCATGATTCTCGAAAAACCATACGAGGGGGTCCGCAAGAGGCCCGGCAAGAGGTCCATGTCGCCCGGCGGGGTTGGATGAGGCCTTGTTGGATTATATGGGCCATGGAAGTGGAAACAGGCGATTTCGGCTCATTTCTTTCGGTGTTAGCCCACGGATTCTGGCGCTGCATGGGGTTCCGGCGCAAGATTCTTGAAAAACCATATGAGGGGGTCCGCAAGAGGCCCGGCAAGAGGTCCATGTTGCCCGGCGGGTTTTGATGAGGCCTGGTTGGATTTTATGGGCCAAGGAAGTGGAAACAGGCGATTTCGGCTCATTTCTGTGGGTGTTAGCCCACGGATTCTGGCGCTGCATGGTGTTCCGGCGCAAGATTCTCGAAAAACCATACGAGGGGGTCCACAAGAGGCCCGGCAAGAGGTCCATGTCGCCCGGCGGGGGTTGGATGAGGCCTGGTTGGATTTTATGGGCCAAGGTAGTGGAATCAGGTGATTTCGGCTCATTTCTATGGGTGTTAGCCCACGGATTCTGGCGCTGCGTGGGGTTCCGGCGCAAGATTCTCGAAAGACCATACGAGGGTGTCCGCAAGAGGCCCGGCAAGAGGTCCATGTGGCCCGGCGAGGTTGGATGAGGCCTGGTTGGATTTTATGGGCCAAGGAAGTGGAAACAGGCGATTTCGGCTCATTTCTGTGGGTGTTAGCCCACGGATTCTGGCGCTGCATGAGGTTCCGGCACAAGATTGTCGAAAAGCCATACGAGGGGGTCCGCAAGAGGCCCGGCAAGAGGTCCATGTCGCCCGGCGGGGTTGGATGAGGCCTGGTTGGATTTTATGGGCCAAGGAAGTGGAAACAGGCGATTTCGACTCATTTCTATGGGTGTTAGCCCACGGATTCTGGCGCTGCATGGGGTTCCGGTGCAAGGTTCTCGAAAAACCATACAAGGGGGTCCGCAAGAGGCCCGGCAAGAGGTCCATATCACCCGGCGGGGTTGGATGAGGCCTGGTTGGATTTTATGGGCCAAGGAAGTGGAAACAGGCGATTTCGGCTCATTTCTGTGGGTGTTAGCCCACGGATTCTGGCGCTGCATGGGGTTCCGGCGCAAGATTCTCGAAAGACCATACGAGGGGGTCCACAAGAGGCCCGGCAAGAGGTCCATGTCACCCGGCGGGGTTGGATGAGGCCTGGTTGGATTTTATGGGCCAAGGAAGTGGAAACAGGCGATTTCGGCTCATATCTGTGGGTGTTAGCCCACGGATTCTGGCGCTGCATGGGGTTCCGGCACAAGATTGTCGAAAAACCATACGAGGGGGTCCGCAAGAGGTTCGGCAAGAGGTCCATGTTGCCCAACGGGGTTTGATGAGGCCTGGTTGGATTTTATGGTCCAAGGAAGTGGAAACAGGCGATTTCGGCTCATTTCTGTGGGTGTTAGCCCACGGATTCTGGTGCTGCATGGGGTTCCGGCGCAAGATTCTCGAAAGACCATACGAGGGGGTCCACAAGAGGACCGGCAAGAGGTCCATGTCGCCCGGCGGGGGTTGGATGAGGCCTGGTTGGATTTTATGGGCCAAGGAAGTGGAATCAGGTGATTTCGACTTATTTCTGTGGGTGTTAGCCCAAGGATTCTGGCGCTGCATGGAGTTCCAGCGCAAGATTCTCGAAAAACCATACGAGGGGGTTCGCAAGAGGCCCGGGAAGAGGTCCATGTCACCCGGCGGGGTTGGATGAGGCCTGGTTGGATTATATGGGCCAAGGAAGTGGAAACAGGCGATTTCGGCTCATTTCTGTGGGTGTTAGCCCACGGATTCTGGCGCTGCATGGGGTTCCGGTGCAAGATTCTCAAAAAGTCATATGAGGGGGTCCGCAAGAGGCCCGGCAAGAGGTCCATGTCGCCCGGCGGGGTTGGATTATATGGGCCAAAGAAGTGGAAACAGGCGATTTCGGCTCATTTCTGTGGGTGTTAGCCCACGGATTCTGGCGCTGCATGGGGTTCCGGCGCAAGATTCTTGAAAAACCATACGAGGGGGTCCGCAAGAGGCCTGGCAAGAGGTCCATGTCGCCCGACGGGGTTTGATGAGGCCTGGTTGGATTTTATGGGCCAAGGAAGTGGAAACAGGCGATTTCGGCTCATTTCTGTGGGTGTTAGCCCACGGATTCTGGCGCTGCATGGGGTTCCGGCTCAAGATTCTCGAAAAACCATACGAGGGTGTCCGCAAGAGGCCCGGCAAGAGGTCCATGTCGCCCGGTGGGGTTGGATGAGGCCTGGTTGGATTTTATGGGCCAAGGAAGTGGAAACAGGCGATTTCGGCTTATTTCTGTGGGTGTTAGCCCACGGATTCTGGCGCTGCATGGGGTTCCAGCGCATGATTCTCGAAAAACCATACGAGGGGGTCCGCAAGAGGCCCGGCAAGAGGTCCATGTCGCCCGGCGGGGTTGGATGAGGCCTTGTTGGATTATATGGGCCATGGAAGTGGAAACATGCGATTTCGGCTCATTTCTTTCAGTGTTAGCCCACGGATTCTGGCGCTGCATGGGGTTCCGGCGCAAGATTCTTGAAAAACCATACGAGGGGGTCCGCAAGAGGCCCGGCAAGAGGTCCATATTGCCCGGCGGGGTTTGATGAGGCCTGGTTGGATTTTATGGGCCAAGGAAGTGGAAACAGGCGATTTCGGCTCATTTCTGTGGGTGTTAGCCCACGGATTCTGGCGCTGCATGGGGTTCCGGCGCAAGATTCTCGAAAGACCATACGAGGGGGGTCCACAAGAGGCCCGGCAAGAGGTCCATGTCACCCGGCGGGGTTGGATGAGGCCTGGTTGGATTTTATGGGCCAAGGAAGTGGAAACAGGCGATTTCGGCTCATATCTGTGGGTGTTAGCCCACGGATTCTGGCGCTGCATGGGGTTCCGGCACAAGATTGTCGAAAAACCATACGAGGGGGTCCGCAAGAGGTTCGGCAAGAGGTCCATGTTGCCCAACGGGGTTTGATGAGGCCTGGTTGGATTTTATGGTCCAAGGAAGTGGAAACAGGCGATTTCGGCTCATTTCTGTGGGTGTTAGCCCACGGATTCTGGTGCTGCATGGGGTTCCGGCGCAAGATTCTCGAAAGACCATACGAGGGGGTCCGCAAGAGGCCCGGCAAGAGGTCCATGTCGCCCGGCGGGGTTGTATGAGGCCTGGTTGGATTCTATGGGCCAATGAAGTGGAAACAGGCGATTTCGGCTCATTTCTGTAGGTGTTAGCCCACGGATTCTGGCGCTGCATGGGGTTCCGGCGCAAGATTCTCGAAAAACCATACGAGGGGGTCCGCAAGAGGCCCGGCAAGAGGTCCATGTCGCCCGGCGGGGTTGGATGAGGCCTGGTTTGAATTTATGGGCCAAGGAAATGGAATAGGCGATTTCGGCTCATTTCTGTGGGTGTTAGCCCACGGATTCTGGCGCTGCATGGGATTCCAGCGCAAGATTCTCGAAAAACCATACGAAGGGGTACACATGAGGCCCGGCAAGAGGTCCATGTCGCCCGACGGGGTTGGATGAGGCCTGGTTGGATTTTATGGGCCAAGGAAGTGGAAACAGGCGATTTCGGCTCACTTCTGTGGGTGTTAGCCCACGGATTCTGGCGCTGCATGGGGATCCGGCGCAAGATTTTCGAAAAACCATACGAGGGGGTCCGCAAGAGGCCCGGCAAGAGGTCCATGTCGCCCGGCGGGGTTGGATTGAGGCCTGGTTGGATTTTAAGGGCCAAGGAAGTGGAAACAGGCAATTTCGGCTCATTTCTGTGGGTGTTAGCCCACGGATTCTGGCGCTGCATGGGATTCCGGTGCATGATTCTCAAAAAACCATACGAGGGGGTCCGCAAGAGGCCCGGCAAGAGGCCCATGTCGCCCGGAGGGGTTGGATGAGGCCTTGTTGTATTTTATTGGCAAGGAAGTGGAAACAGGCGATTTCGGCTCATTTCTGTGGGTATTAGCCCACGGATTATGGCGCTCCATGGGGTTCTGGCGCAAGATTCTCGAAAAAACCAAACGAAGGGGTCCGCAAGAGGCCCGGCAAGAGGTCCATGTTGCCCGGCGGGGTTGGATGAGGCCTGGTTGGATTTTATGGGCCAAAGTAGTGGAAACAGGAGATTTCAGCTCATTTCTGTTGGTGTTAGCCCACGGATTCTGGCGCTGCATGGGGTTCCGGCGCAAGATTCTCGAAAAACCATACGAGGGGGTCCGCAAGAGGCCCGGCAAGAGGTCCATGTCGCCCGGCGGGGTTGGATGAGGCCTGGTTGGATTTTATGGGCCAAGGAAGTGGAAACAGGCGATTTCGGCTCATTTCTGTGGGTGTTAGCCCACGAATTCTGGGGCTGCATGGGGTTCCGGCACAAGATTGTCGAAAAGCCATACGAGGGGGTCCGCAAGAGGCCCGGCAAGAGGTCCATGTCGCCCGGCGGGGTTGTATGAGGCCTGGTTTGATTCTATGGGCCAATGAAGTGGAAACAGGCGATTTCGGCTCATTTCTGTAGGTGTTAGCCCACGGATTCTGGCGCTGCATGGGGTTCCGGCGCAAGATTCTCGAAAAACCATACGAGGGGGTCCACAAGAGGCCCGGCAAGAGGTCCATGTCGCCCGGCGGGGGTTGGATGAGGCCTGGTTGGATTTTATGGGTCAAGGAAGTGGAATCAGGTGATTTCGGCTCATTTATGTGGGTGTTAGCCCACGGATTCTGGCGCTGCATGGGGTTCCGGCGCAAGATTCTCGAAAAACCATACGAGGGGGTCCGCAAGAGGCCCGGCAAGAGGTCCATGTCGCCCGACGAGGTTGGATGAGGCCTGGTTGGATTTTATGGGCCAAGGAAGTGGAAACAGGCAATTTCGGCTCATTTCTGTGGGTGTTAGCCCACGGATTCTGGCGCTGCATGGGATTCCGGTGCAAGATTCTCGAAAAACCATACGAGGGGGTCCGCAAGAGGCCCGGCAAGAGGCCCATGTCGCCCGGCGGGGCTGGATGAGGCCTGGTTTTATTTTATCGGCAAGGAAGTGGAAATAGGCGATTTCGGCTCATTTCTGTGGGTATTAGCCCACGGATTCTGGCGCTCCAAGGGGTTCTGGCGCAAGATTCTCGAAAAACCATACGAAGGGGTCCGCAAGAGAGCCCGGCAAGAGGTCCATGTTGCCCGGCGGGGTTGAATGAGGCCTGGTTGGATTTTAAGGGCCAAGGAAGTGGAAACAGGCGATTTCGGCTCATTTCTGTAGGTGTTAGCCCACGGATTCTGGCGCTGCATGGGGTTCCGGCGCAAGATTCTCGAAAAACCATACGAGGGGGTCCGCAAGAGGCCCGGCAAGAGGTCCATGTCGCCCGGCGGGGTTGGATGAGGCCTGGTTTGAATTTATGGGCCAAGGAAGTGGAATAGGCGATTTCGGCTCATTTCTGTGGGTGTTAGCCCACGGATTCTGGCGCTGCATGGGGTTCCAGCGCAAGATTCTCGAAAAACCATACGAGGGGGTCCGCAAGAGGCCCGGCAAGAGGCCCATGTCGACTGGCGGGGCTGGATGAGGCCTGGTTTTATTTTATGGGCAAGGAAGTGGAAACAGGCGATTTCGGCTCATTTCTGTGGGTATTAGCCCACGGATTATGGCGCTCCATGGGGTTCTGGCGCTAGATTCTCGAAAAACCATACGAAGGGGTCCGCAAGAGGCCCGGCAAGAGGTCCATGTTGCACGGCGGGGTTGGATGAGGCCTGGTTGGATTTTATGGGCCAAGGAAGTGGAAACAGGAGATTTCAGCTCATTTCTGTTGGTGTTAGCCCACGGATTCTGGCGCTGCATGGGGTTCCGCGCGCAAGATTCTCGAAAAACCATACGAGGGGGTCGCAAGAGGCCCAGAAAGAGGTCCATGTCGCCCGGCGGGGTTGGATGAGGCCTGGTTGGATTTTATGGCCAAGGAAGTGGAAACAGGCGATTTCGGCTCATTTCTGTGGGTGTTAGCCCACGGATTCTGGCGCTGCATGGGGTTCCAGCGCAAGATTCTCGAAAAACCATACGAGGGGGTTCGCAAGAGGCCCGGCAAGAGGTCCATGTCGCCCGGCGGGGTTGATGAGGCCTGGTTGGTTTTTATGGGCCAAGGAAGGGGAAACAGGCAATTTCGGCTCATTTCTGTGGGTGTTAGCCCACGGATTCTGGCGCTGCATGGGGTTCCGGCGCAAGATTCTCGAAAAACCATACGAGGGGGTCCACAAGAGGCCCGGCAAGAGGTCCATGTCACCCGACGGGGGTTTGATGAGGCCTGGTTGGATTTTATGGGTCAAGGAAGTGGAATCAGGTGATTTCGGCTCATTTATGTGGGTGTTAGCCCACGGATTCTGGCGCTGCGTGGGGTTCCGGCGCAAGATTCTCGAAAAACCATACGAGGGGGTCCGCAAGAGGCCCGGCAAGAGGTCCATGTCGCCCGACGAGGTTGGATGAGGCCTGGTTGGATTTTTATTGGCCAAGGAAGTGGAAACAGGCAATTTCGGCTCATTTCTGTGGGTGTTAGCCCACGGATTCTGGCGCTGCATGGGATTCCGGCGCAAGATTCTCGAAAAACCATACGAGGGGGTCCGCAAGAGGCCCGGCAAGAGGCCCATGTCGCCCGGCGGGGCTGATGAGGCCTGGTTTTATTTTATGGCAAGGAAGTGGAAATAGGCGATTTCGGCTCATTTCTGTGGGTATTAGCCCACGGATTCTGGCGCTCCATGGGGTTCTGGCGCAAGATTCTCGAAAAACCATACGAAGGGGTCCGCAAGAGGCCCGGAAAGAGGTCCATGTTGCCCGGCGGGGTTGGATGAGGCCTGGTTTGATTTTAAGGGCCAAGGAAGTGGAAACAGGCGATTTCGGCTCATTTCTTTAGGTGTTAGCCCACGGATTCTGGCGCTGCATGGGGTTCCGGCGCAAGATTCTCGAAAAACCATACGAGGGGGTCCGCAAGAGGCCCGGCAAGAGGTCCATGTCGCCCGGCGGGGTTGGATGAGGCCTGGTTTGAATTTATGGGCCAAGGAAGTGGAATAGGCGATTTCGGCTCATTTCTGTGGGTGTTAGCCCATGGATTCTGGCGCTGCATGGGGTTCCAGCGCAAGATTCTCGAAAAACCATACGAGGGGGTCCGCAAGAGGCTCGCAAGAGTCCCATGTCGCCTGGCGGGGATGGATGAGGCCTGGTTTTATTTTATGGGCAAGGAAGTGGAAACAGGCGATTTCGGCTCATTTCTGTGGGTATTAGCCCACGGATTATGGCGCTCCATGGGGTTCTGGCGCAAGATTCTCGAAAAACCATACGAAGGGGTCCGCAAGAGGCCCGGCAAGAGGTCCATGTTGCCCGGCGGGGTTGGATGAGGCCTGGTTGGATTTTATGGGCCAAGGAAGTGGAAACAGGAGATTTCAGCTCATTTCTGTTGGTGTTAGCCCACGGATTCTGGCGCTGCATGGGGTTCCGGCGCAAGATTCTCGAAAAACCATACGAGAGGGTCCGCAAGAGGCCCGGCAAGAGGTCCATGTCGCCCGGCGGGGTTGGATGAGGCCTGGTTGGATTTTATGGGCCAAGGAAGTGGAAACAGGCGATTTCGGCTCATTTCTGTGGGTGTTAGCCCACGGATTCTGGCGCTGCATGGGGTTCCAGCGCAAGATTCTCGAAAACCATACGAGGGGGTTCGCAAGAGGCCCGGCAAGAGGTCCATGTCGCCCGGCGGGGGTTGGATGAGGCCTGGTTGGTTTTTATGGGCCAAGGAAGGGGAAACAGGCGATTTCGGCTCATTTCTGTGGGTGTTAGCCCACGGATTCTGGCGCTGCATGGAGTTCCGGCGCAAGATTCTCGAAAAACCATACGAGGGGGTCCACAAGAGGGCCGGCAAGAGGTCCATGTCGCCCGGCGGGGGTTGGATGAGGCCTGGTTGGATTTTATGGATCAAGGAAGTGGAATCAGGTGATTTCGGCTCATTTATGTGGGTGTTAGCCCAAGGATTCTGGCGCTGCGTGCGGTTCCGGCGCAAGATTCTCGAAAAACCATACGAGGGGGGTCCGCAAGAGGCCCGGCAAGAATTCCATGTCGCCCCGACGAGGTTGGATGAGGCCTGGTTGGATTTTATGGGCCAAGGAAGTGGAAACAGGCAATTTCGGCTCATTTCTGTGGGTGTTAGCCCACGGATTCTGGCGCTGCATGGGATTCCGGTGGCAAGATTCTCGAAAAACCATACGAGGGGGGTCCCGCAAGAGGCCCGGCAAGAGGCCCATGTCGCCCGGCGGGGCTGGATGAGGCCTGGTTTTATTTTATGGGCAAGGAAGTGGAAACAGGCGATTTCGGCTCATTTCTGTGGGTGTTAGCCCACGGATTCTGGCGCTGCATGGGATTCCGGTCCAAGATTCTCGAAAAAACCATACGAGGGGGTCCGCAAGAGGCCCGGCAAGAGGCCCATGTCGCCCGGCCGGGGTTGGATGAGGCCTGGTTTTATTTTATGGGCAAGGAAGTAGAAACAGGCGATTTCGGCTCATTTATGTGGGTATTAGCCCACGGATTATGGCGCTCCATGGGGTTCTGGCGCAAGATTCTCGAAAAACCATACGAATAGGTCCGCATGAGGCCCGGCAAGAGGTCCATGTTGCCCGGTGGGGTTGGATGAGGCCTGGTTGGATTTTATGGGCCAAGGAAGTGGAAACAGGAGATTTCAGCTCATTTCTGTTGGTGTTAGCCCACGGATTCTGGCGCTGCATGGGGTTCCGGCGCAAGATTCTCGAAAAACCATACGAGGGGGTCCGCAAGAGACCCGGCAAGAGGTCCATGTCACCCGGCGGGGTTGGATGAGGCCTGGTAGGATATTATGGTCCAAGGAAGTGGAAACAGGCGATTTTGGCTCATTTATGTGGGTGTTAGCCCACGGACTCTGGCGCTGCATGGGGTTCTGGCGCAAGATTCTCGAAAAACAATACGAGGGGGTCCGCAAGAGGCCTGACAAGAGGTCCATGTCGCCCAGCGGGGTTGGATAAGGCCTGGTTGGATTTTATGGGCCAAGGAAGTGGAAACAGGCGATTTCGGCTCATTTCTGTGGGTATTAGCCCACGGATTCTGGCGCTGCATGGGGTTCCGGCGCAAGATTCTCGAAAAACCATACAAGGGGGTCCGCAAGAGGCCCGGCAAGAGGTCAATGTCGCCTGGCGGGGTTGGATGAGGCCTGGTTGGATTTTATTGGCCAAGGAAGTGGAAACAGGCGATTTCGGCTCATTTCTGTGGGTGTTAGCCCACGGATTCTGGCGCTGCATGGGGTTCCGACGCAAGATTCTCGAAAAACCATACGAGGGGGGCCGCAAGAGGCCCAAAAAGAGGTCCATGTCGCCCGGCGGGGTTAGATGAGGCCTAGTTGGATTTTATGGGCCAAGAAAGTGGAAACAGGCGATTTCGGCTCATTTCTGTGAGTGTTAGCCCACGGATTCTGGCGCTGCATGGGGTTCCGGCGCATGATTCTCGAAAATCCATACGAGGGGGTCCGCAAGAGGCCCGGCAAGAGGTCCATGTCACCTAGCGGGGTTGGATGAGGCCTGGCTGGATTTTATGGGCCAAGGAAGTGGAAACAGGCGATTTCGGCTCATTTCTGTGGGTGTTAGCCCATGGATTCTAGCGTTGCATGGGGTTCCGGCGCAAGATTCTCGAAAAACCATACGAGGGGGTCCGAATGAGGCCCGGCAAGAGGTCCATGTCACCCGGCGGGGTTGGATGAGGCCCTGATGGATCTATGGGCCAAGGAAGTGGGAACAGGCGATTTCGGCTCATTTTTGTGTGTGTTAGCCCACGGATTCTGGCGCTACGTGGGGTTCCGGCGCAAGATTCTCGAAAAGCCATACGAGGGGGTCCGCAAGAGGCCCGGCAAGAGGTCCATGTCACTCAGCGGGGTTGGATGAGGCCTGGCTGGATTTTATGGGCCAAGGAAGTGGAAACAGGCGATTTCGGCTCATTTCTGTGGGTGTTAGCCCACTGATTATGGCGCTGCATGGGGTTCGGGCGCAAGATTCTCGAAAAACCATACGAGGGGGTCCGAAAGAGGCCCGGCAAGAGGTCCATGTCGCCCGGCGGGGTTGGATGAGGCCTAGTTGGATTTTATGGGCCAAGGAAGTGGAAACAGGCGATTTCGGCTCATTTCTGTGGGTGTTAGCCCACAGATTCTGGCGCTGCATGGGGTTCCGGCGCAATATTCTCGAAAAACCATACACGGGGGTCCGCAAGAGGCCCGGCAAGAGGTCCATGTCGCCCGGCGGGGTTGGATGAGGCCTGGTTGGATTTTATGGGCCAAGAAAGTGGAAACAGGCGATTTCGCCTCATTTCTGTGGGTGTTAGCCCATGGATTCTGGCGCTGCATGGGGTTCCGGCGCAAGATTCTCGAAACACCATACGAGGGGGTCCGCAAGAGGCCCGGCAAGAGGTCCATGTCGCCCGGCGGGGTTGGTGAGGCCTGGTTGGATTTTATGGGCCAAGGAAGTGGAAACAGGCGATTTCGGCTCATTTCTGTTGGTGTTAGCCCACGGATTCTGGCGCTGCATGGGGTTCCGGCGCAAGATTCTCGAAAAACCATACGAGGGGGTCCGCAAGAGGTCCGGCAAGAGGTCCATGTCGCCCGACGGGGTTGCATGAGGCCTGGTTGGATTTTATGGGCCAAGGAAGTGGAAACAGGCGATTTCGGCTCATTTCTGTGGGTGTTAGCCCACGGATTCAGGCGCTGCATGGGGTTCCGGCGCAAGATTCTCGAAAAACCATACGAGGGGGTCCGCAAGGGGCCCGGCAAGAGGTCCATGTCGCCCGGCGGGGTTGGATGAGTCCTGGTTGGATTTTATGGGCCAAGGAAGTGGAAACATGCGATTTCGGCTCATTTCTGTGGGTGTTAGCCTACGGATTCTGGCGTTGCATGGGGTTCTGGCGCAAGATTCTCGAAAAACCATACGAGGGGGTCCGCAAGAGGCCCGGAAAGAGGTCCATGTCACCCGGCGGGGTTGGATGAGGCCTGGTTGGATTTTATGGGCCAAGGAAGTGGAAACAGGCGATTTCGGCTCATTTCTATGGGTGTTAGCCCACGGATTTTGGCGTTGCATGGGGTTCCGGCGCAAGATTCTCGAAAAACCATACGAGGGGGTCCGCAAGAGGCCCGGCAAGAGGTCCATGTCGCCCGGCGGGGTTGGATGAGGCCTGATTGGATTTTATGTGCCAAAGAAGTGGAAATAGGCGATTTCGGCTCATTTCTGTGGGTGTTAGCCCACGGATTCTGGCGCTGCATGGGGTTCGGGCGCAAGATTCTCGAAAAACCATACGAGGGGGTCCGCAAGAGGCCCGGCAAGAGGTCCATGTCGCCCGGCGAGGTTGGATGAGGCCTGGTTGGATTTTATGGGCCAAGGAAGTTGAAACAGGCGATTTCGGCTCATTTTTTTGGGTGTTAGCCCACGGATTCTGGCGCTGCATGGGGTTCCGGCGCTAGATTCTCGAAAAACCATACGAGGGGGTCCGCAAGAGGCCCGGCAAGAGGTCCATGTCGCCCGGTGGGGTTGGATTAGGCCTGGTTGGATTTTATGGGCCAAGGAAGTGGAAATAGGCGATTTCGGCTCATTTATGTGGGTGTTAGCCCACGGATTCTGGCAATGCATGGGGTTCCGGCGCAAGATTCTCGAAAAACCATACGAGGGGGTCCGCAAGAGGCCCGACAAGAGGTCCATGTCGCCCAGCGGGGTTGGATGAGGCCTGGTTTGATTTTATGGGCCATGGAAGTGGAAACAGGCGATTTCGGCTCATTTTTGTGGGTGTTAGCCCACGGATTCTGGCGCTGCATGGGGTTCCGGCGCAAGATTCTCGAAAAGCCATACGAGGGGGTCCGCAAGAGGCCCGGCAAGAGGTCCATGTCGCCCGTCGGTTTTGGATGAGGCCTGGTTGGATTTTATGGGCCATGGAAGTGGAACCAGGCGATTTCGGCTCATTTCTGTGGGTGTTAGTCCACGGATTCTGGCGCTGCATGAGGTTCCGGTGCAAGATTCTCGAAAAACCATACGACGGGGTCCGCAAGAGGCTCGGCAAGAGGTCCATGTCGCCCAGCGGGGTTGGATGAGGCCTGGTTGGATTTTATGAGCCAAGGAAGTGGAAACAGGCGATTTCGGCTCATTTCTATGGGTGTTAGCCCACGGATTCTGGCGCTGCATGGGGTTCCGACACAAGATTCTCGAAAAACCATACGAGGGGGTCCGCAAGAGGCCTGGCAAGAGGTCCATGTCACCTGGCGGGGTTGGATGAGGCCTGGTTGGATTTTATGGGCCAAGGAAGTGGAAACAGGCGGCTCATTTCTGTGGGTGTTAGCCCACGGATTCTGGCGCTGCATGGGGTTCTGGCGCAAGATTCTCGAAAAACCATACGAAGGGGTCCGCAAGAGGTCCATGTTGCCCGGCGGGGTTGGATGAGGCCTGGTTGGATTTTATGGGCCAAGGAAGTGGATACAGGCGATTTCGGCTCATTTCTGTGGGTGTTAGCCCACGGATTCTGGCGCTACATGGGGTTCCGGCGCAAGATTCTCGAAAAACCATACGAGAGGGTCCGCAAGAGGCCCGGCAAGAGGTCCATGTCGCCCGGCGGGGTTGGATGAGGCCTGGTTGGATTTTATGGGCCAAGGGAGTGAAAACAGGCGATTTTGGCTCATTTCTGTGGGTGTTAGCCCACGGATTCTGGCGCTGCATGGGGTTCCGGTGCAAGATTCTCGAAAAACCATACGAGGGGGTCTGCAAGAGGCCCGGCAAGAGGTCCATGTCGCCCGGCGGGGGTGTATGAGGCATGGTTGGATTTTATGGGCCAAGGAAGTGGAAACAGGCGATTTCGGCTCATTTCTGTGGGTGTTAGCCCACGGATTCTGGCGCTGCATGGGGTTCCGGCGCATGATTCACGAAACACCATACGAGGGGGTCCGCAAGAGGCCTGGCAAGAGGTCCATGTCACCCGGCGGGGTTGGATGAGGCCTGGTTGGATTTTATGGGCCAAGGAAGTGGAAACAGGCGGCTCATTTCTGTGGGTGTTAGCCCACGGATTCTGGCGCTGCATGGGGTTCTGGCGCAAGATTCTCGAAAAACCATACGAAGGGGTCCGCAATAGGCCCGGCAAGAGGTCCATGTTGCCCGGCGGGGTTGGATGAGGCCTGGTTGGATTTTATGGGCCAAGGAAGTGGAAACAGGCGATTTCGGCTCATTTCTGTGGATGTGAGCCCATGGATTCTGGCACTGCATGGGGTTCCGGCGCAAGATTCTCGAAAAACCATACGAGGGGGTCCGCAAGAGGCCCGGGAAGAGGTCCATGTCGCCCGGCGGGGTTGGATGAGGCCTGGTTGGATTTTATGGGCCAAGGAAGTGGAAACAGGCGATTTCGGCTCATTTCTGTGGGTGTTAGCCCACGGATTCTGGCGCTGCATGGGGTTCCGGCGCAAGATTCTCGAAAAACCATACGAGCGGGTCCGCAAGAGGCCCGGCAAGAGGTCCATGTCGCCCGGCGAAGTTGTATGAGGCCTAGTTGGATTTTATTGGCCAAGGAAGTGGAAACAGGCGATTTCGGCTCATTTCTCTGCGTGTTAGCCCACGGATTCTGGCGCCGCATGGAGTTCCGGCGCAAGATTCTCGAAAAACCATACGAGGGGGTCCGCAAGAGGGCCGGCAAGAGGTCCAAGTTGCCCAGCGGGGTGGGATGAGGCCTGGTTGGATTTTATGGGCCAAGGAAGTGGAATCAGGCGATTTCGGCTCATTTCTGTGGGTGTTAGCCCACGGATTCAGGCGCTGCATGGGGTTCCGGCGCAAGATTCTCGAAAAACCATACGAGGGGGTCCGCAAGGGGCCCGGCAAGAGGTCCATGTCACCCGGCGGGGTTGGATAAGGCCTGGTTGGATTTTATGGGCCAAGGAAGTGGAAACAAGCGATTTCGGCTCATTTCTGTGGGTGTTAGCCCACAGATTATGGCGCTGCATGGTGTTCCGGTGCAAGATTCTCGAAAAACCATACGAGGGGGTCTGCAAGAGGCCCGGCAAGAGGACCATGTCGACCGGCGGGGTGGGATGAGGCCTGGTTGGATTTTATGGGCCAAGGAAGTGGAATCAGGCGATTTCGGCTCATTTCTGTGGGTGTTAGCCCACGGATTCTGGCGCTGCATGGTGTTCCGGCGCAAGATTCTCGAAAAACCATACGAGGGGGTCCGCAAGGGGCCCGGCAAGAGGTCCATGTCGCCCGGCGGGGTTGGATAAGGCCTGGTTGGATTTTATGGGCCAAGGAAGTGGAAACAAGCGATTTTGGCTCATTTCTGTGGGTGTTAGCCCACAGATTATGGCGCTGCATGGTGTTCCGGTGCAAGATTCTCGAAAAACCATACGAGGGGGTCTACAAGAGGCCCGGCAAGAGGACCATGTCGACCGGCGGGGTTGGATGAGGCCTGATTGGATTTTATGGGCCAAGGAAGTGGAAACAGGCGATTTCGGCTCATTTCTGTGGGTGTTAGCCCACGGATTCTGGCTTAATGGGGTTTCGGTGCAAGATTCTCGTAAAACAAATACGAGGGAGTCCGCAAGAGGCCCGGCAAGAGGTCAATGTTGCCCGGCGGGGTTGGATAAGGCCTGGTTGGATTTTATGGGCCAAGGATGTGGAAACAGGCGATTTCGGCTCCTTTCTGTGGGTGTTAGCCCACGGATTCTGGCGCTGCATGGGGTTCCGGCGCAAGATTCTCGAAAAACCATACGAGGGGGTCCGCAAGAGGCCCGGCAAGAGGTCCATGTTGCCCGGCGGGGTTGGATGAGGCCTGGTTGGATTTTATGGGCCAAGGAAGTGGAAACAGGCGATTTCGGCTCATTTTTGTGGGTGTTAGCCCACGGATTCTGGCGCTGCATGGGGTTCCGGTGCAAGATTCTTGAAAAACCATACGAAGGGGTCCGCAAGAGGTCCATGTAACCCGGCGGGGTTGGATGAGGCCTGGTTGGATTTTATGGGCCAAGGAAGTGGAAACAGGCGATTTCGGCTCATTTCTGTGGGTGTTAGCCGACGGATTCTGGAGCTCCATGGGGTTCCGGTGCAAGATTCTCAAAAAACCATACGAGGGGGACCGCAAGAGGCCCGGCAAGAGGTCCATGTCGCCCGGCGGGGTTGGATGAGGCCTGGTTGGATTTTATGGGCCAAAAAGTGGAAACAGGCGATTTCGGCTCATTTCTGTGGGTGTTAGCCCACAGATTCTGGAGCTCCATGGGATTCCGGCGCAAGATTCTCGAAAAACCATACGAGGGGGTCCGCAAGAGGCCCGGAAAGAGGTCCATGTCGCCCGGCGGGGTTGGATGAGGCCTGGATGGATTTTATGGGCCAAGAAAGTGGAAACAGGCGATTTCGGCTCATTTTTGTGGGTGTTAGCCCACGGATTCTGGCGCTGCATGGGGTTTCAGCGCAAGATTCTTGAAAAACCATACGACGGGGTCTGCAAGAGGTCCATGTCGCCTGGCGGGGTTGGATGAGGCCTGGTTGGATTTATGGGCCAAGGAAGTGGAAACAGGCGATTTCGGCTCATTTCTGTGGGTGTTAGCCCACGGATTCTGGTGTTGCATGGGGTTCCGGCGCAAGATTCTCGAAAAACCATACGAGGGGGTCCGCAAGAGGCCCCGCAAGAGGTCCATGTCACCCGGCGGGGTTGGATGAGGCCTGGTTGGATTTTATGGGCCTAGGAAGTGGAAACAGGCGATTTCGGCTCATTTCTGTGGGTGTTAGCCCACGGATTCTGGCGCTGCATGGGGTTCCGGCGCAAGATTCTCGAAAAACCATACGAGGGGGTCCCAAAGAGGCCCGGCAAGAGGTCCATGTCACCCGGCGGGGTTGGATGAGGCCTGTTGGATTTTATAGGCCTAGGTAGTGGAAACAGGCGATTTCGGCTCATTTCTGTGGGTGTTAGCCCACGGATTCTGGCGCTGCATGGGGTTCCGGCGCAAGATTCTCGAAAAACCATACGAGGTGGTCCGCAAGAGGCCCGTGAAGAGGTCCATGTCGCCCGGTGGGGTTGGATGAGGCCTGGTAGGATTTTATGGGCCAAGGAAGTGGAAACAGGCGATTTCGGCTCATTTCTGTGGGTGTTAGCCCACGGATTCTGGCGCTGCATGGGGTTCCGGCACAAGATTCTTGAAAAACCATACGAGGGGGTCTGCAAGAGGTTCGGCAAGAGATCTATGTCGCCCGGCGGGGCTGGATGAGGCCTGGTTGGATTTTATGGGCCATGGAAGTGGAAACAGGCGATTTCGGCTCATTTTTGTGGGTGTTAGCCCACGGATTCTTGCGCTGTATGGGGTTCCGGCGCAAGATTCTCGAACAACCATATGAGGGGGTCCGAAAGAGGCCCGGCAAGAGGTCCATGTTGCCCGGCGGGGTTGGATGAGGCCTGGTTGGATTTTATGGGCCAAGGAAGTCGAAACAAGCGATTTCGGCTCATTTCTGTGGGTGTTAGCCCACGGATTCTGGAGCTCCATGGGGTTCCGGCGCAAGATTCTCGAAAAACCATACGAGGGGGTCCGCAAGAGGCCCAGCAAGAAGTCTATGTCACCCGGCGGGGTTGGATGAGGCCTGGTTGGATTTTATGGTCCAAGGAAGTGGAAACAGGCGATTTTGGCTCATTTCTGTGGGTGTTAGCCCACGGATACTGGCGCTGCATGGGGTTCCTGTGCATGATTCTCGAAAAACCATACGAGGGGGTCCGCAAGAGGCCCGGTAATAGTCCATGTCGCCCAATGGGGTTGGATGAGGCCTGGTTGGATTTTATGGGCCAAGGAAGTGGAAACGGGCGATTTCGGCTCATTTCTGTGGGTGTTAGCCCATGGATTTTGGCGCTGCATGGGGTTCCGGCGCAAGATTCTCGAAAAATCATACGAGGGGGTCCGCAAGAGGCCCGGCAAGAGGTCCATGTCGCCCGGCGGGGTTGGATGAGGCCTGGTTGGATTTTATGGGCCAAGGAAGTGGAAACAGGCGATTTCGGCTCATTTCTGTGGGTGTTAGCCCACGGATTCTGGCGCTGCATGGGGTTCCAGCACAAGATTCTCGAAAAACCATACGAGGGGGTCCGCAAGAGGACCAGCAAGAGGTCCATGTCGCCCGGCGGGGTTGGATGAGGCCTGGTTGGATTTTATGGGCCAAGGAAGTGGAAAGAGGCGATTTCGGCTCATTTCTGTGGGTGTTAGCCCACGGATTCTGGCGCTGCATGGGGTTCCGGCGCAAGATTCTCGAAAAACCATACTAGGGGGTCCGCAAGAGGCCCGTGAAGAGGTCCATGTTGCTCGGCGGGTTTGGATAAGTCCTGGTTGGATTTTATGGGCCAAGGAAGTGGAAACAGGCGATTTCGGCTCATTTCTGTGATTGTTAGCCCACGGATTCTGGCGCTGCATGGGGTTCCGTCGCAAGATTCTCGATAAACCATATGAGGGGGTCCGCAAGAGGCCCGGCAAGAGGTCCATGTCGCCCGGCGGGGTTGGATGAGGCCTGGTTGGACTTTATGGGCCAAGGAAGTGGAAACAGGCGATTTCAGCTCATTTCTGTGGGTGTTAGACCACGGATTCTGGCGCTGCATGGGGTTCTGGCACATGATTCTCGAAAAACCATACGAGGGGGTCCGCAAGAGGCCCGGCAAGAGGTCCATGTCACCCGGCGGAGTTGGATGAGGCCTGGATGGATATTATGGGCCAAGGAAGTGGAAACAGGCGATTTCAGCTTATTTCTGTGGGTGTTAGCCCACGGATTCTGGCGCTGCATGGGGTTCTGGCGCAAGATTCTCGAAAAACCATACGAGGGGGTCTACAAGAGGCCCGGAAAGAGGTCCATATCGCCCGGCGGGGTTGGATGAGGCCTTGTTGGATTTTATGGGCCAAGGAAGTGGAAATAGGCGATTTCGGCTCATTTCGGTGGGTGTTAGCCTACTGATTCTGGCGCTGCATGGGGTTCCGGCGCAAGATTCTCGAAAAACCATACGAGGGGGTCAGCAAGAGGCCCGGCAAGAGGTCAATGTTGCCCGGCGGGGTTGGATGAGGCCTGGTTGGATTTTATGGGCCAAGGAAGGGGAAACAGGCGATTTCGGCTCATTTCTGTGGGTGTTAGCCTACGGATTCTGGCGCTGCATGGGGTTCGGCGCAAGATTCTCAATAAACCATACGAGGGGGTCCGCAAGAGGCCCATCAAGAGGTCCATGTCGCCTGGCGGGGTTGGATGAGGCCTGGTTGGATTTTATGGGCCAAGGAAGTGGAAACAGGCGATTTCGGCTCATTTCTGTGGATGTTAGCCCACGGATTCTGGCGCTGCATGGGGTTCCGGCGCAAGATTCTCATAAAACCATACGAGGGGGTCCGCAAGAGGCCCGTGAAGAGGTCTATGTTGCCCGGCGGGGTTGGATGAGGCCTGGTTGGATTTTATGGGCCAAGGAAATGGAAACAGGCAATATCGGCTCATTTTTTTGAGTGTTAGCCCACGGATTCTGGCGCTGCGTGGGGTTCCGTCGCAAGATTCACGAAAAATCATACGAGGGGGTCCGCAAGAGGCCCGGCAAGAGGTCCATGTCGCCTGGCAGGGTTGGATGAGGTCTGGTTGGATTTTATGGGCCAAGGAAGTGGAAACAGGCGATTTCGGCTCATTTCTGTGGGTGTTAGCCCACAGATTCTGGCGCTGCATAGGGTTCCAGCGCAAGATTCTCAAAAAACCATACGAGGGGGTCCGCAAGAGGCCCGTGAAGAGGTCTATGTTGCCCGGCGGGGTTGGAAGAGGCCTGGTTGGATTTTATGGGCCAAGGAAATGGAAACAGGCAATTTCAGCTCATTTCTATGAGTGTTAGCCCACGGATTCTGGCGCTGCATGGGGTTCCGGCGCATGATTCTTGAAAAACCATACGAGGGGGTCCGCAAGAGGCCCGGCAAGAGGTCCATGTCGCACGGCGGGGTTGGATGAGGCCTGGTTGGATTTTATGGGCCAAGGAAGTGGAAATAGGCGATTTCGGCTCATTTCTGTGGGTGTTAGCCCACAGATTCTGGTGCTGCATGGGGTTCCGACGCAAGATTCTCGAAAAACCATACGAGGGGGTCCGCAAAAGGCCCGACAAGAGGTGCATGTTTCCCGGCGGGGTTGGATGAGGCCTGGTTGGATTTTATGGGCCAAGGAAGTGGAAACAGGCGATTTCGGCTCATTTCTGTGGGTGTTAGCCCACGGATTATGGCGCTGCATGGGGTTCCGGCGCATGATTCTCGCAAACCCATATGAGGGGGTCCGCAAGAGGCCCGGCAAGAGGTCCATGTCGCCCGGTGGGGTTGGATGAGGCCTGGTTGGATTTTATGGGCCAAGGAAGTGGAAACAGGCGATTTCGGCTCATTTCTGTGGATGTTAGCCCACGGATTCTGGCGCTGCATGGGGTTCCGGCGCAAGATTCTCATAAAACCATACAAGGGGGTCCGCAAGAGGCCCGTGAAGAGGTCTATGTTGCCCGGCGGGGTTGGATGAGGCCTGGTTGGATTTTATGGGCCAAGGAAATGGAAACAGGCAATATCGGCTAATTTTTTTGAGTGTTAGCCCACGGATTCTGGCGCTGCATGGGGTTCCGTCGCAAGATTCACGAAAAATCATACGAGGGGGTCCGCAAGAGGCCCGGCAAGAGGTCCATGTCGCCTGGCAGGGTTGGATGAGGTCTGGTTGGATTTTATGGGCCAAGGAAGTGGAAACAGGCGATTTCGGCTCATTTCTGTGGGTGTTAGCCCACAGATTCTGGCGCTGCATAGGGTTCCAGCGCAAGATTCTCAAAAAACCATACGAGGGGGTCCGCAAGAGGCCCGTGAAGAGGTCTATGTTGCCCGGCGGGGTTGGAAGAGGCCTGGTTGGATTTTATGGGCCAAGGAAATGGAAACAGGCAATTTCAGCTCATTTCTGTGAGTGTTAGCCCACGGATTCTGGCGCTGCATGGGGTTCCGGCGCATGATTCTTGAAAAACCATACGAGGGGGTCCGCAAGAGGCCCGGCAAGAGGTCCATGTCGCACGGCGGGGTTGGATGAGGCCTGGTTGGATTTTATGGGCCAAGGAAGTGGAAATAGGCGATTTCGGCTCATTTCTGTGGGTGTTAGCCCACAGATTCTGGTGCTGCATGGGGTTCCGACGCAAGATTCTCGAAAAACCATACGAGGGGGTCCGCAAAAGGCCCGACAAGAGGTGCATGTTTCCCGGCGGGGTTGGATGAGGCCTGGTTGGATTTTATGGGCCAAGGAAGTGGAAACAGGCGATTTCGGCTCATTTCTGTGGGTGTTAGCCCACGGATTATGGCGCTGCATGGGGTTCCGGCGCATGATTCTCGCAAACCCATATGAGGGGGTCCGCAAGAGGCCCGGCAAGAGGTCCATGTCGCCCGGTGGGGTTGGATGAGGCCTGGTTGGATTTTATGGGCCAAGGAAGTGGAAACAGGCGATTTCGGCTCATTTCTGTGGTTGTTAGCCCACGGATTCTGGCGCTGCATGGGGTTCCGGCGCAAGATTCTTGAAAAACCATACGAGGGGGTCCACAAGAGGCCCGGCAAGAGGTCCATGTCGCCCGACGGGGTTGGATGAGGCCTGGTTGGATTTTATGGGCCAAGGAAGTTGAAACAGGCGATTTCGGCTCATTTCTGTGGTTGTTAGCCCACGGATTCTGGCGCTGCATGGGGTTCCGGCGCAAGATTCTTGAAAATCCATACGAGGGGGTCCGCAAGAGGCCCGGCAAGAGGTCCATGTCGCCCGACGGGGTTGGATGAGGCCTGGTTGGATTTTATGGGCCAAGGAAGTGGAAACAGGCGATTTCGGCTCATTTCTGTGGGTGTTAGCCCACGGATTCTGGCGCTGCATGGGGTTCCAGCACAAGATTCTCGAAAAACCATACGAGGGGGTCCGCAAGAGGACCAGCAAGAGGTCCATGTCGCCCGGCGGGGTTGGATGAGGCCTGGTTGGATTTTATGGGCCAAGGAAGTGGAAAGAGGCGATTTCGGCTCATTTCTGTGGGTGTTAGCCCACGGATTCTGGCGCTGCATGGGGTTCCGGCGCAAGATTCTTGAAAAACCATACTAGGGGGTCCGCAAGAGGCCCGTGAAGAGGTCCATGTTGCTCGGCGGGTTTGGATAAGGCCTGGTTGGATTTTATGGGCCAAGGAAGTGGAAACAGGCGATTTCGGCTCATTTCTGTGTGTGTTAGCACACGGATTCTGGCGCTGCATGGGGTTCCGTCGCAAGATTCTCGATAAACCATACGAGGGGGTCCGCAAGAGGCCCGGCAAGAGGTCCATGTCGCCCGGCGGGGTTGGATGAGGCCTGGTTGGACATTATGGGCCAAGGAAGTGGAAATAGGCGATTTCAGCTCATTTCTGTGGGTGTTAGCCCACGGATTCTGGCGCTGCATGGGGTTCTGGCACATGATTCTCGAAAAACCATACGAGGGGGTCCGCAAGAGGCCCGGCAAGAGGTCCATGTCACCCGGCGGAGTTGGATGAGGCCTGGATGGATATTATGGGCCAAGGAAGTGGAAACAGGCGATTTCAGCTTATTTCTGTGGGTGTTAGCCCACGGATTCTGGCGCTGCATGGGGTTCTGGCGCAAGATTCTCGAAAAACCATACGAGGGGGTCTACAAGAGGCCCGGAAAGAGGTCCATATCGCCCGGCGGGGTTGGATGAGGCCTTGTTGGATTTTATGGGCCAAGGAAGTGGAAATAGGCGATTTCGGCTCATTTCGGTGGGTGTTAGCCTACTGATTCTGGCGCTGAATGGGGTTCCGGCGCAAGATTCTCGAAAAACCATACGAGGGGGTCTGCAAGAGGCCCGGAAAGAGGTCAATGTTGCCCGGCGGGGTTGGATGAGGCCTGGTTGGATTTTATGGGCCAAGGAAGGGGAAACAGGCGATTTCGGCTCATTTCTGTGGGTGTTAGCCTACGGATTCTGGCGCTGCATGGGGTTCGGCGCAAGATTCTCAATAAACCATACGAGGGGGTCCGCAAGAGGCCCATCAAGAGGTCCATGTCACCTGGCGGGGTTGGATGAGGCCTGGTTGGATTTTATGGGCCAAGGAAGTGGAAACAGGCGATTTCGGCTCATTTCTGTGGATGTTAGCCCACGGATTCTGGCGCTGCATGGGGTTCCGGCGCAAGATTCTCATAAAACCATACGAGGGGGTCCGCAAGTGGCCCGTGAAGAGGTCTATGTTGCCCGGCGGGGTTGGATGAGGCCTGGTTGGATTTTATGGGCCAAGGAAATGGAAACAGGCAATATCGGCTCATTTTTTTGAGTGTTAGCCCACGGATTCTGGCGCTGCATGGGGTTCCGTCGCAAGATTCACGAAAAATCATACGAGGGGGTCCGCAAGAGGCCCGGCAAGAGGTCCATGTCGCCTGGCAGGGTTGGATGAGGTCTGGTTGGATTTTATGGGCCAAGGAAGTGGAAACAGGCGATTTCGGCTCATTTCTGTGGGTGTTAGCCCACGGATTCTGGCGCTGCATAGGGTTCCGGCGCAAGATTCTCAAAAAACCATACGAGGGGGTCCGCAAGAGGCCCGTGAAGAGGTCTATGTTGCCCGGCGGGGTTGGAAGAGGCCTGGTTGGATTTTATGGGCCAAGGAAATGGAAACAGGCAATTTCAGCTCATTTCTGTGAGTGTTAGCCCACGGATTCTGGCGCTGCATGGGGTTCCGGCGCATGATTCTTGAAAAACCATACGAGGGGGTCCGCAAGAGGCCCGGCAAGAGGTCCATGTCGCACGGCGGGGTTGGATGAGGCCTGGTTGGATTTTATGGGCCAAGGAAGTGGAAATAGGCGATTTCGGCTCATTTCTATGGGTGTTAGCCCACAGATTCTGGTGCTGCATGGGGTTCCGACGCAAGATTCTCGAAAAACCATACGAGGGGGTCCGCAAGAGGCCCGACAAGAGGTGCATGTTGCCCGGCGGGGTTGGATGAGGCCTGGTTGGATTTTATGGGCCAAGGAAGTGGAAACAGGCGATTTCGGCTCATTTCTGTGGGTGTTAGCCCACGGATTATGGCGCTACATGGGGTTCCGGCGCATGATTCTCGCAAACCCATACGAGGGGGTCCGCAAGAGGCCCGGCAAGAGGTCCATGTCGCCCGGTGGGGTTGGATGAGGCCTGGTTGGATTTTATGGGCCAAGGAAGTGGAAACAGGCGATTTCGGCTCATTTCTGTGGTTGTTAGCCCACGGATTCTGGCGCTGCATGGGGTTCCGGCGCAAGATTCTTGAAAAACCATACGAGGGGGTCCGCAAGAGGCCCAGAAAGAGGTCCATGTCGCCCGACGGGGTTGGATGAGGCCTGGTTGGATTTTATGGGCCAAGGAAGTTGAAACAGGCGATTTCGGCTCATTTTTGTGGGTGTTAGCCCACGGATTCTGGCGCTGCATGGGGTTCCGGCGCAAGATTCTCAAAAACCCATACGAGGGGGTCCGCAAGAAGCCCGTGAAGAGGTCCATGTTGCCCGGCGGGGTTGGATGAGGCCTGGTTGGATTTTATGGGCCAAGGAAGTGGAAACAGGCGATTTCGGCTCATTTCTGTGGGTGTTAGCCCACGGATTCTGGCGCTGCATGGGGTTCCGGCGCAAGATTCTCGAAAAACCATACTAGGGGGTCCGCAAGAGGCCCGTGAAGAGGTCCATGTTGCTCGGCGGGTTTGGATAAGTCCTGGTTGGATTTTATGGGCCAAGGAAGTGGAAACAGGCGATTTCGGCTCATTTCTATGATTGTTAGCCCACGGATTCTGGCGCTGCATGGGGTTCCGTCGCAAGATTCTCGATAAACCATACGAGGGGGTCCGCAAGAGGCCCGGCAAGAGGTCCATGTCGCCCGGCGGGGTTGGATGAGGCCTGGTTGGACTTTATGGGCCAAGGAAGTGGAAACAGGCGATTTCAGCTCATTTCTGTGGGTGTTAGACCACGGATTCTGGCGCTGCATGGGGTTCTGGCACATGATTCTCGAAAAACCATACGAGGGGGTCCGCAAGAGGCCCGGCAAGAGGTCCATGTCACCCGGCGGAGTTGGATGAGGCCTGGATGGATATTATGGGCCAAGGAAGTGGAAACAGGCGATTTCAGCTTATTTCTGTGGGTGTTAGCCCACGGATTCTGGCGCTGCATGGGGTTCTGGCGCAAGATTCTCGAAAAACCATACGAGGGGGTCTACAAGAGGCCCGGAAAGAGGTCCATATCGCCCGGCGGGGTTGGATGAGGCCTTGTTGGATTTTATGGGCCAAGGAAGTGGAAATAGGCGATTTCGGCTCATTTCGGTGGGTGTTAGCCTACTGATTCTGGCGCTGCATGGGGTTCCGGCGCAAGATTCTCGAAAAACCATACGAGGGGGTCAGCAAGAGGCCCGGCAAGAGGTCAATGTTGCCCGGCGGGGTTGGATGAGGCCTGGTTGGATTTTATGGGCCAAGGAAGGGGAAACAGGCGATTTCGGCTCATTTCTGTGGGTGTTAGCCTACGGATTCTGGCGCTGCATGGGGTTCGGCGCAAGATTCTCAATAAACCATACGAGGGGGTCCGCAAGAGGCCCATCAAGAGGTCCATGTCGCCTGGCGGGGTTGGATGAGGCCTGGTTGGATTTTATGGGCCAAGGAAGTGGAAACAGGCGATTTCGGCTCATTTCTGTGGATGTTAGCCCACGGATTCTGGCGCTGCATGGGGTTCCGGCGCAAGATTCTCATAAAACCATACGAGGGGGTCCGCAAGAGGCCCGTGAAGAGGTCTATGTTGCCCGGCGGGGTTGGATGAGGCCTGGTTGGATTTTATGGGCCAAGGAAATGGAAACAGGCAATATCGGCTCATTTTTTTGAGTGTTAGCCCACGGATTCTGGCGCTGCATGGGGTTCCGTCGCAAGATTCACGAAAAATCATACGAGGGGGTCCGCAAGAGGCCCGGCAAGAGGTCCATGTCGCCTGGCAGGGTTGGATGAGGTCTGGTTGGATTTTATGGGCCAAGGAAGTGGAAACAGGCGATTTCGGCTCATTTCTGTGGGTGTTAGCCCACAGATTCTGGCGCTGCATAGGGTTCCAGCGCAAGATTCTCAAAAAACCATACGAGGGGGTCCGCAAGAGGCCCGTGAAGAGGTCTATGTTGCCCGGCGGGGTTGGAAGAGGCCTGGTTGGATTTTATGGGCCAAGGAAATGGAAACAGGCAATTTCAGCTCATTTCTGTGAGTGTTAGCCCACGGATTCTGGCGCTGCATGGGGTTCCGGCGCATGATTCTTGAAAAACCATACGAGGGGGTCCGCAAGAGGCCCGGCAAGAGGTCCATGTCGCACGGCGGGGTTGGATGAGGCCTGGTTGGATTTTATGGGCCAAGGAAGTGGAAATAGGCGATTTCGGCTCATTTCTGTGGGTGTTAGCCCACAGATTCTGGTGCTGCATGGGGTTCCGACGCAAGATTCTCGAAAAACCATACGAGGGGGTCCGCAAAAGGCCCGACAAGAGGTGCATGTTTCCCGGCGGGGTTGGATGAGGCCTGGTTGGATTTTATGGGCCAAGGAAGTGGAAACAGGCGATTTCGGCTCATTTCTGTGGGTGTTAGCCCACGGATTATGGCGCTGCATGGGGTTCCGGCGCATGATTCTCGCAAACCCATATGAGGGGGTCCGCAAGAGGCCCGGCAAGAGGTCCATGTCGCCCGGTGGGGTTGGATGAGGCCTGGTTGGATTTTATGGGCCAAGGAAGTGGAAACAGGCGATTTCGGCTCATTTCTGTGGTTGTTAGCCCACGGATTCTGGCGCTGCATGGGGTTCCGGCGCAAGATTCTTGAAAAACCATACGAGGGGGTCCACAAGAGGCCCGGCAAGAGGTCCATGTCGCCCGACGGGGTTGGATGAGGCCTGGTTGGATTTTATGGGCCAAGGAAGTTGAAACAGGCGATTTCGGCTCATTTCTGTGGTTGTTAGCCCACGGATTCTGGCGCTGCATGGGGTTCCGGCGCAAGATTCTTGAAAATCCATACGAGGGGGTCCGCAAGAGGCCCGGCAAGAGGTCCATGTCGCCCGACGGGGTTGGATGAGGCCTGGTTGGATTTTATGGGCCAAGGAAGTGGAAACAGGCGATTTCGGCTCATTTCTGTGGGTGTTAGCCCACGGATTCTGGCGCTGCATGGGGTTCCAGCACAAGATTCTCGAAAAACCATACGAGGGGGTCCGCAAGAGGACCAGCAAGAGGTCCATGTCGCCCGGCGGGGTTGGATGAGGCCTGGTTGGATTTTATGGGCCAAGGAAGTGGAAAGAGGCGATTTCGGCTCATTTCTGTGGGTGTTAGCCCACGGATTCTGGCGCTGCATGGGGTTCCGGCGCAAGATTCTCGAAAAACCATACTAGGGGGTCCGCAAGAGGCCCGTGAAGAGGTCCATGTTGCTCGGCGGGTTTGGATAAGGCCTGGTTGGATTTTATGGGCCAAGGAAGTGGAAACAGGCGATTTCGGCTCATTTCTGTGTGTGTTAGCCCACGGATTCTGGCGCTGCATGGGGTTCCGTCGCAAGATTCTCGATAAACCATACGAGGGGGTCCGCAAGAGGCCCGGCAAGAGGTCCATGTCGCCCGGCGGGGTTGGATGAGGCCTGGTTGGACATTATGGGCCAAGGAAGTGGAAATAGGCGATTTCAGCTCATTTCTGTGGGTGTTAGCCCACGGATTCTGGCGCTGCATGGGGTTCTGGCACATGATTCTCGAAAAACCATACGAGGGGGTCCGCAAGAGGCCCGGCAAGAGGTCCATGTCACCCGGCGGAGTTGGATGAGGCCTGGATGGATATTATGGGCCAAGGAAGTGGAAACAGGCGATTTCAGCTTATTTCTGTGGGTGTTAGCCCACGGATTCTGGCGCTGCATGGGGTTCTGGCGCAAGATTCTCGAAAAACCATACGAGGGGGTCTACAAGAGGCCCGGAAAGAGGTCCATATCGCCCGGCGGGGTTGGATGAGGCCTTGTTGGATTTTATGGGCCAAGGAAGTGGAAATAGGCGATTTCGGCTCATTTCGGTGGGTGTTAGCCTACTGATTCTGGCGCTGAATGGGGTTCCGGCGCAAGATTCTCGAAAAACCATACGAGGGGGTCTGCAAGAGGCCCGGCAAGAGGTCAATGTTGCCCGGCGGGGTTGGATGAGGCCTGGTTGGATTTTATGGGCCAAGGAAGGGGAAACAGGCGATTTCGGCTCATTTCTGTGGGTGTTAGCCTACGGATTCTGGCGCTGCATGGGGTTCGGCGCAAGATTCTCAATAAACCAAACGAGGGGGTCCGCAAGAGGCCCATCAAGAGGTCCATGTCACCTGGCGGGGTTGGATGAGGCCTGGTTGGATTTTATGGGCCAAGGAAGTGGAAACAGGCGATTTCGGCTCATTTCTGTGGATGTTAGCCCACGGATTCTGGCGCTGCATGGGGTTCCGGCGCAAGATTCTCATAAAACCATACGAGGGGGTCCGCAAGTGGCCCGTGAAGAGGTCTATGTTGCCCGGCGGGGTTGGATGAGGCCTGGTTGGATTTTATGGGCCAAGGAAATGGAAACAGGCAATATCGGCTCATTTTTTTGAGTGTTAGCCCACGGATTCTGGCGCTGCATGGGGTTCCGTCGCAAGATTCACGAAAAATCATACGAGGGGGTCCGCAAGAGGCCCGGCAAGAGGTCCATGTCGCCTGGCAGGGTTGGATGAGGTCTGGTTGGATTTTATGGGCCAAGGAAGTGGAAACAGGCGATTTCGGCTCATTTCTGTGGGTGTTAGCCCACGGATTCTGGCGCTGCATAGGGTTCCGGCGCAAGATTCTCAAAAAACCATACGAGGGGGTCCGCAAGAGGCTCGTGAAGAGGTCTATGTTGCCCGGCGGGGTTGGAAGAGGCCTGGTTGGATTTTATGGGCCAAGGAAATGGAAACAGGCAATTTCAGCTCATTTCTGTGAGTGTTAGCCCACGGATTCTGGCGCTGCATGGGGTTCCGGCGCATGATTCTTGAAAAACCATACGAGGGGGTCCGCAAGAGGCCCGGCAAGAGGTCCATGTCGCACGGCGGGGTTGGATGAGGCCTGGTTGGATTTTATGGGCCAAGGAAGTGGAAATAGGCGATTTCGGCTCATTTCTATGGGTGTTAGCCCACAGATTCTGGTGCTGCATGGGGTTCCGACGCAAGATTCTCGAAAAACCATACGAGGGGGTCCGCAAGAGGCCCGACAAGAGGTGCATGTTGCCCGACGGGGTTGGATGAGGCCTGGTTGGATTTTATGGGCCAAGGAAGTGGAAACAGGCGATTTCGGCTCATTTCTGTGGGTGTTAGCCCACGGATTATGGCGCTGCATGGGGTTCCGGCGCATGATTCTCGCAAACCCATACGAGGGGGTCCGCAAGAGGCCCGGCAAGAGGTCCATGTCGCCCGGTGGGGTTGGATGAGGCCTGGTTGGATTTTATGGGCCAAGGAAGTGGAAACAGGCGATTTCGGCTCATTTCTGTGGTTGTTAGCCCACGGATTCTGGCGCTGCATGGGGTTCCGGCGCAAGATTCTTGAAAAACCATACGAGGGGGTCCGCAAGAGGCCCAGAAAGAGGTCCATGTCGCCCGACGGGGTTGGATGAGGCCTGGTTGGATTTTATGGGCCAAGGAAGTTGAAACAGGCGATTTCGGCTCATTTTTGTGGGTGTTAGCCCACGGATTCTGGCGCTGCATGGGGTTCCGGCGCAAGATTCTCAAAAACCCATACGAGGGGGTCCGCAAGAAGCCCGTGAAGAGGTCCATGTTGCCCGGCGGGGTTGGATGAGGCCTGGTTGGATTTTATGGGCCAAGGAAGTGGAAACAGGCGATTTCGGCTCATTTCTGTGGGTGTTAGCCCACGGATTCTGGCGCTGCATGGGGTTCCGGTGCAAGATTCTCGAAAAATCATACGAGGGGGTCTGCAAGAGGCCCGGCAAGAGGTCCATGTCGCACGGCGGGGTCGGATGAGGTCTGGTTGGATTTTATGGGCGAAGGAAGTGGAAACAGGCGATTTTGGCTCATTTTTGTGGGTGTTAACCCACGGATTCTGGCGCTGCATGGGGATCCGGCACAAGATTCTCAAAAAACCATACGAGGGGGTCCGCAAGAGGCCCGGCAACAGGTCCATGTCGCCCGGCGGGGTTGGATTTTGTGGGCCAAGGAAGTGTAAACAGGCGATTTCGGCTCATTTCTGTGGGTGTTAGCCCACGGATTCTGGCGCTGATGGGGTTCCGGTGCAAAATTCTCGAAAAACCATACGAGGGGGTCCGCAAGAGGCCCGGCAAGAGGTCCATGTCGCCCGACGGGGTTGGATGAGGCCTGGTTGGATTTTATGGGCCAAGGAAGTGGAAGTAGGCGATTTCGGCTCTTTTCTGTGGGTGTTAGCCCACGGATTCTGGCGCTGCATGGGGTTCCGGAGCAAGATTCTCGAAAACCCATACAAGGGGGTCCCAAGAGGCCCGGCAAGAGGTCCAGGTCGCCCGGCGGGGTTGGATGAGGCCTGGTTGGATTTTATGGGCCAAGGAAATGGAAACAGGCGATTTCGGCTCATTTTTGTGGGTGTTAGACCACGGAATCTGGCGCTGCATGGGTTCCGGCGCAAGATTCTCGAAAAACCATACGAGGGGGTCCGCAAGAGGCCCGTGAAGAGGTCAATGTTGCCCGGCAGGGTTGGATGAGACCTGGTTGGATTTTATGGGCCAAGGAAAGTGGAAACAGGCGACTTCAGCTCATTTCTGTGGGTGTTAGCCCACAGATTCTGGCGGCTGCATGGCGTTCCGGCGCAAGATTCTCGAAAAACCATACGAGGGGGTCCGCAAGAGGCCCGGCAAGAGGTCCATGTCGCCCGGCGGGGTTGGATGAGGCCTGGTTGGATTTTATGGGTCAAGGAATTGGAAACAGGCGATTTCAGCTTATTTCTGTGGGTGTTAGCCCACGGATTCTGGCGCTGCATGGGGTTCTGGCGCAAGATTCTCAAAAAACCTTACAAGGGGGTCCGCAAGAGGCCCGTGAAGAGGTCCATGTTGCCCGGCGGGGTTGGATGAGGCCTGGTTGGAATTTATGGGCCAAAGAAATGGAAACAGGCGATTTCGGCTCATTTCTGTGGGTCTTGGCCCACGGATTCTGGCGCTGCATGGGGTTCCGGCGCAAGATTCTTGAAAAACCATATGAGGTGGTCCGCAAGAGGCCCGGCAAGAGGTCCATGTCGCCCGGCGGGGTTGGATGAGGCCTGGTTGGATTTTATGGGCCAAGGAAGTGGAAACAGGCGATTTCGACTCATTTCTATGGGTGTGCCCATGGATTCTGGCGCTGCATGGGGTTCCGGCGCAAGATTCTCAAAAAACCATACGAGGGGGTCCGCAAGAGGCCCGTGAAGAGGTCCATGTTGCCCGGCAGGGTTGGATGAGGCCTGGTTATATTTTATGGGCCAAGGAAGTGGAAACAGGCGATTTCGGCTCATTTCTGTGGGTGTTAGCCCACGGATTCTGGCGCGGCATAGGGTTCCGGCGCAAGATTCTCGAAGAATCATACGAGGGGGTCCGCAAGAGGCCCGGCAAGAGGTCCATGTTGCCCGGCGGGGTTGGATGAGGTCTTGTTGGATTTTATGGGCCAAGGAAGTGGAAACAGGCGATTTCGGCTCATTTTTGTGGGTATTAGCCCACGGATTCTGGCGCTGCATGGGGTTCCGGCACATGATTCTTGAAACACCATACGAGGGGGTCCGCAATGAGGCCCGGCAAGAGGTCCATGTCGCCCGGCGGGGTTGGATTTTATGGGCCAAGGAAGTGTAAACAGGCGATTTCGGCTCATTTCTGTGGGTGTTAGCCCACGGATTCTGCCGCTGCATGGGGTTCCGGTGCAAGATTCTCGAAAAACCATACAAAGGGGTCCGCAAGAGGCCAGGCAAGAGGTCCATGTCGCCCGGAGGGGTTGGATGAGGCCTGGTTGGATTTTATGAGCCAAGGAAGTGGAAACAGGCGATTTCGGCTCATTTCTGTGGGTATTAGCCCACGGATTCTGGCGCTGTATGGGGTTCCGGCGCATGATTCTCGAAAAACTATACGAGGGGGTCCGCAAGAGGCCCGGCAAGAGGTCCATGTTGCCCGGCGTGGTTGGATGAGGCCTGGTTGGATTTTATGGGGCAAGGAAGTGGAAACAGGCAATTTCGGCTCATTTCTATGGGTGTTAGCCCACGGATTCTGGCGCTGCATGGGGTTCCGGCGCAAGATTCTAGAAAAACCATACGAGGGGAGTCAAAAGAGGCCCGGCAAGAGGTCCATGTCTCCCGGCGGGGTTGGATGAGGCCTGGTTGGATTTTATGGGGCAAGGAAGTGGAAACAGGCAATTTCGGCTCATTTCTGTGGGTGTTAGCCTACGAATTCTGGCGCTGCATGGGGTTCCGGCGCATGATTCTCGAAAAACCATACGAGGGGGTCCGCAAGAGGCCTGGCAAGAGGTCCATGTCGCCCGGCGTGGTTGGATGAGGCCTAGTTGGATTTTATGGGCCAAGGACGTGGAAACAGGCGATTTCGGCTCATTTTTGTGGGTGTTAGCCCACAGATTCTGGCGCTGCATGGGGTTCCGGCGCAAGATTCTCGAAAATCCATACAAGGGGGTCCGCAAGAGGCCCGGCATGAGGTCCATATCGCCCGGCGGGGTTGGATGAGGTCTGGTTGGATTTTATGCGCCAAGGAAGTGGAAACAGGCAATTTCAGCTCATTTCTGTGGGTGTTAGCCCACGAATTCTGGCGCTGCATGGGGTTCTGGCGCAAGATTCTCGAAAAACCATACGAGGGGGTCCACAAGAGGCCCGTGAAGAGGTCCAAGTTGCTCGGCCGGGTCGGATGAGGCCTGGTTGGATTTTATGGGCCAAGGAAGTGGAAACAGGCAATTTCGGCTCATTTCTGTGGGTGTTAGCCCACGGATTCTGGCGCTGCATGGGGTTCTGGCGCAAGATTCTCGAAAAACCATACGAGGGGGTCCGCAAGAGGCCCGGCAAGAGGTCCATGTCACCCGGCGGGGTTGGATGAGGCCTGGTTGGATTTTATGGGCCAAGGAAATGGAAACAGGCGATTTCGGCTCATTTCTGTGGGTGTTAGCCCACGGATTCTGGCGCTGCATGGGGTTCCGGCGCAAGATTCTCGAAAAACCATATGAGGGGGTCCGCAAGAGGCCCGTGAAGAGGTCCATGTTGCCCAGCAGGGTCGGATGAGGCCTGGTTGGATTTTATGGGCCAAGAAAGTGGAAACAGGCGATTTCGGCTCCTTTCTGTGGGTGTTAGCCCACGGATTCTGGCGCTGCATGGGGTTCCGGCGGAAGATTCTCGAAGAATCATACGAGGGGGTCCGCAAGAGGTCTAGCAAGAGGTCCATATCGCCCGGCGGGGTTGGATGAGGTCTGGTTGGATTTTATGGGCCAAGGAAGTGGAAACAGGCGATTTCGGCTCATTTTTGTGGGTGTTAGCCCACGGATTCTGGCGTTGCATGGGGTTCCGGCACAAGATTCTCGAAAAACCATACGAGGGGGTCCGCAACAGGCCCAGCAAGAGGTCCATGTCGCCCGGCGGGGTTGGATTTTATGGGCCAAGGAAGTGTAATCAGGCGATTTCGGCTCATTTCTGTGGGTGTTAGCCCACGGATTCTGGCGCTGCATGGGGTTCCGGCGCAAGATTCTCGAAAATCCATACGAGGGGGTCCGCAAGAGGCCCGGCAAGAGGTCCATGTTGCCCAGCGGGTTTGGATGAGGCCTGGTTGGATTTTATGGGCCAAGGAAGTGGAAACAGGCGATTTCGGCTCATTTCTGTGGGTGTTAGCCCACGGATTCTGGCGCTGCATAGGGTTCCGGCGCAAGATTCTCGAAAAACCATAGGAGGGTGTCTGCAAGAGGCTCGGCAAGAGGTCCATGCCGCCCGGTGGGGTTGGATGAGGCCTGGTTGGATTTTATGGGCAAAGGAAGTGGAAACAGGCGATTTCGGCTCATTTCTGTGGGTGTTAGCCCACGGATTCTGGCGCTGCATGGGGTTCCGGCACAAGATTCTAGAAAAACCATACGAGGGGGTTCAAAAAAGGCCCGGCAAGAGGTCCATGTCGCCCGGCGGGGTTGGATTTTATGGGCCAAGGAAGTGTAATCAGGCGATTTCGGCTCATTTCTGTGGGTGTTAGCCCACGGATTCTGGCGCTGCATGGGGTTCCGGCGCAAGATTCTCAAAAATCCATACGAGGGGGTCCGCAAGAGGCCCGGCAAGAGGTCCATGTTGCCCAGCGGGTTTGGATGAGGCCTGGTTGGATTTTATGGGCCAAGGAAGTGGAAACAGGCGATTTCGGCTCATTTCTGTGGGTGTTAGCCCACGGATTCTGGCGCTGCATAGGGTTCCGGCGCAAGATTCTCGAAAAACCATAGGAGGGTGTCTGCAAGAGGCTCGGCAAGAGGTCCATGCCGCCCGGTGGGGTTGGAAGAGGCCTGGTTGGATTTTATGGGCCAAGGAAGTGGAAACAGGCGATTTCGGCTCATTTCTGTGGGTGTTAGCCCACGGATTCTGGCGCTGCATGGGGTTCCGGCACAAGATTCTAGAAAAACCATACGAGGGGGTTCAAAAAAGGCCCGGCAAGAGGTCCATGTCGCCCGGCGGGGTTGGATGAGGCCTGGTTGGTTTTTATGGGCCAAGGAAGTGGAAACAGGCAATTTCGGCTCATTTCTGTGTGTGTTAGCCTACGGATTCTGGCGCTGCATGGGGTTCCGGCGCAAGATTCTCGAAAAACCATACGAGGGGGTCCGCAAGAGGCCTCGCAAGAGGTCCATGTCGCCTGGCGGGGTTGGATGAGGCCTGGTTGGATTTTATGGGCCAAGGAAGTGTAATCAGGCGATTTCGGCTCATTTCTGTGGGTGTTAGCCCACGGATTCTGGCGCTGCATGGGGTTCCGGTGCAAGATTCTCGAAAATCCATACGAGGGGGTCCGCAAGAGGCCCGGCAAGAGGTCCATGTTGCCCAGCGGGTTTGGATGAGGCCTGGTTGGATTTTATGGGCCAAGAAAGTGGAAACAGGCGATTTCGGCTCATTTCTGTGGGTGTTAGCCCACGGATTCTGGCGCTGCATGGGGTTCCGACGCAATATTCTCGAAAACCCATACGAGGGGGTCCGCAAGAGGCCCGACAAGAGGTCCATATTGGCCGGCGGGGTTGGATGAGGCCTGGTTGGATTTTTTGGGCCACGGAAGTGGAAACAGGCGATTTCGGCTCATTTCTGTGGGTGTTAGCCCACGGATTCTTGCGCTGCATGGGGTTCCGGCGCAAGATTCTCGAAAAACTATACGAGGGGGTCCGAAAGAGGCCCGGGAAGAGGTCCATATTGCCCGGCGGGGTTGGATGAGGCCTGGTTGGATTTTACGGGCCAAGGAAGTGGAAATAGGCGATTTCGGCTCATTTCTGTGGGTGTTAGCCCACGGATTCTGGCGCTGAATGCGGTTCCGGAGCAAGATTCTCGAAAAACTATACGAGGGGGTCCGAAAGAGGCTCGTGAAGAGGTCCATGTTGCCCGGCGGAGTTGGATGAGGCCTGGCTTGATTTTATGGGCCAAGGAAGTGGAAACAGGCGATTTCGGCTCATTTCTGTGGGTGTTAGCCCACGGATTCTGGCGTTGCATGGGGTTCCGGCGCAAGATTCTCGAAAACCATACGAGGGTTTCCGCAAGAGGCCCGACAAGAGGTCCATGTTGCCCGGCGGGGTTGGATGAGGCCTGGTTGGATTTTATGGGCCAAGGAAGTGGAAACAGGCGATTTCGGCTCATTTCTGTGGGTGTTAGCTCACGGATTCTGGCGCTGCATGGGGTTCCGGCGCAAGATTCTCGAAAAGCCATACGAGGGGGTCCGAAAGAGGCCCGGCAAGAGGTCCATGTTGCCCGGTGGGGTTGGATGAGGCCTGGTTGGATTTTATGGGCCAAGGAAGTGGAAACAAGCGATTTCGGCTCATTTCTGTGGGTGTTAGCCCACGAATTCTGGCGCTGCATGGGGTTCCGGCGCATGATTCTTGAAAAACCATACGAGGGGGTCCGCAAGAGGCCCGTGAAGAGGTCCATGTTGCCCGGCGGGGTTGGATGAGGCCTGGCTTGATTTTATGGGCCAAGGAAGTGGAAACAGGCGATTTCGGCTCATTTCTGTGGGTGTTAGCCCACGGATTCTGGCGCTGCATGGGGTTCCGACGCAATATTCTCGAAAACCCATACGAGGGGGTCCCCAAGAGGCCCGACAAGAGGTCCATATTGGCCGGCGGGGTTGGATGAGGCCTGGTTGGATTTTTTGGGCCACGGAAGTGGAAACAGGCGATTTCGGCTCATTTCTGTGGGTGTTAGCCCACGGATTCTTGCGCTGCATGGAGTTCCGGCGCAAGATTCTCGAAAAACTATACGAGGGGGTCCGAAAGAGGCCCGGGAAGAGGTCCATATTGCCCGGCGGGGTTGGATGAGGCCTGGTTGGATTTTATGGGCCAAGGAAGTGGAAACAGGCGATTTCGGCTCATTTCTGTGGGTGTTAGCCCACGGATTCTGGCGCTGCATGGAGTTCCGGTGCAAGATTCTCGAAAAACCATTCGAGGGGGTCCGCAAGAGGCCCGGCAAGAGGTCCATGTCACCCGGCGGGGTTGGATGAGGCCTGGTTGGATTTTATGGACCATGAAAGTGGAAACAGGCGATTTCGGCTCATTTCTGTGGGTGTTAGCCAACGGATTCTGGCGCTGCATGGGGTTCCGGCGCAAGATTCTCGAAAAACCATACGAGGGGATCCGCAAGAGGCCCGTGAAGAGGTCTATGTTGCCACGCGGGGTTGGATGAGGCCTGGTTTGATTTTATGGGCCAAGGAAGTGGAAACAGGCGATTTCGGCTCATTTCTGTGGGTGTTAGCCCACGGATTCTGGCGCTGCATGGGGTTCTGGCGCAAGATTCTTGAAAAACCATAGGAGGGGGTCCGCAAGAGGCCCGGCAAGAGGTCCATGTCGCCCGGCGGGGTTGGATGAGGCCTGGTTGGATTTTATGGGCCAAGGAAGTGGAAACAGGCGGTTTCAGCTCATTTCTGTGGGTGTTAGCCCACGGATTCTGGCGCTGCATGGCGTTCCGGTGCAAGATTCTCAAAAAACCATACGAGGGGGGCCGCAAGAGGCCGGGCAAGAGGTCCATGTTGCCCGACGGGGTTGGATGAGGCCTGGTTGGATTTTATGGGCCAAGGAAGTGGAAACAGGCGATTTCGGCTCATTTCTATGGGTGTTAGCCCACGGATTCTGGCGCTGCATGGGGTTCCGGCGCAAGATTCTCGAAAAAACATACGAGGGGGTCCGCAAGAGGCCCGGCAAGAGATCCATGTCACCCGGCGGGGTTGGATGAGGCCTGGTTGGATTTTATGGACCAAGGAAGTGGAAACAAGCGATTTCGGCTCATTTCTGTGGGTGTTAGCCAACGGATTCTGGCGCTGCATGGGGTTCCGGTGCAAGATTCTCGAAACACCATACGAGGGGGTCCGCAAGAGGCCCGTGAAGAGGTACATGTTGCCCCGCGGGGTTGGATGTGGCCTGGTTTGATTTTATGGGCCAAGGAAGTGGAAACAGGCGATTTCGGCTCATTTCTGTGGGTGTTAGCCCACGGATTCTGGCGCTGCATGGGGTTCTGGTGCAAGATTCTCGAACAACCATACGAGGGGGTCCGCAAGTTGCCCGGCAAGAGGTCCATGTTTCCCGGCGGGGTTGGATGAGGCCTGATTGGATTTTATGACCCAAGGAAGCAAAAACAGGCGATTTCGGCTCATTTCTGTGGGTGTTAGTCCACGGATTCTGGCGCGGCATGGGGTTCCGGCGCAAGATTCTCGAAAAACCATACGAGGGGGTCCGCAAGAGGCCCGGCAAGAGGTCCATGTTGCCCGGTGGGGTTGGATGAGGCCCGGTTGGATTTTATAGGCCAAGGAAGTGGAAACCGGCGATTTCGGCTCATTTCTTTGGGTGTTATCCCACGGATTCTGGCGCTGCATGGGGTTCCAGCGCCAGATTCTCGAAAAACCATACGAGGGGGACCGCAAGAGGCCCGTGAAGAGGTCCATGTTGCCCGGCGCGGTTGGATGAGACCTGGTTGGATTTTATGGGCCAAGGAAGTGGAAACAGGCGATTTCGGCTCATTTCTGTGGGTGTTAGCCCACGGATTCTAGCGCTACATGGGGTTCCGGCGCAAGTTTCTTGAAAAACCATACGAGGGGGTCCGCAAGAGGCTCGGCAAGAGGTCCATGTCGCCCGGCGGGGTTGGATGAGGCCTGGTTGGATTTTATGGGCCAAGGAAGTGGAAACAGGCGATTTCGGCTCATTTCTGTGGGTGTTAGCCCACGGATTCTGGCGCTGCATGGGGTTCCGGTGCAAGATTCTCGAAAAACCATACGAGGGGGTCCGCAAGAGGCCCGTGAAGAGGTCCATGTCGCCCGGCGGGGTTGGATGAGGCATGGTTGGATTTTATGGGCCCAGGAAGTGGAAACAGGCGATTTCGGCTCATTTCTGTGGGTGTTAGCCCACGGATTCTGGCGCTCCATGGGGTTCTGGCGCAAGATTCTCGAAAAACCATACGAGGGGGTCCGCAAGATGCTCGGCAGGAGGTCCATGTCGCTCAACGGGGTTGGATGAGGCCTGGTTGGATTTTATGGGCCAAGGAAGTGGAAACAGGCGATTTCGGCTCATTTCTGTGGGTGTTAGCCCACGGATTCTAGCGCTGCATGGGGTTACGGCGAAAGATTCTCGAAAAACCATACGAGGGGGTCCGCAAGAGGCTCGGCAAGAGGTCCATGTCGGCCGGCGGGGTTGGATGAGGCCTGGTTGGATTTTATGGGCCAAGGAAGTGGAAACAGGCGATTTCGGCTCATTTCTGTGGGTGTTAGCCCACGGATTCTGGCGCTGCATGGGGTTCCGGTGCAAGATTCTCGAAAAACCATACGAGGGGGTCCAAAAGAGGCCCGTGAAGAGGTCCATGTCACCCGGCGGGGTTGGATGAGGCATGGTTGGAGTTTATGGGCCAAGGAAGTGGAAACAGGCGATTTCGGCTCATTTCTGTGGGTGTTAGCCCACGGATTCTGGCGCTGGATGGGGTTCCGGCGCAAGATTCTCGAAAAACCATACGAGCGGGTCCGCAAGATGCTCGGCAGGAGGTCCATGTCGCTCGACGGGGTTGGATGAGGCCTGGTTGGATTTTATGGGCCAAGGAAGTGCAAACAGGCGATTTCGGCTCATTTCTGTGGGTGTTAGCCCACGGATTCTGGCGCTGCATGGGGTTCCGGCGCAAGATTCTCGAAAAACCATACGAGAGGGTCCGCAAGAGGCCCGGAAAGAGGTCCATGTCACCCGGCGGGGTTGGATGAGGCCTTGTTGGATTTTATGGGCCAAGGAAGTGGAAACAGGCGATTTCGGCTCATTTCTATGGGTGTTAGCCCACGGATTCTGGCGCTGCATGGGGTTCCGGCGCAAGATTCTCGAAAACCCATACGAGGGGATCCGCAAGAGGCCCGTGAAGAGGTCTATGTTGCCACGCGGGGTTGGATGAGGCCTGGTTTGATTTTATGGGCCAAGGAAGTGGAAACAGGCGATTTCGGCTCATTTCTGTGGGTGTTAGCCCACGGATTCTGGCGCTGCATGCGGTTCTGGCGCAAGATTCTTGAAAAACCATAGGAGGGGGTCCGCAAGAGGCCCGGCAAGAGGTCCATGTCGCCCGGCGGGGTTGGATGAGGCCTGGTTGGATTTTATGGGCCAAGGAAGTGGAAACAAGCAATTTCGGCTCATTTCTGTGGGTGTTAGCCCACGGATTCTGGCGCTGCATGGGGTTCCGGTGCAAGATTCTCAAAAAAACATACGAGGGGGTCCGCAAGAGGCCCGGCAAGAGGTCCATGTCACCCGGCAGGGTTGGATGAGGCCTGGTTGGATTTTATGGACCAAGGAAGTGTAAACAAGCGATTTCGGCTCATTTTTGTAGGTGTTAGCCAACGGATTCTGGCGCTGCATGGGGTTCCGGTGCAAGATTCTCGAAACACCATACGAGGGGGTCCGCAAGAGGCCCGTGAAGAGGTACATGTTGCCCCGCGGGGTTGGATGAGGCCTGGTTTGATTTTATGGGCCAAGGAAGTGGAAACAGGCGATTTCGACTCATTTTTGTGGGTGTTAGCCCACGGATTCTAGCGCTGCATGGGGTTCCGGCGCAAGATTCTCGAAAAACCATACGAGGGGGTCCGCAAGATGCCCAGTAGGAGGTCCATGTTGCCCTCCGGGGTTGGATGAGGCCTGGTTGGATTTTATGGGCCAAGGAGGTGGATACAGGCGATTTCGGCTCATTTCTGTGGGTGTTAGCCCACAGATTCTGGCGCTGCATGGGGTTCTGGCGCAAGATTCTCAAAAAACCATACGAGGGGGTCCGCAAGAGGCCCGACAAGAGGTCCATGTCGCCCGGCGGGGTTGGATCAGGCCTGGTTAGATTTTATTGGCCAAGGAAGTGGAAACAGGCGATTTCAGCTCATTTCTGTGGGTGTTAGCCCACGGATTCTGGCGCTGCATGGGGTTCCGGTGTTAGATTCTCGAAAAACCATACGAGGGGGTCCGCAAGAGGCCCGTGAAGAGGTCCATGTTGCCCGGCGGGTTTGGATGAGGCCTTGTTGGATTTTATGGGCCAAGGAAGTGGAAACAGGCAATTTCGGCTCATTTCTGTGGGTGTTAGCCCACGGATTCTGGCGCTGCATGGGGTTCCGACGCAAGATTCTCGAAAAACCATACGAGGGGGTCCGCAAGATGCCCGGCAGGAGGTCCATGTCGCCCGACGGGGTTGGATGAGGCCTGGTTGGATTTTATGGGCCAAGGAAGTGGAAACAGGCGATTTCGGCTCATTTCTGTGGGTGTTCGACCCACGGATTCTGGCGCTGCATGGGGTTCCGGCGCAAGATTCTCGCAAAACCATACGAGGGGGTCCGCAAGAGGCCCGTGAAGAGGTCCATGTCGCCCGGCGGGGTTGGATGAGGCATGGTTGGATTTTATGGGCCAAGGAAGTGGAAACAGGCGATTTCGGCTCATTTCTGTGGGTGTTAGCCCACGGATTCTGGCGCTGCATGGGGTTCCGGCGCAAGATTCTCGAAAAACCATACGAGGGGGTCTGCAAGAGGCCCGTGAAGAGGTCCATGTCGCCCGGCGGGGTTGGATGAGGCCTGGTTGGATTTTATGGGCCAAGGAAGTGGAAATAGGCGATTTCGGCTCATTTCTGTGGGTGTTAGCCCACGGAATCTGGCGCTGCATGGGGTTCCGGCGCAAGATTCTCGAAAAACAATACGAGGGGGTCCGTAAGAGGCCCGGCAAGAGGTCCATGTCGCCCGGCGGGGTTGGATGAGGCATGGTTGGATTTTATGGGCCAAGGAAGTGGAAACAGGCGATTTCGGCTCATTTATGTGGGTGTTAGCCCACGGGTTCTGGCGCTGCATGGGGTTCCGGCGCAAGATTCTCGAAAAACCATACGAGGGGGTTCACAAGAGGCCCGGAAGGAGGTCCATGTCTCCCGGCGGGGTTGGATGAGGCCTGGTTGGATTTTATGGGCCAAGGAAGTTGAAACAGGCGATTTCGGCTCATTTTTGTGGGTGTTAGCCCACGGATTCTGGCGCTGCATGGGGTTCCGGCGCAAGATTCTCGAAAAACCATACGAGGGGGTCCGCAAGAGACCCGACAGGAGGTCCATGTCGCCCGGCGGGGTTGGATGAGGCCTGGTTGGATTTTATGGGCCAAGGAAGTGGAAACAGGCGATTTCGGCTCATTTTTGTGGGTGTTAGCCCAAGGATTCTGGCGCTGCATGGGGATCCGGCGCAAGATTCTCAAAAAACCATACGAGGGGGTCCGCAAGATGCCCGGCAAGAGGTCCATGTCGCCCGCCGGGGTTGGATGAGGCCTGGTTGGATTTTATGGGCCAAGGAGGTTGAAACAGGCGATTTCGGCTCATTTCTGTGGGTGTTAGCCCACGGATTCTGGCGCTGCATGGGGTTCCGGCGCAAGATTCTCGAAAACCCATACGAGGGGGTCCGCAAGAGGCCCGACAAGAGGTCCATGTCGCCCGGCGGGGTTGGATGAGGCCTGGTTAGATTTTATGGGCCAAGGAAGTGGAAACAGGCGATTTCGGCTCATTTCTGTGGGTGTTAGCCCACGGATTCTGGCGCTGCATGGGGTTCCGGCGTTAGATTCTCGAAAAACCATACGAGGGGGTCCGAAAGAGGCCCGTAAAGAGGTCCATGTTGCCCGGCAGGTTTGGATGAGGCCTGGTTGGATTTTATGGGCCAAGGAAGTGGAAACAGGCGATTTCGGCTCATTTCTGTGGGTGTTAGCCCACGGATTCTGGCGCTGCATGGGGTTCCGGAGCAAGATTCTCGAAAAACCATACGAGGGGGTCCGCAAGAGGCCCGGCAAGAGGTCCATGTCGCCCGGCGGGGTTGGATGAGGCCTGGTTGGATTTTATGGGCCAAGGAAGTGGAAACAGGCGATTTCGGCTCATTTCTGTGGGTGTTAGCCCACGGATTCTGGCGCTGCATGGGGTTCCGGCGCAAGATTCTCGAAAAACCATACGAGGGGGTCCGCAAGAGGCCCGTGAAGAGGTCCATGTCGCCCTTCGGGGTTGGATGAGGCCTGGTTGGATTTTATGGGCCAAGGAAGTGGAAACAGGCGATTTCGGCTCATTTCTGTGGGTGTTAGCCCACGGATTCTGGCGCTGCATGGGGTTTTGGCGCAAGATTCTTGAAAAACCATAGAGGGGGTCCGCAAGAGGCCCGGCAAGAGGTCCATGTCGCCCGGCGGGGTTGGATGAGGCCTGGTTGGATTTTATGGGCCAAGGAAGTGGAAAAAGGCGATTTCGGCTCATTTCTGTGGGTGTTAGCCCACAGATTCTGGCGCTGCATGGGGTTCCAGTGCAATATTCTCGAAAAACCATACGAGGGGGTCCGCAAGAGGCCTGTGAAGAGGTCCATGTCGCCCGGCGGGGTTGGAGGAGGCCTGGTTGGATTTTATGGGCCAAGGAAGTCGAAACAGGCGATTTCGGCTCATTTCTGTGGGTGTTAGCCCACGGATTCTGGCGCTGCATGGGGTTCCGGCGCAAGATTCTCGAAAAACCATACGAGGGGGTCCGCAAGAGGCCCGGCAAGAGGTCCATGTCGTCCGGCGGGGTTGGATGAGGCCTGGTTGGATTTTATGGGCCAAGGAACTGGAAATAGGCGATTTCGGCTCATTTCTGTAGGTGTTAGCCCACGGATTCTGGCGCTGCATGGGGTTCCGGCGCAAGATTCTCGAAAAACCATTCGAGGGGGTACGCAAGAGGCCCGACAAGAGGTCCATGTCGCCCGGCGGCGTTGGATGCGGCCTGTTGGATTTTATGGGCCAAGGAAGTCAAAACAGGCGATTTCGGCTCATTTCTGTGGGTGTTAGCCCACGGATTCTGGCGTTACATGGGTTTCCGGCGCAAGCTTCTCGAAAACCAATACGAGGGGGTCTGCAAGAGACCCGGCAAAAGGTCCATGTCGCCAGGCGGGGTTGGATGAGGCCTGGTTGGATTTTATGGGCCAAGGAAGTGGAAACAGGCAATTTCGGCTCATTTCTGTGGGTGTTAGCCCACGGATTCTGGCGCTGCATGGGGTTCCGGTGCAAGATTCTTGAAAAACCATACGAGGGGGTCCAAAAGATGGCTGCCAAGAGGTCCATGTCGCCCAGCGGGGTTGGATGAGGCCTGGTTGGATTTTATGGGCCAAGGAAGTGGAAACAGGCGATTTCAGCTCATTTCTGTGGGTGTTAGCCCACGGATTCTGGCGCTGCATGGGGTTCCGGCGCAAGATTCTGGAAAAACCATAAGAGGGGGTCCGCAAGAGGCCTGGTAAGAGGTCCATGTTGCCCGGCGGGGTTGGATGAGGCCTGGTTGGATTTTATGGGCCAAGGAAGTGGAAACAGGCGATTTCGGCTCATTTCTGTGGGTGTTAGCCCACGAATTCTGGCGCCGCATGGGGTTCCGGCGCAAGATTCTCGAAAAACCATACGAGGGGGTCCGCAAGAGGCCCGTGAAGAGGTCCATGTTGCCCAGCGGGGTTGGATGAGGCCTTGTTGGATTTTATGGGCCACGGAAGTGGAAACAGGCGATTTCGGCTCATTTCTGTGGGTGTTAGCCCACGGATTCTTGCGCTGCATGGGGTTCCGGCGAATGATTTTCGAAAAACCATATGAGGGGCTCCGCAAGAGGCCCGTGAAGAGGTCCATGTCGCCCGGCGGGGTTGGATGAGGCCTGGTTGGATTTTATGGGCCTAGGAAGTGGAAACAGGCGATTTCGGCTCAGTTCTGTGGGTGTTAGCCCATGGATTCTGGCGCTGCATGGGGTTCCGGCACAAGATTCTCGAAAAGCCATACGAGGGGGTCCGCAAGAGGCCCGGCAAGAGTTCCATGTTGCCCGGCGGGGTTGGATGAGGCCTGGCTGGATTTTATGGGCCAAGGAAGTGGAAACAGGCGATTGCGGCTTATTTCTTTGGGTGTTAGCCCACGGATTCTGGCGCTGCATGGGGTTCCGGCGCAAGATTCTTGAAAAGTCATACGAGGGGGTCCGCAAGAGGCCCGGAAAGAGGTCCATGTCGCCCGGCGGGGTTGGATGAGGCCTGGTTGGATTTTATGGGCCAAGGAAGTGGAAAAAGGCGATTTCGGCTCATTTCTGTGGGTGTTAGCCCACAGATTCTGGCGCTGCATGGGGTTCCAGTGCAATATTCTCGAAAAACCATACGAGGGGGTCCGCAAGAGGCCTGTGAAGAGGTCCATGTCGCCCGGCGGGGTTGGAGGAGGCCTGGTTGGATTTTATGGGCCAAGGAAGTCGAAACAGGCGATTTCGGCTCATTTCTGTGGGTGTTAGCCCACGGATTCTGGCGCTGCATGGGGTTCCGGCGCAAGATTCTCGAAAAACCATACGAGGGGGTCCGCAAGAGGCCCGGCAAGAGGTCCATGTCGTCCGGCGGGGTTGGATGAGGCCTGGTTGGATTTTATGGGCCAAGGAACTGGAAATAGGCGATTTCGGCTCATTTCTGTAGGTGTTAGCCCACGGATTCTGGCGCTGCATGGGGTTCCGGCGCAAGATTCTCGAAAAACCATACGAGGGGGTACGCAAGAGGCCCGACAAGAGGTCCATGTCGCCCGGCGGCGTTGGATGCGGCCTGTTGGATTTTATGGGCCAAGGAAGTCAAAACAGGCGATTTCGGCTCATTTCTGTGGGTGTTAGCCCACGGATTCTGGCGTTACATGGGTTTCCGGCGCAAGCTTCTCGAAAACCAATACGAGGGGGTCCGCAAGAGACCCGGCAAAAGGTCCATGTCGCCAGGCGGGGTTGGATGAGGCCTGGTTGGATTTTATGGGCCAAGGAAGTGGAAACAGGCAATTTCGGCTCATTTCTATGGGTGTTAGCCCACGGATTCTGGCGCTGCATGGGGTTCCGGTGCAAGATTCTTGAAAAACCATACGAGGGGGTCCAAAAGATGGCTGGCAAGAGGTCCATGTCGCCCAGCGGGGTTGGATGAGGCCTGGTTGGATTTTATGGGCCAAGGAAGTGGAAACAGGCGATTTCAGCTCATTTCTGTGGGTGTTAGCCCACGGATTCTGGCGCTGCATGGGGTTCCGGCGCAAGATTCTGGAAAAACCATAAGAGGGGGTCCGCAAGAGGCCTGGTAAGAGGTCCATGTTGCCCGGCGGGGTTGGATGAGGCCTGGTTGGATTTTATGGGCCAAGGAAGTGGAAACAGGCGATTTCGGCTCATTTCTGTGGGTGTTAGCCCACGAATTCTGGCGCCGCATGGGGTTCCGGCGCAAGATTCTCGAAAAACCATACGAGGGGGTCCGCAAGAGGCCCGTGAAGAGGTCCATGTTGCCCGGCGGGGTTGGATGAGGCCTTGTTGGATTTTATGGGCCACGGAAGTGGAAACAGGCGATTTCGGCTCATTTCTGTGGGTGTTAGCCCACGGATTCTTGCGCTGCATGGGGTTCCGGCGAATGATTTTCGAAAAACCATATGAGGGGCTCCGCAAGAGGCCCGTGAAGAGGTCCATGTCGCCCGGCGGGGTTGGATGAGGCCTGGTTGGATTTTATGGGCCTAGGAAGTGGAAACAGGCGATTTCGGCTCAGTTCTGTGGGTGTTAGCCCACGGATTCTGGCGCTGCATGGGGTTCCGGCACAAGATTCTCGAAAAGCCATACGAGGGGGTCCGCAAGAGGCCCGGCAAGAGTTCCATGTTGCCCGGCGGGGTTGGATGAGGCCTGGCTGGATTTTATGGGCCAAGGAAGTGGAAACAGGCGATTGCGGCTTATTTCTTTGGGTGTTAGCCCACGGATTCTGGCGCTGCATGGGGTTCCGGCGCAAGATTCTTGAAAAGTCATACGAGGGGGTCCGCAAGAGGCCCGGAAAGAGGTCCATGTCGCCCTTCGGGGTTGGATGAGGCCTGGTTGGATTTTATGGGCCAAGGAAGTGGAAACAGGCAATTTCGGCTCATTTCTGTGGGTGTTAGCCAACGGATTCTTGCGCTGCATGGGGTTCCGGCGCAAGATTCTTGAAAAACCATACGAGGGGGTCCGCAAGAGGCCCGTGAAGAGGTCCATGTTGCCACGCGGGGTTGGATGAGGCCAGGTTGGATTTTATGGGCCAAGGAAGTGGAAACAGGCGATTTCGGCTTATTTCTGTGGGTGTTAGCCCACGGATTCTGGCGCTGCATGGGGTTCCGGCGCAAGAGTCTCGAAAAATCATACGAGGGGGTCCGCAAGAGGCCCTGCAAGAGGTCCATGTCACCCGGCGGGGTTGGATGAGGCCTGGTTGGATTTTATGGGCCAAGGAAGTGGAAACAGGCGATTTCGGCTCATTTCTGTGGGTGTTAGCCCACGGATTCTGGCGCTGCATGGGGTTCCAACGCAAGATTCTCGAAAAACCATTCGAGGGGGTCCGCAAGAGTCCCAGCAAGAGGTCCATGACGCCCGGCGGGGTTGGATGAGGCCTGGTTGGATTTTATGGGCCAAGGAAGTGGAAACAGGCGATTTCGGCTCATTTCTGTGGGTGTTAGCCTAAGGATTCTGGCGCTGCATAAGGTTCCGGCGCAAGATTCTCGAAAAACCATAGGAGGGGGTCCGCAAGAGGCCCGGCAAGAGGTCCATGTCGCCCGGCGGGGTTGGATGAGGCCTGGTTGGATTTTATGTGCCAAGGAAGTGGAAACGGGCGATTTCGGCTTATTTCTGTGGGTGTTAGCCCACGGATTCTGGCGCTGCATGGGGTTCCGGCGCAAGAGTCTCGAAAAACCATACGAGGGGGTCCGCAAGAGGCCCTGCAAGAGGTCCATGTCGCCCGGCGGGGTTGGATGAGGCCTGGTTGGATTTTATGGGCCAAGGAAGTGGAAACAGGCGATTTCGGCTCATTTCTGTGGGTGTTAGCCCACGGATTCTGGCGCTGCATGGGGTTCCAACGCAAGATTCTCGAAAAACCATTCGAGGGGGTCCGCAAGAGTCCCAGCAAGAGGTCCATGACGCCCGGCGGGGTTGGATGAGGCCTGGTTGGATTTTATGGGCCACGGAAGTGGAAACAGGCGATTTCGGCTCATTTCTGTGGGTGTTAGCCCACGGATTCTGGCGCTGCATGGGGTTCCGGCGCAAGATTCTCGAAAACCAATACGAGGGGGTCCGCAAGAGGCCTGGCAAGAGGTCCATGTCGCCCGGCGGGGTTGGATGAGGCCTAGTTGGATTTTATGGGCCACGGAAGTGGTAATAGGCGATTTCGGCTCATTTCTGTGGGTGTTAGCCCACGGATTCTGGCGCTGCATGGGGTTCCGGCGCAAGATTCTCAAAAAACCATATGAGGGGGTCCGCAAGAGGCCCGGCAAGAGGTCCATGTCGCCCGGCGGGGTTGGATGAGGCCTGGTTGGATTTTATGGGCCAAGGAAGTGGAAACAGGTGATTTCGGCTCATTTCTGTGGGTATTAGCCCACGGATTCTGGCGCTGCATGGGGTTCCGGCGCAAGATTCTTGAAATACCATACGAGGGGGTCCGCAAGAGGCCCGGCAAGAGGTCCATGTTGCCCGGCGGGGTTGGATGAGGCCTGGTTGGATTTTATGGGCCCTGGAAGTGGAAACAGGCGATTTCGGCTCATTTCTGTGGGTGTTAGCCTACGGATTCTGGCGCTGCATAGGGTTCCGGCGCAAGATTCTTGAGAAACAATACGAGGGGGTCCGCAAGAGGCCCAGCAAGAGGTCCATGTCGCCCGGCGGGGTTGGATGAGGCCTGGTTGGATTTTATGGGCAAAGGAAGTGGAAACAGGCGATTTCGGCTCATTTCTGTGGGTGTTAGCCAACGGATTCTTGCGCTGCATGGGGTTCCGGCGCAAGATTCTCGAAAAACCATACGAGGGAGTCCGGAAGAGGCCCATGAAGAGGTCCATGTTGCCCCGCGGGGTTGGATGAGGCCTGGTTGGATTTTATGGGCCAAGGAAGTGGAAACAGGCGATTTCGGCTCATTTCTGTGGGTGTTAGCCCACGGATTCTGGCGCTGCATAAGGTTCCGGTGCAAGATTCTCGAAAAACCATACGAGGGGGTCCGCAAGAGGCCCGGCAAGAGGTCCATGTTGCCCGGCGGGGTTGGATGAGGCCTGGTTGGATTTTATTGGACAAGGAAGTGGAAACAGGCGATTTCGGCTCATTTCTGTGGGTGTTAGCCCATGGATTCTGGCGCTGCATGGGGTTCCGGCGCATGATTCTGGAAAACCCATATGAGGGGGTCCGCAAGAGGCCCGGCAAGAGGTCCATGTCGCCCGGCGGGGTTGGGTGAGGCCTGGTTGGATTTTATGGGCCAAGGAAGTGGAAACAGGCGATTTCGGCTCATTTCTGTGGGTGTTAGCCCCCGGATTCTTGGGCTGCATGGGGTTCCGGCGCAAGATTCTCGAAAAACCATACGAGGGGGTCCGCAAGAGGCCCGTCAAGAGGTCCATGTCGCCCGGCGGGGTTGGATGAGGCCTGGTTGGATTTTAGGGGCCAAGGAAGTGGAAACAGGCGATTTCGGCTCATTTCTGTGGGTGTTAGCCCACGGATTCTAGCGCTGCATGGGGTTCCGGCGCAAGTTTCTCGAAAAACCATACGAGGGGGTCCGCAAGAGGCTCGGCATGAGGTCCATGTCGCCCGGCGGGGTTGGATGAGGCCTGGTTGGATTTTATGGGCCAAGGAAGTGGAAACAGGCGATTTCGGCTCATTTCTGTGGGTGTTAGCCCATGGATTCTGGCGCTGCATGGGGTTCCGGTGCAAGATTCTCGAAAAACCATACGAGGGGGTCCGCAAGAGGTCCGTGAAGAGGTCCATGTTGCCTGGCGGGGTTGGATGAGGCCTGGTAGGATTTTATAGGCAAAGGAAGTGGAAACAGGCGATTTCGGCTCATTTCTGTGGGTGTTAGCCCACGCATTCTGGCGCTGCATGGGGTTCCGGCGCAAGATTCTTGAAAAACCATACGAGGGGGTCCGGAAGAGGCCCGTGAAGAGGTCCATGTTGCCCCGCGGGGTTGGATGAGGCCTGGTTGGATTTTATGGGCCAAGGAAGTGGAAACAGGCGATTTCGGCTCATTTCTGTGGGTGTTAGCCCACGGATTCTGGCGCTGCATAAGGTTCCGGTGCAAGATTCTCGAAAAACCATACGAGGGGGTCCGCAAGAGGCCCGGCAAGAGGTCCATGTTGCCCGGCGGGGTTGGATGAGGCCTGGTTGGATTTTATTGGACAAGGAAGTGGAAACAGGCGATTTCGGCTCATTTCTGTGGGTGTTAGCCCACGGATTCTGGCGCTGCATGGGGTTCCGGCGCATGATTCTGGAAAAACCATATGAGGGGGTCCGCAAGAGGCCCGGCAAGAGGTCCATGTCGCCCGACGGGGTTGGGTGAGGCCTGGTTGGATTTTATGGGCCAAGGAAGTGGAAACAGGCGATTTCGGCTCATTTCTGTGGGTGTTAGCCCACGGATTCTTGGGCTGCATGGGGTTCCGGCGCAAGATTCTCGAAAAACCATACGAGGGGGTCCGCAAGAGGCCCGTCAAGAGGTCCATGTCGCCCGGCGGGTTTGGATGAGGCCTGGTTGGATTTTAGGGGCCAAGGAAGTGGAAACAGGCGATTTCGGCTCATTTCTGTGGGTGTTAGCCCACGGATTCTAGCGCTGCATGGGGTTCCGGCGCAAGTTTCTCAAAAACCCATACGAGGGGGTCCGCAAGAGGCTCGGCATGAGGTCCATGTCGCTCGGCGGGGTTGGATGAGGCCTGGTTGGATTTTATGGGCAAAGGAAGTGGAAACAGGCGATTTCGGCTCATTTCTGTGGGTGTTAGCCCATGGATTCTGGCGCTGCATGGGGTTCCGGTGCAAGATTCTCGAAAAACCATACGAGGGGGTCCGCAAGAGGCCCGTGAAGAGGTCCATGTTACCTGGCGGGGTTGGATGAGGCCTGGTAGGATTTTATAGGCAAAGGAAGTGGAAACAGACGATTTCGGCTCATTTCTGTGGGTGTTAGCCCACGCATTCTGGCGCTGCATGGGGTTCCGGCGCAAGATTCTCGAAAAACCATACGAGGGGGTCCGCAAGAGACCCGGCAAGAGATCCATGTCGCCCGGCGGGGTTGGATGAGGCCTGGTTGGATTTTATGGGCCAAGGAAGTGGAAACAGGCGATTTCAGCTCATTTCTGTGGGTGTTAGCCCACGGATTCTGGCGCTGCATGGCGTTCTGGCGCAAGATTCTCGAAAAACCATACGAGGGGGTCCGCAAGAGGCCCGGCAAGAGGTCCATGTCACCTGGCGGGGTTGGATGAGGCCTGGATTGATTTTATGGGCCAAGGAAGTGGAAACAGGCGATTTCCGCTCATTTCTGTGGGTGTTAGCCCACGGATTCTGGCGCTGCATGGGGTTCTGGCGCAAGTTTCTCGAAAAACCATACGTGCGGGTCCGCAAGAGGTCCATGTCGCCTGGCGGGGTTGGATGAGGCCTGGTTGGATTTTATGGGCCAAGGAAGTGGAAACAGGCGATTTCGGCTCATTTCTGTGGGTGTTAGCCCACGGATTCTGGCGCTGCATGGGGTTCCAGCGCAAGATTCTTGAAAAAACATATGAAAGGGTCCGCAAGAGGCCCGTGAAGAGGTCCATGTTGATTGGCGGGGTTGGATGAGGCCTGGTAGGATTTTATGGGCAAAGGAAGTGGAAACAGGCGATTTCGGCTCATTTCTGTGGGTGTTAGCCCACGCATTCTGGCACTGCATGGGGTTCCGGTGCAAGATTCTCGAAAAAACATATGAGGGGGTCCGCAAGAGGCCCGGCAAGAGGTCCATGTCGCCCGGCGGGGTTGGATGAGGCCTGGTTGGATTTTATGGGCCAAGGAAGTGGAAACACGCGATTTCAGCTCATTTTTGTGGGCGTTAGCCCACGGATTCTGGCGCTGCATGGCGTTCTGGCGCAACATTCTCGAAAACCCATACGAGGGGGTCTGCAAGAGGCCCAGAAAGAGGTCACGGTCACCTGGCGGGGTTGGATGAGGCCTGGTTGGATTTTATGGGCCAAGGAAGTGGAAACATGCGATTTCGGCTCATTTCTGTGGGTGTTAGCCCACGGATTCTGGCGCTGCATGGGGTTCCGACGTAAGATTCTCGAAAAACCATACGAAGGGGTCCGCAAGAGGCCCGGCAACAGGTCCATGTTGCTCGGCGGGGTTGGATGAGGCCTGGTTGGATTTTATGGGCCAAGGAAGTGGAAACAGGCGATTTTGGCTCATTTCTGTGGGTGTTAGCCCACGGATTCTGGCGCTGCATGGGGTTCCGGTGCAAGATTCTCGAAAACCCATACGAGGGGGTCCACAAGAGGCCCGGCAACAGGTCCATGTTGCCCGGCGGGGTTGGATGAGGCCTGGTTGGAGTTTATGGGCCAAGGAAGTGGAAACAGGCGATTTCGGCTCATTTCTGTGGGTGTTAGCCCACGGATTCTGGCGCTGCATGGGGTTCCGGCGCAAGATTCTCGAAAAACCATAGAAAGGGGTCCGCAAGAGGCCCGACGAGAGGTCCATGTTGCCCGGCGGGGTTGGATGAGGCCTGGTTGGATTTTACGGGCCAAGGAAGTGGAAATAGGCAATTTTGGCTCATTTCTGTGGGTGTTAGCCCACAGATTCTGGCGCTGCATGGGGTTCCGGCACAAGATTCTCGAAAACCCATACGAGGGGGTCTGCAAGAAGTCCGTGAAGAGGTCCATGTTGCCCGGCGGGGTTGGATGAGGCCTGGTTGGATTTTATGGGCCAAGAAAGTGGAAACAGGCGATTTCGGCTCATTTCTGTGGGTGTTATCCCACGGATTCTGGCGCTGCATGGGGTTTCGGTGCAAGATTCTTGAAAACCCATACGAGGGGGTCCGCAAGAGGCCCGGCAAGAGTTCCATGTCGCCCGGCGGGGTTGGTTGAGGCCTGGTTGGATTTTATTGGCCAAGGAAGTGGAAACAGGCGATTTTGGCTCATTTCTTTGGGTGTTAGCCCACGGATTCTGGCACTGCATTGGGTTCCGGCGCATGATTCTCGAAAAGCCATACGAGGGGGTCCGCAAGTGGACCGGCAAGAGGTCCATGTTGCCCGGCAGGGTCGGATGAGGCCTGGTTGGATTTTATGGGCCAAGGAAGTGGAAACAGGCGATTTCGGCTCATTTCTCTGGGTGTTAGCCCACGGATTCAGGCGCTGCATGGGGTTTCGGTGCAAGATTCTCGAAAAACCAAACGAGGGGGTCCGCAAGAGGCCCGGCAAGAGGTCCATGTCACCCGGCGGGGTTGGATGAGGCCTGGTTAGATTTTATGAGCCAAGGAAGTGGAAACAGGCGATTTCGACTCATTTCTGTGGGTTTTAGCCCACGGATTCTGGCGCTGCATGGGGTTCCGGCGCAAGATTCTTGAAAAACCATACGAGGGGGTCCGCTAGAGGCCCGACAAGAGGTCCATGTCGCCCAGCAAGGTTGGATCAGGCCTGGTTGGATTTTATGGGCCAAGGAAGTGGAAATAGGCGATTTCGGCTCATTTCTGTGGGTGTTAGCTCACGGATTCTGGCGCTGCATGGGGTTCCGGTGCAATATTCTCGAAAAACCATACAAGGGGGTCCGCAAGAGGCCCGGAAAGAGGTCCATGTCGCCCGGCGAGGTTGGATGACGCCTGGTTGGATTTTATGGGCCAAGGAAGTGGAAACAGGCGATTTCGGCTCATTTCTGTGGGTGTTAGCCCACGGGTTCTGGCGCTGCATGGGGTTCCTGAGCAAGATTCTCGAAAAACCATACGAGGGGGTCCGCAAGAGTCCCGTGAAGAGGTCCATGTTGCCCGGCGGGGTTGGATGAGGCCTGGGTTGATTTTATGGGCCAAGGAAGTGGAAACAGGCAATTTCGGCTCATTTCTGTGGGTGTTAGCCCGCGGATTCTGGCGCTGCATGGGGTTCCAGCGCAAGATTCTCGAAAAACCATACGTGGGGGTCTGCAAGAGGCCCGGCAAGAGGTCCATGTCGCCCGGCGGGGTTGGATAAGGCCTGGTTGGATTTTATGGGCCAAGGAAGTGGAAACAGGTGATTTCGGCTCATTTCTATGGGTGTTAGCCCCAGGATTCTGGCGCTGCATGGGGTTCCGGCGCAAGATTCTCGAAAAACCATACGAGGGGGTCCGCAAGAGGCTCGGCAAGAGGTCCATGTCACCCGGCGGGGTTGGATGAGGCCTGGTTGGATTTTATGGGACAAGGAAGTGGAAACAGGCGATTTCGGCTCATTTCTATGGGTGTTAGCCCACGGATTCTGGTGCTGCATGGGGTTCCGGCACAAGATTCTCGAAAAACCATACGAGGGGGTCCGCAAGAGGCCTGGCCAGAGGTCCATGTTGCTTGGTGAGGTTGGATGAAGCCTGGTTGGATTTTATGGGCCAAGGAAGTGGAAACAGGCGATTTCGGCTCATTTCTGTGGGTGTTAGCCCAAGGATTCTGGCGCTGCATGGGGTTTCGGCGCAAGATTCTCGAAAAACCATACGAGGGAGTCCCCAAGAGGCCCGTGAAGAGGTCCATGTTGCCCGGCGGGGTTTGATGAGGCCTGGGTTGATTTTATGGGCCAAGGAAGTGGAAACAGGCGATTTTGGCTCATTTCTGTGGGTGTTAGCCCACGGATTCTTACGTGGGTTCCGGCGCATGATTCTCGAAAAACCATACAAGGGGGTCAGCAAGAGGCCTGGCAAGAGGTCCATGTCACCGGGCGGGGTTGGATGAGGCCTGGTTGGATATTATTGGCCAAGGAAGTGGAAACAGGCGATTTCGGCTCATTTCTGTGGGTGTTAGCCCACGGATTCTGGCGCTGCATGGGGTTCCAGCGCAAGATTCTCGAAAAACCTTACGAGGGGGTCCGTTAGAGGCCCGACAAAAGGTCCATGTCGCGCAGCGGGGTTGGATGAGGCCTGGTTGGATTTTATGAGCCAAGGAAGTGGAAACAGGCGATTTCGGCTCATTTCTTTTGATCTTAGCCCACGGATTCTGGCGCTGCATGGGGTTCCGGCGCAAGATTCTCGAAAAACCATACGAGGGGGTCCGCAAGAGGCCCGGCAAGAGGTCCATGTTGCTCGGCGGGGTTGGATGAGTCCTGGTTGGAATTTATGGGCCAAGGAAGTGGAACAGGCGATTTCGGCTCATTTCTGTGGGTGTTAGCCCACGGATTCTGGCGCTGCATGGGGTTCCGGTGCAAGATTCTCGAAAAACCATACGAGGGGGTCCGCAAGAGGCCCGGCAAGAGGTCCATGTCGCCCGGCGGGGTTGGATGAGGCCTGGTTGGATTTTATGGGCCAAGGAAGTGGAAACAGGCGATTTCGGCTCATTTTTGTGGGTGTTAGCCCACGGATTCTGGCGCTGCATGGGGTTCCGGCGCAAGATTCTCGAGTAACCATACGAGGGGATCCGCAAGAGGCCCGTGAAGAGGTCCATGTTGCTCGGCGGAGTTGGATGAGGCCTGGTTGGATTTTATGGGCCAAGGAAGTGGAAAAAGGCGATTTCGGCTTATTTCTGTGGGTGTTAGCCCACGGATTCTGGCGCTGCATGGGGTTCCGGCGCAAGATTCTCGAAAAACCATACGAGGGGGTCCGCAAGAGGCCCGGCAAGAGGTCCATGTCACCCGGCGGGGTTGGATGAGGCCTGGTTGGTTTTTATGGGCCAAGGAAGTGGAAACAGGCGATTTCGGCTCATTTCTGTGGGTGTTAGCCCACGGATTCTGGCGCTGCATGGGGTTCCGGCGCAAGATTCTTGAAAAACCATACAAGGGGGTCCGCAAGAGGCCCGACAAGAGGTCCATGTTGCCCGGCGGGGTTGGATGAGGCCTGGTTGGATTTTATGGGCCAAGGAAGTGGAAACAGGCGATTTCGGCTCATTTCTGTAGGTGTTAGCCCACAGATTCTGGCGCTGCATGGGGTTCTGGCGCAAGATTCTCGAAAAACCATACAAGGGGGTCCGCAAGAGGCCCGACAAGAGGTCCATGTTGCCCGGCGGGGTTGGATGAGGCCTGGTTGGATTTTATGGGCCAAGGAAGTGAAAACAGGCGATTTCGGCTCATTTCTGTGGGTGTTAGCCCACGGATTCTGGCGCTGCATGGGGTTCCGGCGCAAGATTCTCAAAAAACCATACGAGGGGGTCCGCAAGAGGCCCGTGAAGAGGTCCATGTTGCCCGGCGGGGTTGGATGAGGCCTGGTTGGATTTTATGGGCCAAGGAAGTGGAAAAAGGCGATTTTGGCTCATTTCTGTGGGTGTTAGCCCACGGATTCTGGCGCTGCATGGGGTTCCGGCGCAAGATTCTCGAAAAACCATGTGAGGGGGTCCGCAAGAGGCCCGTCAAGAGGTCCATGTTGCCCGGCGGGGTTGGATGAGGCCTGGTTGGATTTTATGGGCCAAGGAAGTGGAAACAGGCGATTTCGGCTCATTTCTATGGGTGTTAGCCCACGGATTCTGGCGCTGCATGGGGTTCCGGTGCAAGATTCTCGAAAAACCATACGAGGGGGTCCGCAAGAGGCCCGGCAAGAGGTCCATGTCGCCCGGCGGGGTTGGATGAGGCCTGGTTGGATTTTATGGGCCAAGGAAGTGGAAACAGGCGATTTCAGCTCATTTATGTGGATATTAGCCCACGGATTCTGGCGCTGCATGGGGTTCCGGTGCTAGATTCTCGAAAAACCATACGAGGGGGTCCGCAAAAGGCCCGGAGAGAGGTCCATGTCGCTCGGCGGGGTGGGATGAGGCCTGGTTGGATTTTATAGGCCAAGGAAGTGGAAACAAGCGATTTTGGCTCATTTCTGTGGGTGTTAGCCCACGGATTCTGGCGCTGCATGGGGTTCCGGCGCAAGATTCTCGAAAAACCATACGAGGGGGTCCGCAAGAGGCCCGACAAGAGGTCCATGTTGCCCGGCGGGGTTGGATGAGGCCTGGTTGGATTTTATGGGCCAAGGAAGTGGAAACAGGCGATTTCGGCTCATTTCTGTGGGTGTTAGCCCACAGATTCTGGCGCTGCATGGGGTTCCGGCGCAAGATTCTCGAAAAACCATACGAGGGGTTCCGCAAGAGGCCCGGCGAGAGGTCCATGTCGCTCGGCGGGGTGGGATGAGGCCTGGTTGGATTTTATGGGCCAAGGAAGTGGAAACAAGCAATTTCGGCTCATTTCTGTGGGTGTTAGCCCACGGATTCTGGCGCTGCATGGGGTTCCGGCGCAAGATTCTCGAAAAACCATACGAGGGGGTCCGCAAGAGGCCCGGCAAGAGGTCCATGTCGCCCGGCGGGGTTGGATGAGGCCTGCTTGGATTTTATGGGCCAAGGAAGTGGAAACAGGCGATTTCGGCTCATTTCTGTGGGTGTTAGCCCACGGATTCTGGCGCTACATGGGGTTCCGGCGCAAGATTCTCGAAAAACCATACGAGGGGGTCCGCAAGAGGTCCATGTCACCCTGCGGGGTTGGATGAGGCCTGGTTGGATTTTATGGGCCAAGGAAGTGGAAACAGGCAATTTCGGCTCATTTCTGTGGGTGTTAGCCCACGGATTCTGGCGCTGCATGGGGTTTCGGCACAAGATTCTCGAAAAACCATACAAGGGGGTCCGCAAGAGGCCCGGCAAGAGGTCCATGTCGCCCGGCGGGGTTGGATGAGGCCTGGTTGGATTTTATGAACCAAGGATGTGGAAACAGGCGATTTCGGCTCATTTCTGTGGGTGTTAGCCCACGGATTCTAGCGCTGCATGGGGTTCCGGCGCAAGATTCTCGAAAAACCATACGAGGGGGTCCGCAAGAGGCCCGACAAGAGGTCCATGTCGCCCAGCGGGGTTGGATGAGGCCTGGTTGGACTTTATGGGCCAAGGAAGTGGAAACAGGCGATTTCGGCTCATTTCTGTGGGTGTTAGCCTACGGATTCAGGCGCTGCATGGGGTTCCGGCGCAAGATACTCGAAAAACCATACGAGGGGGTCCGCAAGAGGCCCGGCAAGAGGTCCATGTTGCCCGGCGGGGTTGGATGAGGCCTGGTTGGATTTTATGGGCCAAGGAAGTGGAAACAGGCGATTTCGGCTCATTTCTGTGGGTGTTAGCCCACGGATTCTGGCGCTGCATGAGATTCCGGCGCAAGATTCACAAAAAACCATACGAGGGGGTCCAAAAGAGGCCTGTGAGGAGCTCCATGTTGTCCGGCGGGGTTGGATGAGGCCTGGTTGGATTTTATGGGCCAAGGAAGTGGAAACAAGCAATTTCGGCTCATTTCTGTGGGTGTTAGCCCACGGATTCAGGCGCTGCATGGGGTTCCGGCGCAAGATTCTCGAAAAACCATACAAGGGGGTCCGCAAGAGGCCCGACAAGAGGTCCATGTTGCCCGGCGGGGTTGGATGAGGCCTGGTTGGATTTTATGGGCCAAGGAAGTGGAAACAGGCGATTTCGGCTCATTACTTTGGGTGTTAGGCCAGGGATTCTGGCGCTGCATGGGGTTCCGGCGCAAGATTCTCGAAAAACCATACGAGGGGGTCCGCAAGAGGCCCGGCAAGAGGTCTATGTCGCCCGGCGGGGTCGGATGAGGCCTGGTTGGATTTTATGGGCCTAAGAAGTGGAAACAGGCGATTTCGGCCCATTTCTGTGGGTGTTAGCCCACGGATTCTAGCGCTGCATGGGGTTCCGGCGCAAGATTTTCAAAAAACCATACGAGGGGGTCCGCAAGAGGCCCGGCAAGAGGTCAATGTCGCCCGGCGGAGTTGGATGAGGCCTGGTTGGAATTTATGGGCCAAGGAAGTGGAAACAGGCGATTTCGGCTCATTTCTGTGGGTGTTAGCCCACGGATTCTAGCGCTGCATGGGGTTCCGGCGCAAGATTCTCGAAAAACCATACGAGGGGGTCCGAAAGAGGCCCGGCAAGAGGTCCATGTCACCCGGCATAGTTGGATGAGGCCTGGTTGGATTTTATGGGCCAAGGAAGTGGAAACAGGCGATTTCGGCTCATTTCTGTGGGTGTTAGCCCACGGATTCTGGCGCTGCATGGGGTTCCGGCGCAAGATTCCCGAAAAACCATACGAGGGGGTTCGCAAGAGGCCCGACAAGAGATCCATGTCGCCCGGCGGTGTTGGATGAGGCCTGGTTGGATTTTATGGGCCAAGGAAGAGGAAACAGGCGATTTCGGCTCATTTCTGTGGGTGTTAGCCCACGGATTCTTGCGCTGCATGGGGTTCCGGCGCAAGATTCTCGAAAAACCATACGAGGGGGTCCGCAAGAGGCCCGGCGAGAGGTCCATGTCGCCCGGCGGGGTTGGATGAGGCCTTGATGGATTTTATGGGCCAAGGAAGTGGAAACAGGCGATTTCGGCTCATTTCTGTGGGTGTTAGCCCACGGATTCTGGCGCTGCATGGGGTTCCGGCGCAAGATTCCCGAAAAACCATACGAGGGGGTTCGCAAGAGGCCCGGCAAGAGATCCATGTCGCCCGGCGGTGTTGGATGAGGCCTGGTTGGATTTTATGGGCCAAGGAAGAGGAAACAGTCGATTTCGGCTCATTTCTGTGGGTGTTAGCCCACGGATTCTTGCGCTGCATGGGGTTCCGGCGCAAGATTCTTGAAAAACCATACGAGGGGGTCCGCAAGAGGCCCGGCAAGAGGTCCATGTCGCCCGGCGGGGTTGGATGAGGCCTGGTTGGATTTTATGGGCCAAGGAAGTGGAAACCAGAGATTTCAGCTCATTTCTGTGGGTGTTAGCCCACGGATTCTGGCGCTGCATAGGGTTCCGGCGCAAGATTCTCGAAAAACCATACGAGGGGGTCCGCAAGAGGCCCGGCAAGAGGTCCATGTTGCCCGGCGGGGTTGGAGGAGGCCTGGTTGGATTTTATGGGCCAAGGAAGTGGAAACAGGCGATTTCGGCTCATTTATGTGGGTGTTAGCCCATGGATTCTGGCGCTGCATGGGGTTCCGGCGCAAGATTCTCGAAAAACCATGCGAGGGGGTCCAAAAGAGGCCCGTGAAGAGGTCCATGTTGTCCGGCGGGGTTGGATGAGGCCTGGTTGGATTTTATGGGCCAAGGAAGTGGAAACAAGCGATTTCAACTCATTTCTGTGGGTGTTAGCCCACGGATTCTGGCGCTGCATGGGGTTCCGGCGCAAGATTCTCGAAAAACCATACAAGGGGGTCCGCAAGAGGCCCGAGAAGAGGTCCATGTTGCCCGGCGGGGTTGGATGAGGCCTGGTTGGATTTTATGGGCCAAGGAAGTGGAAACAGGGGATTTCGGCTCATTTCTGTGGGTGTTAGCCCACAGATTCTGGCGCTGCATGGGGTTCCGGCGCAAGATTCACGAAAAACCATACGAGGGGGTCCGCAAGAGGCCCGGCAAGAGCTCCATGTCGCCCGGCGGGGTTGGATGAGGACTGGTTGGATTTTATGGGCCAAGGAAGTGGAAACAGGCAATTTCGGCTCATTTCTGTGGGTGTTAGCCCACGGATTCTGGCGCTGCATGGGGTTCCGGCGCAAGATTCTCGAAAAACCATACGAGGGGGTCCGCAAGAGGCCCGGCAAGAGGTCCATGTCGCCCGGCGGGGTCGGATGAGCCCTGGTTGGATTTTATGGGCCAAGGAAGTGGAAACAGGCGATTTCGGCTCATTTTTGTGGGTGTTACCCACGGATTCTGGCGCTGCATGGGGTTCCGGCGCAAGATTCTCGAGTAACCATACGAGGGGATCCGCAAGAGGCCCGTGAAGAGGTCCATGTTGCTCGGCGGAGTTGGATGAGGCCTGGTTGGATTTTATGGGCCAAGGAAGTGGAAAAAGGCGATTTCGGCTCATTTCTGTGGGTGTTAGCCCACGGATTCTGGCGCTGCATGGGGTTCCGGCGCAAGATTCTCGAAAAACCATACGAGGGGGTCCGCAAGAGGCCCGGCAAGAGGTCCATGTCACCCGGCGGGGTTGGATGAGGCCTGGTTGGTTTTTATGGGCCAAGGAAGTGGAAACAGGCGATTTCGGCTCATTTCTGTGGGTGTTAGCCCACGGATTCTGGCGCTGCATGGGGTTCCGGCGCAAGATTCTTGAAAAACCATACAAGGGGGTCCGCAAGAGGCCCGACAAGAGGTCCATGTTGCCCGGCGGGGTTGGATGAGGCCTGGTTGGATTTTATGGGCCAAGGAAGTGGAAACAGGCGATTTCGGCTCATTTCTGTAGGTGTTAGCCCACAGATTCTGGCGCTGCATGGGGTTCTGGCGCAAGATTCTCGAAAAACCATACAAGGGGGTCCGCAAGAGGCCCGACAAGAGGTCCATGTTGCCCGGCGGGGTTGGATGAGGCCTGGTTGGATTTTATGGGCCAAGGAAGTGAAAACAGGCGATTTCGGCTCATTTCTGTGGGTGTTAGCCCACGGATTCTGGCGCTGCATGGGGTTCCGGCGCAAGATTCTCAAAAAACCATACGAGGGGGTCCGCAAGAGGCCCGTGAAGAGGTCCATGTTGCCCGGCGGGGTTGGATGAGGCCTGGTTGGATTTTATGGGCCAAGGAAGTGGAAAAAGGCGATTTTGGCTCATTTCTGTGGGTGTTAGCCCACGGATTCTGGCGCTGCATGGGGTTCCGGCGCAAGATTCTCGAAAAACCATGCGAGGGGGTCCGCAAGAGGCCCGTCAAGAGGTCCATGTTGCCCGGCGGGGTTGGATGAGGCCTGGTTGGATTTTATGGGCCAAGGAAGTGGAAACAGGCGATTTCGGCTCATTTCTATGGGTGTTAGCCCACGGATTCTGGCGCTGCATGGGGTTCCGGTGCAAGATTCTCGAAAAACCATACGAGGGGGTCCGCAAGAGGCCCGGCAAGAGGTCCATGTCGCCCGGCGGGGTTGGATGAGGCCTGGTTGGATTTTATGGGCCAAGGAAGTGGAAACAGGCGATTTCAGCTCATTTATGTGGATATTAGCCCACGGATTCTGGCGCTGCATGGGGTTCCGGTGCTAGATTCTCGAAAAACCATACGAGGGGGTCCGCAAAAGGCCCGGCGAGAGGTCCATGTCGCTCGGCGGGGTAGGATGAGGCCTGGTTGGATTTTATAGGCCAAGGAAGTGGAAACAAGCGATTTTGGCTCATTTCTGTGGGTGTTAGCCCACGGATTCTGGCGCTGCATGGGGTTCCGGCGCAAGATTCTCGAAAAACCATACGAGGGGGTCCGCAAGAGGCCCGGCAAGAGGTCCATGTTGCCTGGCGGGGTTGGATGAAGCCTGGTTGGATTTTATGGGCCAAGGAAGTGGAAACAGGCGATTTCGGCTCATTTCTGTGGGTGTTAGCCCACAGATTCTGGCGCTGCATGGGGTTCCGGCGCAAGATTCTCGAAAAACCATACGAGGGGTTCCGCAAGAGGCCCGACGAGAGGTCCATGTCGCTCGGCGGGGTGGGATGAGGCCTGGTTGGATTTTATGGGCCAAGGAAGTGGAAACAAGCGATTTCGGCTCATTTCTGTGGGTGTTAGCCCACGGATTCTGGCGCTGCATGGGGTTCCGGCGCAAGATTCTCGAAAAACCATACGAGGGGGTCCGCAAGAGGCCCGGCAAGAGGTCCATGTCGCCCGGCGGGGTTGGATGAGGCCTGCTTGGATTTTATGGGCCAAGGAAGTGGAAACAGGCGATTTCGGCTCATTTCTGTGGGTGTTAGCCCACGGATTCTGGCGCTACATGGGGTTCCGGCGCAAGATTCTCGAAAAACCATACGAGGGGGTCCGCAAGAGGTCCATGTCACCCTGCGGGGTTGGATGAGGCCTGGTTGGATTTTATGGGCCAAGGAAGTGGAAACAGGCAATTTCGGCTCATTTCTGTGGGTGTTAGCCCATGGATTCTGGCGCTGCATGGGGTTCCGGCGCAAGATTCTCGAAAAACCATGCGAGGGGGTCCAAAAGAGGCCCGTGAAGAGGTCCATGTTGTCCGGCGGGGTTGGATGAGGCCTGGTTGGATTTTATGGGCCAAGGAAGTGGAAACAAGCGATTTCAGCTCATTTCTGTGGGTGTTAGCCCACGGATTCTGGCGCTGCATGGGGTTCCGGCGCAAGATTCTCGAAAAACCATACAAGGGGGTCCGCAAGAGGCCCGACAAGAGGTCCATGTTGCCCGGCGGGGTTGGAGGAGGCCTGGTTGGATTTTATGGGCCAAGGAAGTGGAAACAGGGGATTTCGGCTCATTTCTGTGGGTGTTAGCCCATAGATTCTGGCGCTGCATGGGGTTCCGGCGCAAGATTCACGAAAAACCATACGAGGGGGTCCGCAAGAGGCCCGGCAAGAGCTCCATGTCGCCCGGCGGGGTTGGATGAGGACTGGTTGGATTTTATGGGCCAAGGAAGTGGAAACAGGCAATTTCGGCTCATTTCTGTGGGTGTTAGCCCACGGATTCTGGCGCTGCATGGGGTTCCGGCGCAAGATTCTCGAAAAACCATACGAGGGGGTCCGCAAGAGGCCCGGCAAGAGGTCCATGTCGCCCGGCGGGGTCGGATGAGCCCTGGTTGGATTTTATGGGCCAAGGAAGTGGAAACAGGCGATTTCGGCTCATTTTTGTGGGTGTTAGCCCACGGATTCTGGCGCTGCATGGGGTTCCGGCGCAAGATTCTCGAGTAACCATACGAGGGGATCCGCAAGAGGCCCGTGAAGAGGTCAATGTTGCTCGGCGGAGTTGGATGAGGCTTGGTTGGATTTTATGGGCCAAGGAAGTGGAAAAAGGCGATTTCGGCTCATTTCTGTGGGTGTTAGCCCACGGATTCTGGCGCTGCATGGGGTTCCGGCGCAAGATTCTCGAAAAACCATACGAGGGGGTCCGCAAGAGGCCCGGCAAGAGGTCCATGTCACCCGGCGGGGTTGGATGAGGCCTGGTTGGTTTTTATGGGCCAAGGAAGTGGAAACAGGCGATTTCGGCTCATTTCTGTGGGTGTTAGCCCACGGATTCTGGCGCTGCATGGGGTTCCGGCGCAAGATTCTTGAAAAACCATACAAGGGGGTCCGCAAGAGGCCCGACAAGAGGTCCATGTTGCCCGGCGGGGTTGGATGAGGCCTGGTTGGATTTTATGGGCCAAGGAAGTGGAAACAGGCAATTTCGGCTCATTTCTGTAGGTGTTAGCCCACAGATTCTGGCGCTGCATGGGGTTCTGGCGCAAGATTCTCGAAAAACCATACAAGGGGGTCCGCAAGAGGCCCGACAAGAGGTCCATGTTGCCCGGCGGGGTTGGATGAGGCCTGGTTGGATTTTATGGGCCAAGGAAGTGAAAACAGGCGATTTCGGCTCATTTCTGTGGGTGTTAGCCCACGGATTCTGGCGCTGCATGGGGTTCCAGCGCAAGATTCTCAAAAAACCATACGAGGGGGTCCGCAAGAGGCCCGTGAAGAGGTCCATGTTCCCCGGCGGGGTTGGATGAGGCCTGGTTGGATTTTATGGGCCAAGGAAGTGGAAAAAGGCGATTTTGGCTCATTTCTGTGGGTGTTAGCCCACGGATTCTGGCGCTGCATGGGGTTCCGGCGCAAGATTCTCGAAAAACCATGCGAGGGGGTCCGCAAGAGGTCCGTCAAGAGGTCCATGTTGCCCGGCGGGGTTGGATGAGGCCTGGTTGGATTTTATGGGCCAAGGAAGTGGAAACAGGCGATTTCGGCTCATTTCTATGGGTGTTAGCCCACGGATTCTGGCGCTGCATGGGGTTCCGGTGCAAGATTCTCGAAAAACCATACGAGGGGGTCCGCAAGAGGCCCGGCAAGAGGTCCATGTCGCCCGGCGGGGTTGGATGAGGCCTGGTTGGATTTTATGGGCCAAGGAAGTGGAAACAGGCGATTTCAGCTCATTTATGTGGATATTAGCCCACGGATTCTGGCGCTGTATGGGGTTCCGGTGCTAGATTCTCGAAAAACCATACGAGGGGGTCCGCAAAAGGCCCGGCGAGAGGTCCATGTCGCTCGGCGGGGTGGGATGAGGCCTGGTTGGATTTTATAGGCCAAGGAAGTGGAAACAAGCGATTTTGGCTCATTTCTGTGGGTGTTAGCCCACGGATTCTGGCGCTGCATGGGGTTCCGGCGCAAGATTCTCGAAAAACGATACGAGGGGGTCCGCAAGAGGCCCGGCAAGAGGTCCATGTTGCTCGGCGGGGTTGGATGAGGCCTGGTTGGATTTTATGGGCCAAGGAAGTGGAAACAGGCGATTTCGGCTCATTTCTGTGGGTGTTAGCCCACAGATTCTGGCGCTGCATGGGGTTCCGGCGCAAGATTCTCGAAAAACCATACGAGGGGTTCCGCAAGAGGCCCGGCGAGAGGTCCATGTCGCTCGGTGGGGTGGGATGAGGCCTGGTTGGATTTTATGGGCCAAGGAAGTGGAAACAAGCGATTTCGGCTCATTTCTGTGGGTGTTAGCCCACGGATTCTGGCGCTGCATGGGGTTCCGGCGCAAGATTCTCGAAAAACCATACGAGGGGGTCCGCAAGAGGCCCGGCAAGAGGTCCATGTCGCCCGGCGGGGTTGGATGAGGCCTGCTTGGATTTTATGGGCCAAGGAAGTGGAAACAGGCGATTTCGGCTCATTTCTGTGGGTGTTAGCCCACGGATTCTGGCGCTACATGGGGTTCCGGCGCAAGATTCTCGAAAAACCATACGAGGGGGTCCGCAAGAGGTCCATGTCACCCTGCGGGGTTGGATGAGGCCTGGTTGGATTTTATGGGCCAAGGAAGTGGAAACAGGCAATTTCGGCTCATTTCTGTGGGTGTTAGCCCACGGATTCTGGCGCTGCATGGGGTTTCGGCACAAGATTCTCGAAAAACCATACGAGGGGGTCCGCAAGAGGCCCGACAAGAGGTCCATGTCGCCCGGAGGGGTTGGATGAGGCCTGGTTGGATTTTATGAACCAAGGATGTGGAAACAGGCGATTTCGGCTCATTTCTGTGGGTGTTAGTCCACGGATTCTAGCGCTGCATGGGGTTCCTGCGCAAGATTCTCGAAAAACCATACGAGGGGGTCCGCAAGAGGCCCGACAAGAGGTCCATGTCGCCCAGCGGGGTTGGATGAGGCCTGGTTGGACTTTATGGGCCAAGGAAGTGGAAACAGGCGATTTCGGCTCATTTCTGTGGGTGTTAGCCTACGGATTCAGGCGCTGCATGGGGTTCCGGCGCAAGATACTCGAAAAACCATACGAGGGGGTCCGCAAGAGGCCCGGCAAGAGGTCCATGTTGCCCGGCAGGGTTGGATGAGGCCTGGTTGGATTTTATGGCCCAAGGAAGTGGAAACAGGCGATTTCGGCTCATTTCTGTGGGTGTTAGCCCACGGATTCTGGCGCTGCATGGGATTCCGGCGCAAGATTCACGAAAAACCATGCGAGGGGGTCCAAAAGAGGCCTGTGAGGAGGTCCATGTTGTCCGGCGGGGTTGGATGAGGCCTGGTTGGATTTTATGGGCAAAGGAAGTGGAAACAAGCAATTTCGGCTCATTTCTGTGGGTGTTAGCCCACGGATTCAGGCGCTGCATGGGGTTCCGGCGCAAGATTCTCGAAAAACCATACAAGGGGGTCCGCAAGAGGCCCAACAAGAGGTCCATGTTGCCCGGCGGGGTTGGATGAGGCCTGGTTGGATTTTATGGGCCAAGGAAGTGGAAACAGGCGATTTCGGCTCATTTCTGTGGGTGTTAGGCCACGGATTCTGGCGCTGCATGGGGTTCCGGCGCAAGATTCTCGAAAAACCATACGAGGGGGTCCGCAAGAGGCCCGGCAAGAGGTCTATGTCGCTCGGCGGGGTCGGATGAGGCCTGGTTGGATTTTATGGGCCTAAGAAGTGGAAACAGGCGATTTCGGCCCATTTCTGTGGGTGTTAGCCCACGGATTCTAGCGCTGCATGGGGTTCCGGCGCAAGATTTTCAAAAAACCATACGAGGGGGTCCGCAAGAGGCCCGGCAAGAGGTCAATGTCGCCCGGCGGAGTTGGATGAGGCCTGGTTGGAATTTATGGGCCAAGGAAGTGGAAACAGGCAATTTCGGCTCATTTCTGTGGGTGTTAGCCCACGGATTCTAGCGCTGCATGGGGTTCCGGCGCAAGATTCTCGAAAAACCATACGAGGGGGTCCGCAAGAGGCCCGGCAAGAGGTCCATGTCACCCGGCATAGTTGGATGAGGCCTGGTTGGATTTTATGGGCCAAGGAAGTGGAAACAGGCGATTTCGGCTCATTTCTGTGGGTGTTAGCCCACGGATTCTGGCGCTACATGGGGTTCCGGCGCAAGATTCTCGAAAAACCATACGAGGGGGTCCGCAAGAGGTCCATGTCACCCTGCGGGGTTGGATGAGGCCTGGTTGGATTTTATGGGCCAAGGAAGTGGAAACAGGCAATTTCGGCTCATTTCTGTGGGTGTTAGCCCATGGATTCTGGCGCTGCATGGGGTTCCGGCGCAAGATTCTCGAAAAACCATGCGAGGGGGTCCAAAAGAGGCCCGTGAAGAGGTCCATGTTGCCCGGCGGGGTTGGAGGAGGCCTGGTTGGATTTTATGGGCCAAGGAAGTGGAAACAGGCGATTTCGGCTCATTTATGTGGGTGTTAGCCCATGGATTCTGGCGCTGCATGGGGTTCCGGCGCAAGATTCTCGAAAAACCATGCGAGGGGTCCAAAAGAGGCCCGTGAAGAGGTCCATGTTGTCCGGCGGGTTTGGATGAGGCCTGGTTGGATTTTATGGGCCAAGGAAGTGGAAACAAGCGATTTCAGCTCATTTCTGTGGGTGTTAGCCCACGGATTCTGGCGCTGCATGGGGTTCCGGTGCAAGATTCTCGAAAAACCATACAAGGGGGTCCGCAAGAGGCCCGACAAGAGGTCCATGTTGCCCGGCGGGGTTGGATGAGGCCTGGTTGGATTTTATGGGCCAAGGAAGTGGAAACAGGGGATTTCGGCTCATTTCTGTGGGTGTTAGCCCACAGATTCTGGCGCTGCATGGGGTTCCGGCGCAAGATTCATGAAAAACCATACGAGGGGGTCCGCAAGAGGCCCGGCAAGAGCTCCATGTCGCCCGGCGGGGTTGGATGAGGACTGGTTGGATTTTATGGGCCAAGGAAGTGGAAACAGGCAATTTCGGCTAATTTCTGTGGGTGTTAGCCCACGGATTCTGGCGCTGCATGGGGTTCCGGTGCAAGATTCTCGAAAAACCATACAAGGGGGTCCGCAAGAGGCCCGGCAAGAGGTCCATGTCGCCCGGCGGGGTCGGATGAGCCCTGGTTGGATTTTATGGGCCAAAGAAGTGGAAACAGGCGATTTCGGCTCATTTCTGTGGGTGTTAGCCCACGGATTCTGGCGCTGCATGGGGTTCCGGCGCAAGATTCTCAAAACACCATACGAGGGGGTCCGCAAGAGGCCCGGCAAGAGGTCCATTTTGCCCGGCAGGGTTGGAGGAGGCCTAGTTGGATTTTATGGGCCAAGGAAGTGGAAACAGGCGATTTCAGTTAATTTCTGTGGGTGTTAGCCCACGGATTCTGGCGCTGCATGGGGTTCCGGCGCATGATTCTCGAAAAACCATACGAGGGTGTCCGCAAGAGGCCCGGCAAGAGGTCCATGTTTCCCGGCGGGGTTGGATGAGGCCTGGTTGGATTTTATGGGCCAAGGAAGTGGAAATAGGCGATTTCGGCTCATTTCTGTGGGTGTTAGCCCACGGATTCTGGTGCTGCATGGGGTTCCGGCGCAAGATTCTCGAAAACCCATACGAGGGGGTCCGCAAGAGGCCCGTGAAGAGGTCCATGTTACCCGGCGGGGAAGGATGAGGCCTGGTTGGATTTTATGGGCCAAGGAAGTGGAAACAGGCGATTTCGGCTCATTTCTATGGGTGTTAGCCCACGGATTCTGGCGCTGCATGGGGTTCCGGCGCAAGATTCTCAAAAAAACATACGAGGGGGTCCGCAAGAAGCCCGTGAAGAGGTCCATGTTTCCCGGCAGGGTTGGATGAGGCCTGGTTGAATATTATGGGCCAAGGAAGTTGAAACAGGCGATTTCGGCTCATTTCTGTGGGTGTTAGCCCACGGATTCTGGCGCTGCATGGGGTTCCGCCGTAAGATTCTCGAAAATCCATACGAGGGGGTCCGCAAGAGGCCCGGCAAGAGGTCCATGTTGCCCGGCTGGGTTGGATGAGGCCTAGTTGGATTTTATGGCCCAAGGAAGTGGAAACAGGTGATTTCGGCTCATTTATGTGGGTGTTAGCCCACGGATTCTGGCGCTGCATGGGGTTCCGGCGCAAGATTCTCGAAAAACCATACGAGGGAGTCCGGAAGAGGCCCATGAAGAGGTCCATGTTGCCCGACGGGGTTGGATGAGGCCTAGTTGGATTTTATGGGCCAAGGAAGTGGAAACAGGCAATTTTGGCTCATTTCTGTAGGTGTTAGCCCACGGATTCTGGCGCTGCATGGGGTTCCGGCGCATGATTCTCGAAATTCCATACGAGGGGGTCCGCAAGAGGCCCGGAAAGAGGTCCATGTCACCCGGCGGGGTTGGATGAGGCCTGGTTGGATTTTATGGCCATGGAAGTGGAAACAGGCGATTTCGGCTCATTTCTGTGGGTGTTAGCCCACGGATTCTGGCGCTGCATGGGGTTCCGGTGCAAGATTCTCGAAAACCCATACGAGGGGGTCCGCCAAAGGCTCGGCAAGAGGTCCATGTCGCCCGGCGGGGTTGGATGAGGCCTGGTTGGATTTTATGGGCCAAGGAAGTGGAAACAGGCAATTTCGGCTCATTTCTGTGGGTGTTAGCCCACAGATTCTGGCGGTGCATGGGGTTCCGGCGCAAGATTCTCGAAAAGCCATACGAGGGGGTCCGCAAGAGGCCCGACAAGAGGTCCATGTCGCCCGGCGGGGTTGGATGAGGCCTGGTTAGAATTTATGGGCCAAGGAAGTAGAAACAGGCGATTTCAGCTCATTTCTGTGGGTGTTAGCCCACGGATTCTGGCGCTGCATGGGGTTCCGGCGCAAGATTCTCAAAAAACCATACGAGGGGGTCCGCAAGAGGCCCAGCAAGAGGTCCATGTTGCCCGGCAGGGTTGGATGAGGCCTGGTTGGATTTTATGGGCCAAGGAAGTGGAAACAGGCAATTTCAGCTAATTTCTGTGGGTGTTAGCCCACGGATTCTGGCGCTGCATGGGGTTCCGGCGCAAGATCCTCGAAAAACCATACGAGGGGGTCCGCAAGAGGCCCGGCAAGAGGTCCATGTTGCCCGGCGGGGTTGGATGAGGCCTGGTTGGATTTTATGGGCCAAGGAAGTGGAAATAGGCGATTTCGGCTCATTTCTGTGGGTGTTAGCCCACGGATTCTGGCGCTGCATGGGGTTTCGGCGCAAGATTCTCGAAAACCCATACGAGGGGGTCTGCAAGAGGCCCGTGAAGAGGTCCATGTTGCCCGGCGGGGTAGGATGAGGCCTGGTTGGATTTTTTGGGCCAAGGAAGTGGAATCAGGCGATTTCGACTCATTTCTTTGGGTGTTAGCCCACGGATTCTGGCGCTGCATGGGGTTCCAGCGCAAGATTCTCGAAAAACCATACGAGGGGGTCCGCAAGAGGCCCGGCAAGAGGTCCATGTTGCCCGGCGGGGTTGGATGAGGCCTGGTTGGATTTTATGGGCTAAGGAAGTGGAAACAGGCGATTTTTGCTTATTTTTTGTGGGTGTTAGCCCCCAGATTCTGGCGCTGCTTGGGGTTCCGGCGCAAGATTCTCGAAAAACCATAGGAGGGGGTCCGCAAGAGGCCCGTCAAGAGGTCCATGTCGCCCGGCGGGGTTGGATGAGGCCTTGTTGGATTTTATGGGCCAAGGAAGTGGAAACAGGCGATTTCGGCTCATTTCTGTGGGTGTTAGCCCACGGATTCTGGCGCTGCATGGGGTTCCGGCGCAAGATTCTTGAAAAACCATACGAGGGGGTTCGCAAGAGGCCCGACAAGAGGTCCATGTTGCCCGGCGGGGTTGGATGAGGCCTGGTTGGATTTTATGGGCCAAGGAAGTGGAAACAGGCGATTTCGGCTCATTTCTGTGGGTGTTAGCCCACGGATTCTGGCGCTGCATGGGGTTCCGGCGCAAGATACTCGAAAAACTATACGAGGGGGTCCGCAAGAGGCCTGGAAAGCGGTCCATGTCGCCCAGCGGGGTTGGATGAGGCCTGGTTGGATTGTATGGGCCAAGGAAGTGGAAACAGGCGATTTCGGCTCATTTCTGTGGGTGTTAGCCCACGGATTCTGGCGCTGCATGGGGTTCCGGCGCAAGATTCTCGAAAAACCATACGAGGGGGTCCGCAAGAAGCCCGTGAAGAGGTCCATGTTGCCCGGCGGGGTTGGATGAGGCCTGGTTGAATTTTATGGGCCAAGGAAGTTGAAACAGGCGATTTCGGCTCATTTCTGTGGGTGTTAGCCCACGGATTCTGGCGCTGCATGGGGTTCCGCCGTAAGATTCTCGAAAATCCATACGAGGGGGTCCGAAAGAGGCCCGGCAAGAGGTCCATGTTGCCCGGATGGGTTGGATGAGGCCTAGTTTGATTTTATGGCCCAAGGAAGTGGAAACAGGTGATTTCGGCTCATTTCTGTGGGTGTTAGCCCACGGATTCTGGCGCTGCATGGGGTTCCGGCGCAAGATTCTCGAAAAACCATACGAGGGAGTCCGGAAGAGGCCCATGAAGAGGTCCATGTTGCCCGACGGGGTTGGATGAGGCCTGGTTGGATTTTATGGGCCAAGGAAGTGGAAACAGGCGATTTCAGCTCATTTCTGTGGGTGTTAGCCCACAGATTCTGGCGCTGCATGGGGTTCCGGCGCAAGATTCTCGAAAAACCATACGAGGGTGTCCACAAGAGGCTCGGCAAGAGGTCCATGTTGCCCGGCGGGGTTGGATGAGGCCTGGTTGGATTTTATGGGCAAAGGAAGTGGAAACAGGCGATTTCGGCTCATTTCTGTGGGATTTAGCCCGCGGATTCTGGGGCTGCATGGGGTTCCGGCGCAAGATTCTCGAAAACCCATACGAGGGGGTCCGCAAGAGGCCCGTCATGAGGTCCATGTCACCCGGCGGGGTTGGATGAGGCGTGGTTGGATTTTATGGGCCAAGGAAGTGGAAACAGGCGATTTCAGCTCATTTCTTTGGGTGTTAGCCCACGGATTCTGGCGCTGCATGGGGTTCCGGCGCAAGATTCTCGAAGAAACACACGAGGGGGTCCGCAAGAGGCCCGGAAAGAGGTCCATGTCGCCCGGCGGGGTTGGATGAGGCCTGGTTGGATTTTATGGGCCAAGGAAGTCGAAACAGGCGATTTCGGCTCATTTCTGTGGGTGTTAGCCCGCGAATTCTGGCGCTGCATGGGGTTCCAGCACAAGATTCTCGAAAACCCATACGAGGGGGTCCGCAAGAGGCCCGGCAAGAGGTCCATGTTGCCCGGCGGGGTTGGATGAGGCCTGGTTGGATTTTATGGGCCAAGGAAGTGGAAACACGCGATTTCGGCTCATTTCTGTAGGTGTTAGCCCACGGATTCTGGCGCTGCATGAGGTTACGGCGCAAGATTATCGAATACCATACGAGGGGGTCCGTAAGAGGCCCGGCAAGAGGTCCATGTCGCCCGGCGGAGTTGGATGAGGCCTGGTTGGATTTTATGGGCCAAGGAAGTGGAAACAGGCGATTTTGGCTCATTTCTGTGGGTATTAGCCCACGGATTCTGGCGCTGCATGGGGTTCCGGCGCAAGATTCTTGAAAAACCATACGAGGGGGTCCGCAAGAGGCCCGTGAAGAGGTCCATGTTGCCCGGCGGGGTTGGACAAGGCCTGGTTGGATTTTATGGGCTAAGGAAGTGGAAACAGGCGATTTCGGCTCATTTATGTGGGTGTTAGCCCACGGATTCTGGCGCTGCATGAGGTTCTGGCACAAGATTCTCAAAAATCCATACGAGGGGGTCCGCAAGAGGCCCGGCAAGAGGTCCATGTCTCCCGGCGGGGTTGGATGAGGCCTGGTTGGATTTTATGTGCCAAGGAAGTGGAAACAGACGATTTCGGCTCATTTCTGTGGGTGTTAGCCCACGGATTCTGGCGCGGCATGGGGTTCCGGCGCAAGATTCTCAAAAAACCATACGAGGGGGTCCGCAAGAGGCCCGGCATGTCACGCCCCAAAAAGAGGGGAGGCGCGACTAGCACATGATACCGTTATTGGCCGGGTAAGCCACTAAACATACTAGTTAACTAACCTTTGGACCAAAAGAAAATAGGGCAGCATAATGTTTAGAAAAACAAGAAACTAAGTCGGGACCATTTAGGTCATGACCTGGTCAACAACCAATTATGTACATTAAGAGAAGTAAGCCAAAATAATAAAGTACTAGCTAGCCGGCAAGGCTGCCACAACAGAGGTATAGCACACACTATATTTACATGCCAATCTGATGACCGGAGACTGAAGGGTACAAAAAGACCAGCCCATAATAACATGTCCACAATAGCCTCTAAGAGAACTACTAATACTGTCGGGACAGGGCCCCGACTATACCCAGCTGTACAACAAAAAACAAGTATCCTGTGAAAGCTCCAGGAAGAGGTGGAGCTTACCAACTCACAGCTGACCAGGGCTCCTAGTGAAGGGGTCAATCAGAGTCCTTACCTGAACCTGCACGCACGAAATAAAATGCAGCGTCCCCAGGCAAAGGGACGTCAGTACGAATAAACATATACTGGTATGTAAGGCAGGAAGTAAAATCATGGATAACCATAGTAAAAAGGTTAATAGAAATACCACCTGTAACTAAAACTTAAGTAGCCTTAATGGCCAATAAGCCACCTCCTAATGATAAAAAAAATGCATGGTATGCTCGAGTATCGTATGTCGTGAATACATATATATAGATGCAAATGCATGACATACCCAACCAAATGCTAGCACTGGTGGTCCTTTCCGGTAGCTAACCGGCATCATATCTGCCAACCTGTGGCCATCTGTACCATATACATATATAGTTGGGCAAATAGGCCCCATACCTTCGATTATAGCTCGAAGTCCATGCATAACGTGCAATGTATGATATGAATGTTGAATGCACATAGTAAGCCATAGCAAGAACTTAGAAAATCTTGGCTCTTGGTACACTTATTCTCATAGCATCACAGTCATTGTCATTTAGCCAATCTTGGCTCATTGATACATTTATTCTCATAACATCATAATCGTTGTCACAACATATACATATGGCTCATGGAATTATACATGTCCTTTTTAACAAGTTTTCCCTTGCATTCTACATTTATTTTAGTGACACTACACCAAGAAGAGAAACGCCTCTAACCTATGAATAGGTAGCCGGAAGACCGACAAAATGATATATAGAAATTGAATGTTCGGTTTAAATGAACAAATGGAATTTCAACCTAATACCACCGTAAAAATAACTCAGCTGTAATCCCAGTGCCTTTTACAGAAGGTCTTTCTAACAACAGAGTAGTAAGATATCGCATTTGACATTTTGGGAAACTTCCCAGATTTCGTGCTAAAAGGAGGGACGGAGCTTAGCCTTAACATACCTCTCCAACGAACGTTCGATTGCCAAAAGTTCCTTCACCAAAGTTGTTCCTTATGTCCTAAGCTTCGCAACGACTATATATACGCAGCTTAAAGAAACTAAACAGTCAAAAATTCAGCATTAATGACCAGATTCGGCAAGGAGCATTTACGCGAGGAAATGTCCGTAAAACTTCGTAAAATTAACGGAAAAGAGCTCCACAATTATAACCTAAACACACCAGCTGCAAACCAACAATACTAGCAAGAACACCACTTTTTTTACAGCCCAAGAACAGCTCCAAACACAGCTAATATGAGGGAAAAACAATTCCAAAGCATAAGGCATGCATTTCTAGGCACGGAGACGAATTTTAACGGTAAAAATGCGAAAAACTTACCTAAATCGCTTAGAGAACCCTTGGGAGCTTTCTCTTCTATTGTAAACTTGTTTGGGACGAAAATGGCTCAATTTTGAGCCTTAAAGAGTCAAAATAGCCGACATTTAAGTCGGGTCAACCCGACCCGACACATGACCCGGTTTCCAGCTCGGGCAGTCTCGGTAAAATCGTCATAACTCTTTATTCTGAGGTCGGTTTGATGCGCGGTTTTGTGTGTTGCAAACTAGACTCATAGATCTTCAATTTGATAGGTCATGGACCTTCTAAATCCTTATAGATTGGGAGATATGACCCAATACAGTTGACCCAAATTTAAGAAGGATTTCTTAAAGAAAGTTACAGTAACTTTGGCCAACCTTTATCTTGCAACTTTCTTGATTCCAAAACTTAATATATGACCTTTGTGCCATTAAAATAACTTAAAGAAATCCATAATTAGCAAATTATAAACTTTTAATTCCATCTGAAAAGTGAAATCTAATTTAGACCTTCCGAAAAGGGCGAGGTGCCACTTGGGTCATTTCCTTAATCCCGAATATGCATTTAGCGTATTCCTTTGGCTTAAAACTTTAGGTCCTTGAAATTACCACTTATTGACAACCTTATTATCCTTAGGTTCTATACAAATTCATGTATGTCTTATATGACACACCACCCTATATATATATAGAAGACAAGGAACACGGGGTTTCACAGTCTCCCCCCCTTAAGAACATTCGACCGTGAATGTATCTAAACAACGGCTTGGTTGCACTATTAACTCTTGAAATGTGACTTTTGAGGATATACTTTTTTTTCCATTCCATAAATCAACTTTGAAAGAAAAAGAGAATTCTAATTATAAGCTTTGTATAGCTATCTCCTGACGATCCATATAAAGTATGCCCCCAACTCATTTAAAACTTAAGTTACTGTAGAAAGATGACTGCCAACTTTTAAAATATGACTTACCTTAATTTGTAAATAGCTGGGGGTGCCTCTTCTTCATTTCCTCTTCTGCTTTCCAAGTCATTTCCTCAATATTGTTGTTCCGCCACAATACTTTCACGGAGGCCACTTCTTTATTCCGAAGCTTTCTTACTTGTCTGTCTAAAATAGCCACTGGCACCTCATCATAAGACAAGTCTTCATTAATGTGGACATTTTCAATATTGGTAATACGCGATGGATCTCCAATGCACTTCCGTAACATCGATACATGAAACACCGGATGGACTGCCCCCAATTCTGAAGGCAAATCAAGCTCGTATGCGACCTTGCCAATCTTTCGAATAATCTTATATGGTCCAACATATCTAGGACTGAGCTTTCCTGTCTTCCCGAACCGCATGATTCCCTTCATGGGTGATACCTTCAAGAAAACCCAATCTTCTACATCAAATTCTAAGTCTCGTCGTCGAACATCTGTATAAGACTTTTGTCGACTCTGGGCAGTTTGCAATCGGTCTCTAATAAGTCTCACTTTGTCCATCGCTTGCTGAACTAGATTAGGGCCTAGCAATTTTGCCTCCCCAACCTCAAACCAACCGATCGGCGACCTACATCTTCTCCCATATAGTGCTTCATAAGGCGCCATTTGAATACAAGCTTGGAAGCTATTATTATAAGCAAATTCAATAAGAGGTAGATGGTCATCCCAGCTTCCTTTAAAGTCCAGCACACAAGCACGTAACATATCCTCGACGGTCTGGATGGTACGCTCTACTTGCCCATCAGTGTGTGGATGAAAAGCGGTGCTGAGATTCACCTGAGTGCCCAGACCCTTCTGAAAAGACTTCCAAAAATGAGCCGTAAATTGAGCCCCTCGATCAGATATAATAGACAATGGAACTCCATTAAGGCGAACAATCTCTTGAATGTAAAGCTTAGCATAATCCTCCGCTGAATATGTCATTCTTTTACCCAAATAGAATCATACCTGCGTGGAGTACGAGGCAAACCCGTGATGAAGTCCATATTTACCATGTCCCATTTCCATAGCGGAAGCTCAATATACTGAGCTAGGCCTCCAGGTATCTGATGTTCTGCTTTAACTTGCTGACAATTGGGACATTGGGCTACCATCTCTTCAATATCCCTTTTCATGCCATTCCACCAATAGATTTGTCGAAGGTCCCGATACATTTTTGTTGCTCCAGGGTGGGTCGAATATCTAGAATAATGGGCCTCAGAAAGAATCCTGGCACGGAGTCCTCCGATATCAGGCACACATAAGCGGCCTTGGTACCTAAGGACTCCCTCTCTGGTCAGCTCAAATGGAGGATGTTGTTGTTGTGAAATGCTCTCCCTCAGTGTCCTAAGCTCAGGATCCTCGCGCTGTCGCTCTTTTACTTCATTAACAATGGAAGATTCTGCTGTATTTTGAACAATTACACCTCCTTCCTCTGTATCTACCAATTGCACCTGCAAACTAGCTAGCTGGCACAGGTCTTTTGTCATTTCAACCTTATCAGCCTCAACATGGCTTAGACTTCCTATGGACTTCCGGCTAAGTGCATCAGCAACAACATTAGCTTTACCAGGATGGTACAAAATGTCCACATCATAATCTTTTAGTAATTCTAGCCATCTCCTTTGTCGTAAGTTCAACTCCTTTTGCTTAAATAAATATTGAAGGCTCTGGTGGTCGGTAAAAATATCAACATGGACTCCATATAGATAATGTCGCCAAATCTTTAGAGCAAATACAACCGCAGCGAGCTCAAGATCATGGGTGGGATAGTTTTGTTCATGCTTTTGCAACTGTCTAGAAGCATATGCAATAACTCTACCATGCTGCATAAGTACACAACCTAGGCCAATTCTCGAGGCATCACAATATACAACGTAGCCTTCAGCTCCATCTGGAAGAGCCAAGATAGGTGCGGTGGTAAGCCTTTTCTTTAACTCTTGAAAACTCTGCTCACATGCTTCAGTCCATTGAAACATAGCTGCTTTATGTGTCAATCTCGTTAGCGGTGCAGAGATAGAGGAGAATCCCTCAACAAACCTCCTATAATATCCTGCCAAGCCTAAAAAGCTACGGACCTCGGTCGGATTCAATGGTCTCGGCCAGGCCATTACTGCTTCAATCTTCTGGCCATCGACCTTGATGCCATCACCTGTAATAACGTGGCCAAGAAAAGCTACAGAATTTAACCAAAACTCACATTTAGAGAATTTAGCATATAACCTATTGTCTTGGAGAGTCTGTAATATGGTTCGCAAGTGATTTGCATGCTCAGCTTCTGACCGTGAATATATCAGGATGTCGTCAATAAACACGATCACAAATTCATCCAAGAATGGTTTAAACACTCGATTCATCAGGTCCATAAAAGCTGTTGGGGCATTTGTAAGCCCAAAAGACATGACAAGGAACTCAAAATGTCCATACCTCGTCCTAAATGCTGTCTTTGGAATATCAACATCCCTGACTCGCAACTGGTGGTACCCGGATCTTAAGTCAATTTTTGAAAAACATTTGGCACCCTGCAACTGGTTGAATAAGTCATCAATCCGCGGGAGAGGATACTTATTCTTGATGGTGACTTTATTTAGCTGTCTGTAATCAATACACATCCGTAAGGAGCCATCTTTCTTTCGAACAAAGAGCACTGGAGCACCCCATGGAGATGTACTTGGCCTAATAAAGCCTTTATCAAGTAAATCCTTCAGTTGTTCCTTCAATTCCTTAGCTCTGCAGGAGCCATTCTGTAGGGAGGAATGGATATAGGTTGCGTGTTCGGGAGAAAATCTATAGCAAAATCAATTTCCCTTTCGGGGGGAATCCCTGGAAGCTCATCAGGGAATACCATCGGAAATTCATTCACAATAGGGACTGACTGAAGGGTCATCGACTCCTTATCAATATCCCTAGTATGAATCAAATGGTATATACAACCTTTAGAGATTAGTTTCCGAGCCCTAAGGTATGAAATAAACTTACCTTTGGGCGAGGCAACATTGCCTTTCCGTTCAATGACCGGCTCACCTGGAAAATGGAAGTGGACTAGCTTTGCTCGACAATCAATATTAGCATAACAAGCTGCTAACCAATCCATACCCATAACAACATCAAAATCTAGCATAATCAATTCAATTAAATCAGCAGAGGTTGGACGCTCATTAATTAACACTGTACAACATCGATAGACATGACTAGCTATAATTGAGTCACCAATTGGCGTAGATACCCTAACTGACCCGGCAATAATTCAGGTCTCATATCAAGCTTACCAGCAATGAATGGAGTAACATATAAAAATGTAGAGCCAGGATCTATCAGTGCATAAACAACATGAGAATGTAACATCAATATACCTGTGATCACATCTGGAGATGCGAATCTGAACTATCTCCTCTACCTCTCCCCCTACCATGGCCCTGAGTAAGCTGTGGATCTGGTCGGGGAGCACGTACTGGGGATGAAGAGGCTGCAGTGGATCTAGAAAGGTGAGTTGTTGTACCTCTACCTAACCCCGGGCACTGGCTAATATAATGTCCTGTCTGTCCACAATGGTAACATGCACCTGAACCCTTTTTACACTGCCCACTATGAAGCTTACCGCATTTTGCACATGGAGGAGTAGGCTGTCTCATTGGTGCAAATCGTTCCTGTCGATGGCTCTCAGGCTGGCGTGAACTCTGCCTCGGACCTGACTGAATATAACGATCAAGTCGCTGGTCCTGTATCTGTGGCGGGGAACTACCCACTGACGGAGGTGGATATCGGTGAAAAGGAGGCCTAAAATCACCTTGTGGCTCCCTATAAGACCCCATAGTACGAGCCCTCTTATTCTTCTCCCTATCTCTACGGGTATCCCGAATCCACGAGAAAGATCCTCTGTAGTCTGAGCAAAAGCCTGAATACGGGAAATATCTACACCATCCTGTAAAGAGGCTATCCTGCAGTCTCTGATCAAATGATCCCCCAAACCACCCACATAACGATGAACTCTGACACTCATAGTACGTACAATATCTGGTGCATACCTAGCCAAAGAATTAAACCTAAGGCTATACTCCCTTACACTCATATCCCCCTGCCTCAAGCTGATAAACTGGTCAAGACGAGCCTCCCGCACCTCCTGTGGTAAGTAATGGGCTAAAAATGCCTCAGAGAAGTCCTCCCATTCTGCTGGCGGAGCATTAGGACCTCTGGATCTCTCCCACGCTTCGTACCACAAGATGGCAACATCACGTAGTCGAAAAGAAGCTAACTCTACGGCTTCAGTGACAAAGGCATGCATCACCCTCAATATTCTATGAATATGGTCTATAAAGTCCTGTGGATCCTCTGTGGGGCTGGACCCTGTGAATACTGGAGGAGCCAAGTGAAGAAACTCTCGCACCTTTGAGCATTCTGTTTGATCTCTTCTGATGTCTGATCTCGCCTCCAGTTGTCTCTCATGAATGGAAACCATCCTAGTCAGTAGCTGAACTGCCTCTCTCATACCGTGCTCCCCAGTCTCTGGTAGGATTGGGGGTACTGGACCTCCTTGGCCCTCAATAGGTGCTGGTGAATCTGGTACTATAGATACTGGAGGCTCTCTGCGTGCCTCAACAGGGAGTGTATCTGCCTGACCCGGTAAAGAACAACTGGTACCTTCTCTCGGATCCATATCTACCCCACGTTGTGCCATCCCTTGAATATAGACAGCCTGACAAATAAAACAAACCACAAAGCACGATTAAGATTTCATATGTCCCTATAACATTGCTCTATAGCACGATCTATTAAGTGAAAGAAAGGTAACCAATCCTAAATGCCTTATAGCCTCCTGATTATAAGTGTGGTGCACAACACACCCATAATCAAGACTTTACTCGACACGGCATTGTGGACTCCCTAGGACACGACCTGCTCTGATACCATGTTTGTCATGCCCCAAAAAGAGGGGAGGCGCGACTGGCACCCGATACCGTTATTGGCCGGGTAAGCCACTAAACATACTAGTTAACTAACCTTTGGACCAGAAGAAAATCGGGCAGCATAATGTTTAGAAAAACAAGAAACTAAGTCGGGACCATTTAGGTCATGACCTGGTCAACAACAGATTATGTAAATTAAGAGAAGTAAGCCAAAATAATAAAGTACTAGCTAGCCGGCAAGGCTGCCATAACAGAGGTATAGACACACACTATATTTACATGCCAATCTGATGACCGGAGACTGAAGGGTACAAAAGGACCAGCCCATAATAACATGTCCACAATAGCCTCTAAGAGAACTACTAATACTGTCGGGACAGGGCCCCGACAATACCCAGCTGTACAACAAAAAGCAAGTATCCTGTGAAAGCTCCAGGAAGAGGTGGAGCTTACCAACTCACAGCTGACCAGGGCTTCTAGTGAAGGGGTCAATCAGAGTCCTTACCTGAACCTGCACGCACGAAATAAAATGCAGCGTCCCCAGGCAAAGGGACGTCAGTACGAATAAACATGTACTGGTATGTAAGGCATGAAGTAAAATCATGGATAACCATAGTAAAAAGGTTAATAGAAATACCACCTGTAACTAAAACTTAAGTAGCCTTAATGGCCAATAAGCCACCTCCTAATGATAAAAAAAATGCATGGTATGCTCAAGTATCGTATGTCGTAAATACATATATCTAGATGCAAATGCATGACATACCCAACCAAATGCTAGCACTTGTGGTTCTTTCCGGTAGCTAACCGGCATCATATCTGCCAACCTGTGGCCATCTGTACCATATACATATATAGTTAGGCAAATAGGCCCCATACCTTCGATTATAGCTCGAAGTCCATGCATAACGTGCAATGTATGATATGAATGTTGAATGCACATAGTAAGCCATAGCAAGAACTTAGAAAATCTTGGCTCTTTGGTACACTTATTCTCATAGCATCACAGTCATTGTCATTTAGCCAATCTTGGCTCATTGATACATTTATTCTCATAACATCATAATCGTTGTCACAACATATACATATGGCTCGTGGAATTATACATGTCTTTTTTAACAAGTTTTCCCTTGCATTCTACATTTATTTTAGTGACACTACACCAAGAAGAGAAACGCCTCTAACCTATGAATAGGTAGCCGGAAGACCGACAAAATGATATATAGAAATTGAATGTTCGTTTTAAATGAACGAATGGAATTTCAACCTAATACCACCGTGAAAATAACTCAACTGTAATCCCAGTGCCTTTTACAGAAGGTATTTCTAACAACAGAGTAGTAAGATATCGCATTTGACATTTTGGGAAACTTCCCAGATTTCGTGCTAAAAGGAGGGACGGAGCTTAGCCTTAACATACCTCTCCAACGAACGTTCGATTGCCAAAAGTTCCTTCACCAAAGTTGTTCCTTACGTCCTAAGCTTCGCAACGACTATATATACGCAGCTTAAAGACACCTATAAACAATTAAAAATTCAGCATTAATGACCAGAATCGGCAAGGAGCATTTACGCGAGGAAATGTCCGTAAAACTTCGTGAAATTAACGGAAAAGAGCTCCACAATTATAACCTAAACACACCAGCTGCAAACCAACAATACCAGCAAGAACACCACTTTTTTTACAGCCCAAGAACAGCTCCAAACACAGCTAATATGAGGGAAAAACAATTTCAAAGCGTAAGGCACGCATTTCTAGGCACGGAGACGAATTTTAACGGTAAAAATACGAAAAACTTACCTAAATCGCTTAGAGAACCCTTGGGAGTTTTCTCTTCTGTTGTAAACTTGTTTGGGATGAAAATGGCTCAATTTTGAGCCTTAAAGAGTCAAAATAGCCGACATTTAAGTCGGGTCAACCCGACCCGACACATGACCTCGGTAAAATGGTCATAACTCTTTATTCTGAGGTCGGTTTGATGCGCGGTTTTGTGCGTTGCAAACTAGACTCACAGATCTTCAATTTGATAGGTCATGGACCTTCTAACTTCTTTATAGTTTGGGAGATATGACCCAATACATTTGACCCAAATTTAAGAAGGATTTCTTAAAGAAAGTTACGGTAACTTTGGCCAACCTTTATCTTGCAACTTTCTTGATTCCAAAACTTAATGTATGACCTTTGTGCCATTAAAATAACTTAAAGAAATCCATAATTAGCAAATTATAAACTTTTAATTCCATCTGAAAAGTGAAACCTAATTTAGACCTTCCGAAAAGGGCGAGGTACCACTTGGGTCATTTCTTTAATCCCGAATATGCATTTAGGGTATTCCTTTGGCTTAAAACTTTAGGTCCTTGAAATTACCACTTATTGAAAACCTTATTATCCTTAGGTTCTATAAAAATTCATGTATGTCTTATATGACACACCACCCTATGTATATATAGAATACAAGGAACACGGGGTTTCACACGGCAAGAGGTCCATGTCGCCCGGCGGGGTTTGATAAGGCCTGGTTGGATTTTATGGGCCAAGGAAGTGGAAACAGGCAATTTCGGCTCATTTCTGTGGGTGTTAGCCCACGGATTCTGGCGCTGCATGGGGTTCCAACGCAAGATTCTCGAAAAACCATACGAGGGGGTCCGCAAGAGACCCGGCAAGAGGTCCATGTCGCCCGGCGGGGTTGGATGAGGCCTGGTTGGATTTTATGGGCCAAGGAAGTGGAAACAGGCGATTTCGGCTCATTTCTGTGGGTGTTAGCCCATGAATTCTGGCGCTGCATGGGTTTCCGGCACAAGATTCTCGAAAAACCATATGAGGGGGTCCGCAAGAGGCCCGGCAAGAGGACCATGTCACTCGGCGGGGTTGGATGAGGCCTGGTTGGATTTTATGGGCCAAGGAAGTGGAAACAGGCGATTTCGGCTCATTTCTGTGGGTGTTAGCCCACGGATTCTGGCACTGCATGGGGTTCCGGCGCAAGATTCTCGAAAAACCATACGAGGGGGTCCGCAAGAGTCCCGGCAAGAGGTCCATGTCGCCGGCGGGGTTGGATGAGGCCTGGTTGGATTTTATGGGCCAAGGAAGTGGAAACAGGCGATTTCGGCTCATTTCTGTGGGTGTTAGCCCACGAATTCTTGCGCTGCATGGGGTTTCGGCGCAAGATTCTCGATAAACCATACGAGGGGGTCCGCAAGAGGCCCGGCAAGAGGTCCATGTCGCCCGGCGGGGTTGGATGAGGCCTGGTTGGATTTTATGGGCCAAGGAAGTGGAAATAGGCGATTTCGGCTCATTCTGTAGGTGTTAGCCCACGGATTCTGGCGCTGCATGGGGTTCCGGTGCAAGATTCTCAAAAAACCATACGAGGGGGTCCTCAAGAGGCCGGCAAGAGGTAATGTCGCCCGGCGGGGTTGGATTAGGCCTGGTTGGATTTTATGGGCCAAGGAAGTGGAAACAGGCGATTTCGGCTCATTTCTGTGGGTGTTAGCCCATGGATTCTGGTGCTGCATGGGGGTTCCGGCGCAAGATTCTTGAAAAACCATACGAGGGGGTCCGCAAGAGGCCCGGCAAGAGGTCCATGTCGCCCGGCGGGGTTGGATGAGGCCTGGTTGGATTTTATGGGCCAAGGAAGTGGAAAAAGGCGATTTCGGCTCATTTCTGTGGGTGTTAGCCCACGATTCTGGCGCTGCATGGGGTTCCGGCGCAAGATTCTCGAAAAACCATACGAGGGGGTCCGCAAGAGGCCCGGCAAGAGGTCCATGTCGCCCGGCGGAGTTGGATGAGGCCTGGTTGGATTTTATGGGCCAAGGAAGTGGAAACAGGCGATTTCGGCTCATTTCTGTTGGTGTTAGCCCACGGATTCTGGCGCTGCATGGGGTTTCCGGCGCAAGATTCTCGAAAAACCATACGAGGGGGTCTGCAAGCGGCCCGGCAAGAGGTCCATGTCGCCCGGCAGGGTTGGATGAGGCCTGGTTGGATTTTATGGTCCAAGGAAGTGGAAACAGGCGATTTCGGCTCATTTCTGTGGGTGTTAGCCCATGAATTCTGGCGTTGCATGGGGTTCCGGCGCAAGATTCTCGAAAAACCATATGAGGGGGGTCCGCAAGAGGTCCATGTCGCCTGGCGGGGTTGGATGAGGCCTGGTTGGATTTTATAGACCAAGGAAGTGGAAACAGGCGATTTCGGCTCATTTCTGTGGGGTGTTAGCCCACGGATTCTGGCGCTGCATGGGGGTTCCGGCGCAAGATTCTCGAAAACCCATACGAGGGGGTCCGCCAGAGACCCGGCAAGAGGTCCATGTTGCCCGGCGGGGTTGGATGAGGCCTGGTTTGTTTTTATGGGCCAAGGAAGTGGAAACAGGCGATTTCGGCTCATTTCTGTGGGTGTTAGCCCACTGATTCTGGCGCTGCATGGGGTTCCGGCGCAAGATTCTCGAAAAACCATACGAGGGTGTCCGCAAGAGGCCCGGCAAGAGGTCCATGTCACCCGGTGGGGTTTGATGAGGCCTGGTTGGATTTTATGGGCCAAGGAAGTGGAAACAGGCGATTTCGGCTCATTTCTGTGGGTGTTAGCCCACGGATTCTGGCGCTGCATGGGGTTCCGGCGCAAGATTCTCGAAAACCCATACGAGGGGGTCCGCAAGAGGCCCGGCAAGAGGTACATGTCGCCCGGCGGGGTTGGATGAGGCCTGGTTGGATTTTATGGGCCAAGGAAGTGGAAACAGGCGATTTCGGCTCATTTTTGTGGGTGTTAGCCCATGAATTCTGGCGCTGCATGGGTTTCCGGCACAAGATTCTCGAAAAACCATATGAGGGGGTCCGCAAGAGGCCCGGCAAGAGGTCCATGTCGCCCGGCGGGGTTGGATGAGGCCTGGTTGGATTTTATGGGCCAAGGAAGTGGGAACAGGCGATTTCGGCTCATTTCTGTGGGTGTTAGCCCATGAATTCTGGCGCTGCATGGGTTTCCGGCACAAGATTCTCGAAAAACCATATGAGGGGGTCCGCAAGAGGCCCGGCAAGAGGTCCATGTCGCTCGGCGGGGTTGGATGAGGCCTGGTTGGATTTTATGGGCCAAGGAAGTGGAAACAGGCGATTTCGGCTCATTTCTGTGGGTGTTAGCCCACGGATTCTTGCGCTGCATGGGGTTTCGGCGCAATATTCTCGATAAACCATACGAGGGGGTCCGCAAGAGGCCCGACAAGAGGTCCATGTCGCCTGGCGGGGATGGATGAGGCCTGGTTGGATTTTATGGGCCAAGGAAGTGGAAACAGGCGATTTCGGCTCATTTCTGTGGGTGTTTGCCCACGGATTCTGGCGCTGCATGGGGTTCCAGCGCAAGATTCTTAAAAAACCATACGAGGGGGTCCGAAAGAGGCCCGGCAAGAGGTCATGTCGCCCGGCGGGGTTGGATTAGGCCTGGTTGGATTTTATGGGCCAAGGTAGTGGAAAGAGGCGATTTCGGTTCATTTCTGTGGGTGTTAGCCCATGGATTCTGGTGCTGCATGGGGTTCCGGCGTAAGATTCTCGAAAAACCATACGAGGGGGTCCACAAGAGGCCCGGCAAGAGGTCCATGTTGCCCAGCGGGGTTGGATGAGGCCTGGTTGGATTTTATGGGCCAAGGAAGTGGAAACAGGCGATTTCGGCTCATTTCTGTGGGTGATAGCCCACGGATTCTGGTGCTGCATGGGGTTCCGGTGCAAGATTCTCGAAAAGCCATACGGAGGGGGTCCGCAAGAGGCCCGACCAGAGGTCCATGTCGCCCGTCGGGGTTGGATGAGGCCTGGTTGGATTTTATGGGCCAAGGAAGTGGAAACAGGCAATTTCGGCTCATTTCTGTTGGTGTTAGCCCACGGATTCTGGCGCTGCATGGGGTTCTGGCGCAAGATTCTCGAAAAACCATACGAGGGGGTCCACAAGCGGCCCGGCAAGAGGTCCATGTCGCCCGGCGGGGTTGGATGAAGCCTGGTTGGATTTTATGGGCCAAGGAAGTGGAAACAGGCGATTTCGGCTCATTTCTGTGGGTGTTAGCCCATGAATTCTGGCGCTGCATGGGGTTCCGGCGCAAGATTCTCGAAAAACCATATGAGGGGGTCCGCAAGAGGCCCGGCAAGAGGTCCATGTCGCCTGGCGGGGTTGGATGAGGCCTGGTTGGACTTTATAGACCAAGGAAGTGGAAACAGGCGATTTCGGCTCATTTCTGTGGGTGTTAGCCCACGGATTCTGGCGCTGCATGGAGTTCCGGCACAAGATTCTCGAAAAGCCATATGAGGGGGTCCGCAAGAGGCCCGGCAAGAGGTCCATGTCGCTCGGCGGGGTTGGATGAGGCCTGGTTGGATTTTATGGGCCAAGGAAGTGGAAACAGGCGATTTCGGCTCATTTCTGTGGGTGTTAGCCCACGGATTCTGGAACTGCATGGGGTTCCGGCGCAAGATTCTCGAAACACCATACGAGGGGGACCGCAAGAGGCCCGGCAAGAGGTCCATGTTGCCCGGCGGGGTTGGATGAGGCCTGTTTGGATTTTATGGCCCAAGGAAGTGGAAACAGGCGATTTCGGCTCATTTCTGTGGGTGTTAGCCCATTGATTCTGGCGTTGCATGGGGTTCCGGTGCAAGATTCTCGAAAAACCATACGAGGGGGTCCGCAAGAGTCCCGGAAAGAGGTCCATGTCGCCCGGCGGGGTTGGATGAGGGCTGGTTGGATTTTATGGGCCAAGGAAGTGGAAACAGGCGATTTCGGCTCATTTCTGTGGGTGTTAGCCCACGAATTCTTGCGCTGCATGGGGTTTCGGCGCAAGATTCTCGATAAACCATACGAGGGGGTCCGCAAGAGGCCCGGCAAGAGGTCCATGTCGCCCGGCGGGGTTGGATGAGGCCTGGTTGGATTTTATGGGCCAAGGAAGTGGAAATAGGCGATTTCGGCTCATTTCTGTGGGTGTTAGCCCATGAATTCTGGCGCTGCATGGGGTTCCGGCGCAAGATTCTCGAAAAACCATATGAGGGGGTCCGCAAGAGGCCCGGCAAGAGGTCCATGTCGCCTGGCGGGGTTGGATAAGGCCTGGTTGGATTTTATAGACCAAGGAAGTGGAAACAGGCGATTTCGGCTCATTTCTGTGGGTGTTAGCCCACGGATTCTGGCGCTGCATGGGGTTCCAGTGCAAGATTCTCGAAAACCCATACGAGGGGGTCCGGCAGAGACCCGGCAAGAGGTCCATGTTGCCCGGCGGGGATGGATGAGGCCTGGTTGGATTTTATGGGCCAAGGAAGTGGAAACAGGCGATTTCGGCTCATTTCTGTGAGTGTTAGCCCACTGATTCTGGCGCTGCATGGGGTTCCGGCGCAAGATTCTCGAAAAACCATACGAGGGTGTCCGCCAGAGGCCCGGCAAGAGGTCCATGTCACCCGGCGGGGTTTGATGAGGCCTGGTTGGATTTTATGGGCCAAGGAAGTGGAAACCGGCGATTTCGGCTCATTTCTGTGGGTGTTAGCCCACGGATTCTTGCGCTGCATGGGGTTCCGGCGCAAGATTCTCGAAAAACCATACGAGGGGGTTCGCAAGAGGCCCGGCAAGAGGTACATGTCGCCCGGTGGGGTTGGATGAGGCCTGGTTGGATTTTATGGGCCAAGGAAGTGGAAACAGGCGATTTCGGCTCATTTCTGTGGGTGTTAGCCCATGAATTCTGGCGCTGCATGGGTTTCCGGCACAAGATTCTCGAAAAACCATATGAGGGGGTCCGCAAGAGGCCCGGCAAGAGGTCCATGTCGCTCGGCGGGGTTGGATGAGGCCTGGTTGGATTTTATGGGCCAAGGAAGTGGAAACAGGCGATTTCGGCTCATTTCTGTGGGTGTTAGCCCACGGATTCTGGCACTGCATGAGGTTCCGGCGCAAGATTCTCGAAAACCCATACGAGGGGGTCCGCCAGAGGCCCGGCAAGAGGTCCATGTCGACCGGCGGTGTTGGATGAGGCCTGGTTGGATTTTATGGGCCAAGGAAGTGGAAACAGGCGATTTCGGCTCATTTCTGTGGGTGTTAGCCCACGGATTCTTGCGTTGCATGGGGTTTCGGCGCAATATTCTCGATAAACCATACGAGGGGGTCCGCAAGAGGCCCGACGAGAGGTCCATGTCGCCCGGCGGGGATGGATGAGGCCTGGTTGGATTTTATGGGCCAAGGAAGTGGAAACAGGCGATTTCGGCTCATTTCTGTGGGTGTTAGCCCACGGATTCTTGCGTTGCATGGGGTTTCGGCGCAATATTCTCGATAAACCATACGAGGGGGTCCGCAAGAGGCCCGACGAGAGGTCCATGTCGCCCAGCGGGGTTGGATGAGGCCTGGTTGGATTTTATGGGCCAAGGAAGTGGAAACAGGCGATTTCGGCTCATTTCTGTGGGTGATAGCCCACGGATTCTGGTGCTGCATGGGGTTCCGGCGCAAGATTCTCGAAAAGCCATACGGAGGGGGTCCGCAAGAGGCCCGGCGGGGTTGGATGAGGCCTGGTTGGATTTTATGGGCCAAGGAAGTGGAAACAGGCGATTTCGGCTCATTTCTGTTGGTGTTAGCCCACGGATTCTGGCGCTGCATGGGGTTCCGGCGCAAGATTCTCGAAAAACCATACGAGGGGGTCCACAAGCGGCCCGGCAAGAGGTCCATGTCGCCCGGCGGGGTTGGATGAGGCCTGGTTGGATTTTATGGGCCAAGGAAGTGGAAACAGGCGATTTCGGCTCATTTCTGTGGGTGTTAGCCCATGAATTCTGGCGCTGCATGGGGTTCCGGCGCAAGATTCTCGAAAAACCATATGAGGGGGTCCGCAAGAGGCCCGGCAAGAGGTCCATGTCGCCTGGCGGGGTTGGATGAGGCCTGGTTGGATTTTATAGACCAAGGAAGTGGAAACAGGCGATTTCGGCTCATTTCTGTGGGTGTTAGCCCACGGATTCTGGCGCTGCATGGAGTTCCGGCACAAGATTCTCGAAAAGCCATATGAGGGGGTCCGCAAGAGGCCCGGCAAGAGGTCCATGTCGCTCGGCGGGGTTGGATGAGGCCTGGTTGGATTTTATGGGCCAAGGAAGTGGAAACAGGCGATTTCGGCTCATTTCTGTGGGTGTTAGCCCACGGATTCTGGAACTGCATGGGGTTCCGGCGCAAGATTCTCGAAACACCATACGAGGGGGTCCGCAAGAGGCCCGGCAAGAGGTCCATGTTGCCCGGCGGGGTTGGATGAGGCCTTTTTGGATTTTATGGGCCAAGGAAGTGGAAACAGGCGATTTCGGCTCATTTCTGTGGGTGTTAGCCCATTGATTCTGGCGTTGCATGGGGTTCCGGCACAAGATTCTCGAAAAACCATACGAGGGGGTCCGCAAGAGTCCCGGCAAGAGGTCCATGTCGCCCGGCGAGGTTGGATGAGGCCTGGTTGGATTTTATGGGCCAAGGAAGTGGAAAGAGGCGATTTCGGCTCATTTCTGTGGGTGTTAGCCCACGAATTCTTGCGCTGCATGGGGTTTCGACGCAAGATTCTCGATAAACCATACGAGGGGGTCTGCAAGAGGCCCGGCAAGAGGTCCATGTCGCCCCGCGGGGTTGGATGAGGCCTGGTTGGATTTTATAGGCCAAGGAAGTGGAAATAGGCGATTTCGGCTCATTTCTGTAGGTGTTAGCCCACGGATTCTGGCGCTGCATGGGGTTCCGGTGCAAGATTCTCAAAAAACCATACAAGGGGGTCCGCAAGAGGCCCGGCAAGAGGTAATGTCGCCCGGCGGGGTTGGATTAGGCCTGGTTGGATTTTATGGGCCAAGGAAGTGGAAACAGGCGATTTCGGCTCATTTCTGTGGGTGTTAGCCCATGGATTCTGGTGTTGCATGGGGTTCCGGCGCAAGATTCTTGAAAAACCATACGAGGGGGTCCGCAAGAGGCCCGGCAAGAGGTCCATGTCGCCCGGCGGGGTTGGATGAGGCCTGGTTGGATTTTATGGGCCAAGGAAGTGGAAAAAGGCGATTTCGGCTCATTTCTGTGGGTGTTAGCCCACGGATTATGGCGCTGCATGGGGTTCCGGCGCAAGATTCTCGAAAAAACCATACGAGGGGGTCCGCAAGAGGCCCGGCAAGAGGTCCATGTCGCCCGGCGGGGTTGGATGAGGCCTGGTTGGATTTTATGGGCCAAGGAAGTGGAAAAAGGCGATTTCGGCTCATTTCTGTGGGTGTTAGCCCACGGATTCTGGCGCTGCATGGGTTTCCGGCGCAAGATTCTCGAAAAACCATATGAGGGGGTCCGCAAGAGGCCCGGCAAGAGGTCCATGTCGCCCGGCGGGGTTGGATGAGGCCTGGTTGGAATTTATGGGCCAAGGAAGTGGAAACAAGCGATTTCGGCTCATTTCTGTTGGTGTTAGCCCACGGATTCTGGCGCTGCATGGGATTCCGGCGCAAGATTCTCGAAAAACCATACGAGGGGGTCTGCAAGCGGCCCGGCAAGAGGTCCATGTCGCCCGGCAGGGTTGGATGAGGCTTGGTTGGATTTTATGGTCCAAGGAAGTGGAAATAGGCGATTTCGGCTCATTTCTGTGGGTGTTAGCCCATGAATTCTGGCGTTGCATGGGGTTCTGGCGCAAGATTCTCGAAAAACCATATGTGGGGGTCCGCAAGAGGCCCGGCAAGAGGTCCATGTCGCCTGGCGGGGTTGGATGAGGCCTGGTTTGATTTTATAGACCAAGGAAGTGGAAACAGGCGATTTCGGCTCATTTCTGTGGGTGTTAGCCCACGGTTTCTGGCGCTGCATGGGGTTCCGGCGCAAGATTCTCGAAAACCCATACGAGGGGGTCCGCCAGAGACCCGGCAAGAGGTCCATGTTGCCCGGCGGGGTTGGATGAGGCCTGGTTGGATTTTATGGGCCAAGGAAGTGGAAACAGGCGATTTCGGCTCATTTCTGTGGGTGTTAGCCCACTGATTCTGGCGCTGCATGGGGTTCCGGTGCAAGATTCTCGAAAAACCATACGAGGGTGTCCGCAAGAGGCCCGCAAGAGGTCCATGTCACCCGGCGGGGTTTGATGAGGCCTGGTTGGATTTTATGGGCCAAGGAAGTGGAAACAGGCGATTTCGGCTCATTTCTGTGGGTGTTAGCCCACGGATTCTTGCGCTGCATGGGGTTCCGGCGCAAGATTCTCTAAAAACCATACGAGGGGTTCCGCAAGAGGCCCGGCAAGAGGTACATGTCGCCCGGCGGGGTTGGATGAGGCCTGGTTGGATTTTATGGGCCAAGGAAGTGGAAACAGGCGATTTCGGCTCATTTCTGTGGGTGTTAGCCCATGAATTCTGGCGCTGCATGGGTTTCCGGCACAAGATTCTCGAAAAACCATATGAGGGGGTCCGCAAGAGGCCGGCAAGAGGTCCATGTCGCTCGGCGGGGTTGGATGAGGCCTGGTTGGATTTTATGGGCCAAGGAAGTGGAAACAGGCGATTTCGGCTCATTTCTGTGGGTGTTAGCCCACGGATTCTGGAACTGCATGGGGTTCCGGCGCAAGATTCTCGAAACACCATACGAGGGGGTCCGCAAGAGGCCCGGCAAGAGGTCCATGTTGCCCGGCGGGGTTGGATGAGGCCTTTTTGGATTTTATGGGCCAAGGAAGTGGAAACAGGCGATTTCGGCTCATTTCTGTGGGTGTTAGCCCATTGATTCTGGCGTTGCATGGGGTTCCGGCACAAGATTCTCGAAAAACCATACGAGGGGGTCCGCAAGAGTCCCGGCAAGAGGTCCATGTCGCCCGGCGAGGTTGGATGAGGCCTGGTTGGATTTTATGGGCCAAGGAAGTGGAAAGAGGCGATTTCGGCTCATTTCTGTGGGTGTTAGCCCACGAATTCTTGCGCTGCATGGGGTTTCGACGCAAGATTCTCGATAAACCATACGAGGGGGTCTGCAAGAGGCCCGGCAAGAGGTCCATGTCGCCCCGCGGGGTTGGATGAGGCCTGGTTGGATTTTATAGGCCAAGGAAGTGGAAATAGGCGATTTCGGCTCATTTCTGTAGGTGTTAGCCCACGGATTCTGGCGCTGCATGGGGTTCCGGTGCAAGATTCTCAAAAAACCATACAAGGGGGTCCGCAAGAGGCCCGGCAAGAGGTAATGTCGCCCGGCGGGGTTGGATTAGGCCTGGTTGGATTTTATGGGCCAAGGAAGTGGAAACAGGCGATTTCGGCTCATTTCTGTGGGTGTTAGCCCATGGATTCTGGTGTTGCATGGGGTTCCGGCGCAAGATTCTTGAAAAACCATACGAGGGGGTCCGCAAGAGGCCCGGCAAGAGGTCCATGTCGCCCGGCGGGGTTGGATGAGGCCTGGTTGGATTTTATGGGCCAAGGAAGTGGAAAAAGGCGATTTCGGCTCATTTCTGTGGGTGTTAGCCCACGGATTATGGCGCTGCATGGGGTTCCGGCGCAAGATTCTCGAAAAACCATACGAGGGGGTCCGCAAGAGGCCCGGCAAGAGGTCCATGTCGCCCGGCGGGGTTGGATGAGGCCTGGTTGGATTTTATGGGCCAAGGAAGTGGAAAAAGGCGATTTCGGCTCATTTCTGTGGGTGTTAGCCCACGGATTCTGGCGCTGCATGGGTTTCCGGCGCAAGATTCTCGAAAAACCATATGAGGGGGTCCGCAAGAGGCCCGGCAAGAGGTCCATGTCGCCCGGCGGGGTTGGATGAGGCCTGGTTGGAATTTATGGGCCAAGGAAGTGGAAACAAGCGATTTCGGCTCATTTCTGTTGGTGTTAGCCCACGGATTCTGGCGCTGCATGGGATTCCGGCGCAAGATTCTCGAAAAAACCATACGAGGGGGTCTGCAAGCGGCCCGGCAAGAGGTCCATGTCGCCCGGCAGGGTTGGATGAGGCTTGGTTGGATTTTATGGTCCAAGGAAGTGGAAATAGGCGATTTCGGCTCATTTCTGTGGGTGTTAGCCCATGAATTCTAGCGTTGCATGGGGTTCTGGCGCAAGATTCTCGAAAAACCATATGTGGGGGTCCGCAAGAGGCCCGGCAAGAGGTCCATGTCGCCTGGCGGGGTTGGATGAGGCCTGGTTTGATTTTATAGACCAAGGAAGTGGAAACAGGCGATTTCGGCTCATTTCTGTGGGTGTTAGCCCACGGTTTCTGGCGCTGCATGGGGTTCCGGCGCAAGATTCTCGAAAACCCATACGAGGGGGTCCGCCAGAGACCCGGCAAGAGGTCCATGTTGCCCGGCGGGGTTGGATGAGGCCTGGTTGGATTTTATGGGCCAAGGAAGTGGAACAGGCGATTTCGGCTCATTTCTGTGGGTGTTAGCCCACTGATTCTGGCGCTGCATGGGGTTCCGGTGCAAGATTCTCGAAAAAACCATACGAGGGTGTCCGCAAGAGGCCCGGCAAGAGGTCCATGTCACCCGGCGGGGTTTGATGAGGCCTGGTTGGATTTTATGGCCAAGGAAGTGGAAACAGGCGATTTCGGCTCATTTCTGTGGGTGTTAGCCCACGGATTCTTGCGCTGCATGGGGTTCCGGCGCAAGATTCTCTAAAAACCATACGAGGGGTTCCGCAAGAGGCCCGGCAAGAGGTACATGTCGCCCGGCGGGGTTGGATGAGGCCTGGTTGGATTTTATGGGCCAAGGAAGTGGAAACAGGCGATTTCGGCTCATTTCTGTGGGTGTTAGCCCATGAATTCTGGCGCTGCATGGGTTTCCGGCACAAGATTCTCGAAAAACCATATGAGGGGGTCCGCAAGAGGCCCGGCAAGAGGTCCATGTCGCTCGGCGGGGTTGGATGAGGCCTGGTTGGATTTTATGGGCCAAGGAAGTGGAAACAGGCGATTTCAGCTCATTTCTGTGGGTGTTAGCCCACGGATTCTGGCACTGCATGAGGTTCCGGCGCAAGATTCTCAAAAACCCATACGAGGGGGTCCGCCAGAGGCCGGCAAGAGGTCCATGTCGACCGGCGGTGTTGGATGAGGCCTGGTTGGATTTTATGGGCCAAGGAAGTGGAAACAGGCGATTTCGGCTCATTTCTGTGGGTGTTAGCCCACGGATTCTTGCGCTGCATGGGGTTTCGGCGAAATATTCTCGATAAACCATACGAGGGGGTCCGCAAGAGGCCCGACAAGAGGTCCATGTCACCCGGCGGGGATGGATGAGGCCTGGTTGGATTTTATGGGCCAAGGAAGTGGAAACAGGCGATTTCGGCTCATTTCTGTGGGTGTTAGCCCACGGATTCTGGCGCTGCATGGGGTTCCGGCGCAAGATTCTCAAAAAACCATACGAGGGGGTCCGCAAGAGGCCCGGCAAGAGGACATGTCGCCCGGCGGGGTTGGATTAGGCCTGGTTGGATTTTATGGGCCAAGGTAGTGGAAACAGGCGATTTCGGTTCATTTCTGTGGGTGTTAGCCCATGGATTCTGGTGCTGCATGGGGTTCTGGCGCAAGATTATCGAAAAACCATACGAGGGGGTCCACAAGAGGCCCGGCAAGAGGTCCATGTTGCCCAGCGGGGTTGGATGAGGCCTGGTTGGATTTTATGGGCCAAGGAAGTGGAAACAGGCGATTTCGGCTCATTTCTGTGGGTGATAGCCCACGGATTCTGGTGCTGCATGGGGTTCCGGCGCAAGATTCTCGAAAATCCATACGGAGGGGGTCCGCAAGAGGCCCGACCAGAGGTCCATGTCGCCCGGCGGGGTTGGATGAGGCCTGGTTGGATTTTATGGGCCAAGGAAGTGGAAACAGGCGATTTCGGCTCATTTCTGTAGGTGTTAGCCCACGGATTCTGGCGCTGCATGGGGTTCCGGCGCAAGATTCTCAAAAAACCATACGAGGGGGTCCACAAGCGGCCCGGCAAGAGGTCCATGTCGCCCGGCGGGGTTGGATGAGGCCTGGTTGGATTTTATGGGCCAAGGAAGTGGAAACAGGCGATTTCGGCTCATTTCTGTGGGTGTTAGCCCATGAATTCTGGCGCTGCATGGGGTTCCGGCGCAAGATTCTCGAAAACCCATACGAGGGGGTCCGCCAGAGACCCGGCAAGAGGTCCATGTTGCCCGGCGGGGTTGGATGAGGCCTGGTTGGATTTTATGGGCCAAGGAAGTGGAAACAGGCGATTTCGGCTCATTTCTGTGAGTGTTAGCCCACTGATTCTGGCGCTGCATGGGGTTCCGGCGCAAGATTCTCGAAAAACCATACGAGGGTGTATGCAAGAGGCCCGGCAAGAGGTCCATGTCACCCGGCGGGGTTTCATGAGGCCTGGTTGGATTTTATGGGCCAAGGAAGTGGAAACAGGCGATTTCGGCTCATTTCTGTGGGTGTTAGCCCACGGATTCTTGCGCTGCATGGGGTTCCGGCGCAAGATTCTCGAAAAACCATACGAGGGGGTCCGCAAGAGGCCCGGCAAGAGGTACATGTCGCCCGGCGGGGTTGGATGAGGCCTGGTTGGATTTTATGGGCCAAGGAAGTGGAAACAGGCGATTTCGGCTCATTTCTGTGGGTGTTAGCCCATGAATTCTGGCGCTGCATGGGTTTCCGGCACAAGATTCTCGAAAAACCATATGAGGGGGTCCGCAAGAGGCCCGGCAAGAGGTCCATGTCGCTCGGCGGGGTGGGATGAGGCCTGGTTGGATTTTATGGGCCAAGGAAGTGGAAACAGGCGATTTCGGCTCATTTCTGTGGGTGTCAGCCCACGGATTCTGGCACTGCATGAGGTTCCGGCGCAAGATTCTCGAAAACCCATACGAGGGGGTCCGCCAGAGGCCCGGCAAGAGGTCCATGTCGACCGGCGGCGTTGGATGAGGCCTGGTTGGATTTTATGGGCCAAGGAAGTGGAAACAGGCGATTTCGGCTCATTTCTGTGGGTGTTAGCCGACGGATTCTTGCGCTGCATGGGGTTTCGGCGCAATATTCTCGATAAACCATACGAGGGGGTCCGCAAGAGGCCCGACAAGAGGTCCATGTCGCCCGGCGGGGATGGATGAGGCCTGGTTGGATTTTATGGGCCAAGGAAGTGGAAACAGGCGATTTCAGCTCATTTCTGTGGGTGTTTGCCCACGGATTCTGGCGCTGCATGGGGTTCCGGCGCAAGATTCTCAAAAAACCATACGAGGGGGTCCGCAAGAGGCCCGGCAAGAGGTCATGTCGCCCAGCGGGGTTGGATTAGGCCTGGTTGGATTTTATGGGCCAAGGTAGTGGAAACAGGCGATTTCGGTTCATTTCTGTGGGTGTTAGCCCATGGATTCTGGTGCTGCATGGGGTTCCGGCGCAAGATTCTCGAAAAACCATACGAGGGGGTCCACAAGAGGCCCGGCAAGAGGTCCATGTTGCCCAGCGGGGTTGGATGAGGCCTGGTTGGATTTTATGGGCCAAGGAAGTGGAAACAGGCGATTTCGGCTCATTTCTGTGGGTGATAGCCCACGGATTCTGGTGCTGCATGGGGTTCCGGCGCAAGATTCTCGAAAAGCCATACGGAGGGGGTCCGCAAGAGGCCCGACCAGAGGTCCATGTCGCCCGGCGGGGTTGGATGAGGCCTGGTTGGATTTTATGGGCCAAGGAAGTGGAAACAGGCGATTTCGGCTCATTTCTGTTGGTGTTAGCCCACGGATTCTGGCGCTGCATGGGGTTCCGGCGCAAGATTCTCGAAAAACCATACGAGGGGGTCCACAAGCGGCCCGGCAAGAGGTCCATGTCGCCCGGCGGGGTTGGATGAGGCCTGGTTGGATTTTATGGGCCAAGGAAGTGGAAACAGGCGATTTCGGCTCATTTCTGTGGGTGTTAGCCCATGAATTCTGGCGCTGCATGGGGTTCCGGCGCAAGATTCTCGAAAAACCATATGAGGGGGTCCGCAAGAGGCCCGGCAAGAGGTCCATGTCGCCTGGCGGGGTTGGATGAGGCCTGGTTGGATTTTATAGACCAAGGAAGTGGAAACAGGCGATTTCGGCTCATTTCTGTGGGTGTTAGCCCACGGATTCTGGCGCTGCATGGAGTTCCGGCACAAGATTCTCGAAAAGCCATATGAGGGGGTCCGCAAGAGGCCCGGCAAGAGGTCCATGTCGCTCGGCGGGGTTGGATGAGGCCTGGTTGGATTTTATGGGCCAAGGAAGTGGATACAGGCGATTTCGGCTCATTTCTGTGGGTGTTAGCCCACGGATTCTGGAACTGCATGGGGTTCCGGCGCAAGATTCTCGAAACACCATACGAGGGGGTCCGCAAGAGGCCCGGCAAGAGGTCCATGTTGCCCGGCAGGGTTGGATGAGGCCTGTTTGGATTTTATGGGCCAAGGAAGTGGAAACAGGCGATTTCGGCTCATTCCTGTGGGTGTTAGCCCATTGATTCTGGTGTTGCATGGGGTTCCGGCGCAAGATTCTCTAAAAACCATACGAGGGGGTCCGCAAGAGGCCCGACAAGAGGTCCATGTCACCCGGCGGGGTTGGATGAGGCCTGGTTGGATTTTATGGGCCAAGGAAGTGGAAACAGGCGATTTCGGCTCATTTCTGTGGGTGTTAGCCCACGGATTCTGGCGCTGCATGGGGTTCCGGCGCAAGATTCTCGAAAAGCCATACGAGGGGGTCCGCAAGACGCCCGGAAAGAGGTCAATGTCGCTCGGCGGGGTTTGATGAGGCCTGGTTGGATTTTATGGGCCAAGGAAGTGGGAACAGGCGATTTCGGCTCATTTCTGTGGGTGTTAGCCACGGATTCTGGCGCTGCATGGGGTTCCGGCGCAAGATTCTCGAAAAAACCATACGAGGGGGTCCGCAAGAGGCCCGGCAAGAGGTCCATGTCGCCCGGCGGGGTTGGATGAGGCCTGGTTGGATTTTAGGGGCCAAGGAAGTGGAAACAGGCGATTTCTGCTCATTTCTGTAGGTGTTAGCCCATGGATTCTGGCGCTGCATGGGGTTCCGGCGCAAGATTCTCAAAAAACCATACGAGGGGGTCCGCGAGAGGCCCGGCAAGAGGTCCATGTCGCCCGGCGGGGTTGGATGAGGCCTGGTTGGATTTTATGGGCCAAGGAAGTGGAAACAGGCGATTTCGGCTCATTTCTGTGGGTGTTAGCCCATGAATTCTGGCGCTGCATGGGGTTCCGGCGCAAGATTCTCGAAAAACCATATCAGGGGGTCCGCAAGAGGCCCGGCAAGAGGTCCATGTCGCTCGGCGGGGTTGGATGAGGCCTGGTTGGATTTTATGGGCCAAGGAAGTGGAAACAGGCGATTTCGGCTCATTTCTGTGGGTGTTAGCCCACGGATTCTGGCGCTGCATGGAGTTCCGGCGCAAGATTCTCGAAAAGCCATATGAGGGGGTCCGCAAGAGGCCCGGCAAGAGGTCCATGTCGCTCGGCGGGGTTGGATGAGGCCTGGTTGGATTTTATGGGCCAAGGAAGTGGAAACAGGCGATTTCGGCTCATTTCTGTGGGTGTTAGCCCACGGATTCTGGAACTGCATGGGGTTCCGGCGCAAGATTCTCGAAACACCATACGAGGGGGTCCGCAAGAGGCCCGGCAAGAGGTCCATGTTGCCCGGCGGGGTTGGATGAGGCCTGTTTGGATTTTATGGGCCAAGGAAGTGGAAACAGGCGATTTCGGCTCATTTCTGTGGGCGTTAGCCCATTGATTCTGGTGTTGCATGGGGTTCCGGCGCAAGATTCTCTAAAAACCATACGAGGGGGTCCGCAAGAGGCCCGGCAAGAGGTCCATGTCGCCCGGCGGGGTTGGATGAGGCCTGGTTGGATTTTATGGGCCAAGGAAGTGGAAACAGGCGATTTCTGCTCATTTCTGTGGGTGTTAGCCCACGGATTCTGGCGCTGCATGGGGTTCCGGCGTAAGATTCTCGAAAAGCCATACGAGGGGGTCCGCAAGACGCCCGGAAAGAGGTCAATGTCGCTCGGCGGGGTTTGATGAGGCCTGGTTGGATTTTATGGGCCAAGGAAGTGGGAACAGGCGATTTCGGCTCATTTCTGTGGGTGTTAGCCCACGGATTCTGGCGCTGCATGGGGTTCCGGCGCAAGATTCTCGAAAAACCATACGAGGGGGTCCGCAAGAGGCCCGGCAAGAGGTCCATGTCGCCCGGCGGGGTTGGATGAGGCCTGGTTGGATTTTAGGGGCCAAGGAAGTGGAAACAGGCGATTTCTGCTCATTTCTGTAGGTGTTAGCCCATGGATTCTGGCGCTGAATGGGGTTCCGACGAAAGATTCTCAAAAAACCATACGAGGGGGTCCGCGAGAGGCCCGGCAAGAGGTCCATGTCGCCCGGCGGGGTTGGATGAGGCCTGGTTGGATTTTATGGGCCAAGGAAGTGGAAACAGGCGATTTCGGCTCATTTCTGTGGGTGTTAGCCCATGAATTCTGGCGCTGCATGGAGTTCCGGCACAAGATTCTCGAAAAGCCATATGAGGGGGTCTGCAAGAGGCCCGGCAAGAGGTCCATGTCGCTCGGCGGGGTTGGATGAGGCCTGGTTGGATTTTATGGGCCAAGGAAGTGGAAACAGGCGATTTCGGCTCATTTCTGTGGGTGTTAGCCCACGGATTCTGGAACTGCATGGGGTTCCGGCGCAAGATTCTCGAAACACCATACGAGGGGGTCCACAAGAGGCCCGGCAAGAGGTCCATGTCGCCCGGCGGGGTTGGATGAGGCCTGGTTGGATTTTATGGGCCAAGGAAGTGGAAACAGGCGATTTCGGCTCATTTCTGTGGGTGTTAGCCCACGGATTCTTGCGCTGCATGGGGTTCCGACGCAAGAATCTCGAAAAACCATACGAGGGGGTCCGCAAGAGGCCCGGCAAGAGGTCCATGTCGCCCGGCGGGGTTGGATGAGGCCTGGTTGGATTTTATGGGCCAAGGAAGTGGAAACAGGCGATTTCGGCTCATTTCTGTGGGTGTTAGCCCACGGATTCTGGCGCTGCATGGGGTTCCGGCGCAAGATTCTCAAAAACCCATACGAGGGGGTCCGCAAGAGGCCCGGCAAGAGGTCCATGTCGCCCGGCGGGGTTGGATGAGGCCTGGTTGGATTTTATGGGCCAAGGAAGTGGAAACAGGCGATTTCGGCTCATTTCTGTGGGTGTTAGCCCATGAATTCTGGCGCTGCATGGGTTTCCGGCACAAGATTCTCGAAAAACCATATGAGGGGGTCCGCAAGAGGCCCGGCAAGAGGTCCATGTCGCTCGGTGGGGTTGGATGAGGCCTGGTTGGATTTTATAGACCAAGGAAGTGGAAACAGGCGATTTCGGCTCATTTCTGTGGGTGTTAGCCCACTGATTCTGGCGCTGCATGGGTTCCGGCGCAAGATTCTCGATAACCCATACGAGGGGGTCCGCCAGAGACCCGGCAAGAGGACCATGTTGCCTGGCGGGGTTGGATGAGGCCTGGTTGGATTTTATGGGCCAAGGAAGTGGAAACAAGCGATTTTGGCTCATTTCTGTGGGTGTTAGCCCACGGATTCTTGCGCTGCTTGGGGTTCCGGCGCAAGATTCTCGAAAAACCATACGAGGGGGTCTGCAAGAGGCCCGGCAAGAGGTCCATGTCGCCCGGCGGGGTTGGATGAGGCCTGGTTGGATTTTATGGGCCAAGGAAGTGGAAACAGGCGATTTCGGCTCATTTCTGTGGGTGTTAGCCCACGGATTCTTGCGCTGCATGGGGTTCCGGCGCAAGATTCTCGAAAGACCATACGAGAGGGTTCGCAAGAGGCCCGGCAAGAGGTCTATGTCGCCCGGCGGGGTTGGATGTGGCCTGGTTGGATTTTATACGCCAAGGAAGTGGAAACAGGCGATTTCGGCTCATTTCTATGGGTGTTAGCCCACGGATTCTGGCGCTGCATGGGGATCCGGCGCAAGATTCTCGAAAACCATACGAGGGGGTCCGCAAGAAGCCCGGAAAGAAGTCCACGTCACCCGGCGGGGTTGGATGAGACCTGGTTGGATTTTATGGGCCAAGGAAGTGGAAACAGGCGATTTCGGCTCATTTCTGTGGGTGTTAGCCCACGGATTCTGGCGCTACATGGGGTTCCGGCGCAAGATTCTCGAAAAACCATACGAGGGGGTCCGCAAGAGGCCCGGCAAGAGGTCCATGTCGCTCGGCGGGGTTGGATGAGGCCTGGTTGGATTTTATGGGCCAAGGAAGTGGAAACAGGCGATTTCGGCTCATTTCTGTGGGTGTTAGCCCACGGATTCTGGCACTGCATGAGGTTCCGGCGCAAGATTCTCGAAAACCAATACGATGGGGTCCGCCAGAGGCCCGGCAAGAGGTCCATGTCGACCGGCGGTGTTGGATGAGGCCTGGTTGGATTTTATGGGCCAAGGAAGTGGAAACAGGCGATTTCGGCTCATTTCTGTGGGTGTTAGCCCACGGATTCTTGCGCTGCATGGGGTTTCGGCGCAATATTCTCGATAAACCATACGAGGGGGTCCGCAAGAGGCCCGACAAGAGGTCCATGTCGCCCGGCGGGGATGGATGAGGCCTGGTTGGATTTTATGGGCCAAGGAAGTGGAAACAGGCGATTTCGGCTCATTTCTGTGGGTGTTAGCCCACGGATTCTGGCGCTGCATGGGGTTCCGGCGCAAGATTCTCGAAAGGCCATACGAGGGGGTCCGCAAGACGCCCGGCAAGAGGTCCATGTCGCCTGGCGGGGTTGGATGAGGCCTGGTTGGATTTTATAGACCAAGGAAGTGGAAACAGGCGATTTCGGCTCATTTCTGTGGGTGTTAGCCCACGGATTCTGGCGCTGCATGGGGTTCCGGCGCAAGATTCTCGAAACACCATATGAGGGGGTCCGCAAGAGACCCGGCAAGAGGTCCATGTCGCCCGGCGGGGTTGGATGAGGCCTGGTTGGATTTTATGGGCCAAGGAAGTGGAAACAGGCGATTTCGGCTCATTTCTGTAGGTGTTAGCCCATGGATTCTGGCGCTGCTTGGGGTTCCGACGCAAGATTCTCGAAAAACCATACGAGGGGGTCCGCGAGAGGCCCGACAAGAGGTCCATGTCGCCTGGCTGGGTTGGATGAGGCCTGTTTGGATTTTATGGGCCAAGGAAGTGGAAACAGGCGATTTCGGCTCATTTCTGTGGGTGTTAGCCCATGAATTCTGGCACTGCATGGAGTTCCGGCACAAGATTCTCAAAAAGCCATATGAGGGGGTCCGCAAGAGGCCCGGCAAGAGGTCCATGTCGCTCGGCGGGGTTGGATGAGGCCTGGTTGGATTTTATGGGCCAAGGAAGTGGAAACAGGCGATTTCGGCTCATTTCTGTGGGTGTTAGCCCACGGATTCTGGAACTGCATGGGGTTCCGGCGCAAGATTCTCGAAACACCATACGAGGGGGTCCGCAAGAGGCCCGGCAAGAGGTCCATGTCGCCCGGCGGGGTTGGATGAGGCCTGGTTGGATTTTATGGGCCAAGGAAGTGGAAACAGGCGATTTCGGCTCATTTCTGTGGGTGTTAGCCCACGGATTCTTGCGCTGCATGGGGTTCCGGCGCAAGATTCTCGAAAAACCATACGAGGGGGTCCGCAAGAGGCCCGGCAAGAGGTCCATGTCGCCCTGCGGGGTTGGATGAGGCCTGGTTGGATTTTATGGGCCAAGGAAGTGGAAACAGGCGATTTCGGCTCATTTCTGTGGGTGTTAGCCCACGGATTCTGGCGCTGCATGGGGTTCCGGCGCAAGATTCTCGAAAAACCATACGAGGGGGTCCGCAAGAGGCCCGGCAAGAGGTCCATGTCGCCCGGCGGGGTTGGATAAGGCCTGGTTGGATTTTATGGGCCAAGGAAGTGGAAACAGGCGATTTCGGCTCATTTTTGTGGGTGTTAGCCCACGGATTCTTGCGCTGCTTGGGGTTCCGGCGCAAGATTCTCGAAAAACCATACGAGGGGGTCTGCAAGAGGCCCGGCAAGAGGTCCATGTCGCCCGGCGGGGTTGGATGAGGCCTGGTTGGATTTTATGGGCCAAGGAAGTGGAAACAGGCGATTTCGGCTCATTTCTGTGGGTGTTAGCCCACGGATTCTTGCGCTGCATGGGGTTCCGGCGCAAGATTCTCGAAAGACCATACGAGAGGGTCCGCAAGAGGCCCGGCAAGAGGTCTATGTCGCTCGGCGGGGTTGGATGTGGCCTGGTTGGATTTTATGCGCCAAGGAAGTGGAAACAGGCGATTTCGGCTCATTTCTGTGGGTGTTAGCCCACGGATTCTGGCGCTGCATGGGGATCCGGCGCAAGATTCTCAAAAAACCATACGAGGGGGTCCGCAAGAAGCCCGGAAAGAAGTCCATGTCACCCGGCGGGGTTGGATGAGGCCTGGTTGGATTTTATGGGCCAAGGAAGTGGAAACAGGCGATTTCGGCTCATTTCTGTGGGTGTTAGCCCACGGATTCTGGCGCTGCATGGGGTTCCGGCGCAAGATTCTCGAAAAACCATACGAGGGGGTCCGCAAGAGGCCCGACAAGAGGTCCATGTCACCCGGCGGGGTTGGATGAGGCCTGGTTGGATTTTATGGGCCAAGAAAGTGGAAACAGGAGATTTCGGCTCATTTCTGTGGGTGTTAGCCCACGGATTCTTGCGCTGCATGGGGTTCCGGCGCACGATTCTCGAAAAACAATACGAGGGGGTCCGCAAGAGGCCCGGCAAGAGGTCCATGTCGCTCGGCGGGGTTGGATGAGGCTTGGTTGGATTTTATGGGCCAAGGAAGTGGAAACAGGCGATTTCGGCTCATTTCTGTGGGTGTTAGCCCACGGATTCTGGCACTGCATGAGGTTCCGGCGCAAGATTCTCGAAAACCCATACGATGGGGTCCGCCAGAGGCCCGGCAAGAGGTCCATGTCGACCGGCGGTGTTGGATGAGGCCTGGTTGGATTTTATGGGCCAAGGAAGTGGAAACAGGCGATTTCGGCTCATTTCTGTGGGTGTTAGCCCACGGATTCTTGCGCTGCATGGGGTTTCGGCGCAATATTCTCGATAAACCATACGAGGGGGTCCGCAAGAGGCCCGACAAGAGGTCCATGTCGCCCGGCGGGGATGGATGAGGCCTGGTTGGATTTTATGGGCCAAGGAAGTGGAAACAGGCGATTTCGGCTCATTTCTGTGGGTGTTAGCCCACGGATTCTGGCGCTGCATGGGGTTCCGGCGCAAGATTCTCGAAAGGCCATACGAGGGGGTCCGCAAGACGCCCGGCAAGAGGTCCATGTCGCCTGGCGGGGTTGGATGAGGCCTGGTTGGATTTTATAGACCAAGGAAGTGGAAACAGGCGATTTCGGCTCATTTCTGTGGGTGTTAGCCCACGGATTCTGGCGCTGCATGGGGTTCCGGCGCAAGATTCTCGAAACACCATATGAGGGGGTCCGCAAGAGACCCGGCAAGAGGTCCATGTCGCCCGGCGGGGTTGGATGAGGCCTGGTTGGATTTTATGGGCCAAGGAAGTGGAAACAGGCGATTTCGGCTCATTTCTGTAGGTGTTAGCCCATGGATTCTGGCGCTGCTTGGGGTTCCGACGCAAGATTCTCGAAAAACCATACGAGGGGGTCCGCGAGAGGCCCGACAAGAGGTCCATGTCGCCTGGCTGGGTTGGATGAGGCCTGTTTGGATTTTATGGGCCAAGGAAGTGGAAACAGGCGATTTCGGCTCATTTCTGTGGGTGTTAGCCCATGAATTCTGGCACTGCATGGAGTTCCGGCACAAGATTCTCGAAAAGCCATATGAGGGGGTCCGCAAGAGGCCCGGCAAGAGGTCCATGTCGCTCGGCGGGGTTGGATGAGGCCTGGTTGGATTTTATGGGCCAAGGAAGTGGAAACAGGCGATTTCGGCTCATTTCTGTGGGTGTTAGCCCACGGATTCTGGAACTGCATGGGGTTCCGGCGCAAGATTCTCGAAACACCATACGAGGGGGTCCGCAAGAGGCCCGGCAAGAGGTCCATGTCGCCCGGCGGGGTTGGATGAGGCCTGGTTGGATTTTATGGGCCAAGGAAGTGGAAACAGGCGATTTCGGCTCATTTCTGTGGGTGTTAGCCCACGGATTCTTGCGCTGCATGGGGTTCCGGCGCAAGATTCTCGAAAAACCATACGAGGGGGTCCGCAAGAGGCCCGGCAAGAGGTCCATGTCGCCCTGCGGGGTTGGATGAGGCCTGGTTGGATTTTATGGGCCAAGGAAGTGGAAACAGGCGATTTCGGCTCATTTCTGTGGGTGTTAGCCCACGGATTCTGGCGCTGCATGGGGTTCCGGCGCAAGATTCTCGAAAAACCATACGAGGGGGTCCGCAAGAGGCCCGGCAAGAGGTCCATGTCGCCCGGCGGGGTTGGATAAGGCCTGGTTGGATTTTATGGGCCAAGGAAGTGGAAACAGGCGATTTCGGCTCATTTTTGTGGGTGTTAGCCCACGGATTCTTGCGCTGCTTGGGGTTCCGGCGCAAGATTCTCGAAAAACCATACGAGGGGGTCTGCAAGAGGCCCGGCAAGAGGTCCATGTCGCCCGGCGGGGTTGGATGAGGCCTGGTTGGATTTTATGGGCCAAGGAAGTGGAAACAGGCGATTTCGGCTCATTTCTGTGGGTGTTAGCCCACGGATTCTTGCGCTGCATGGGGTTCCGGCGCAAGATTCTCGAAAGACCATACGAGAGGGTCCGCAAGAGGCCCGGCAAGAGGTCTATGTCGCTCGGCGGGGTTGGATGTGGCCTGGTAGGATTTTATGCGCCAAGGAAGTGGAAACAGGCGATTTCGGCTCATTTCTGTGGGTGTTAGCCCACGGATTCTGGCGCTGCATGGGGATCCGGCGCAAGATTCTCAAAAAACCAAACGAGGGGGTCCGCAAGAAGCCCGGAAAGAAGTCCATGTCACCCGGCGGGGTTGGATGAGGCCTGGTTGGATTTTATGGGCCAAGGAAGTGGAAACAGGCGATTTCAGCTCATTTCTGTGGGTGTTAGCCCACGGATTCTGGCGCTGCATGGGGTTCCGGCGCAAGATTCTCGAAAAACCATACGAGGGGGTCCGCAAGAGGCCCGGCAAGAGGTCCATGTCACCCGGCGGGGTTGGATGAGGCCTGGTTGGATTTTATGGGCCAAGAAAGTGGAAACAGGAGATTTCGGCTCATTTCTGTGGGTGTTAGCCCACGGATTCTTGCGCTGCATGGGGTTCCGGCGCACGATTCTCGAAAAACAATACGAGGGGGTCCGCAAGAGGCCCGGCAAGAGGTCCATGTCGCTCGGCGGGGTTGGATGAGGCCTGGTTGGATTTTATGGGCCAAGGAAGTGGAAACAGGCGATTTCGGCTCATTTCTGTGGGTGTTAGCCCACGGATTCTGGCGCTGCATGGGGTTCCGGCGCAAGATTCTCGAAAAACCATACGAGGGGGTCCGCAAGAGGCCCGGCAAGAGGTCATGTCGCCCAGCGGGGTTGGATGAGGCCTGGTTGGATTGTATGGGCCATGGAAGTGGAAACAGGCGATTTCGGCTCATTTCTGTGGGTGTTAGCCCATGAATTCTGACGCTGCATGGGGTTCCGCCGCAAGATTCTCGAAAAACCTTACGGGGGGGTCCGCAAGAGGCCCTGCAAGAGGTCCATGTCGCCCTGCGGGGTTGGATGAGGCCTGGTTTGATTTTATGGGCCAAGGAATTGGGAACAATCGATTTCGGCTCATTTCTGTGGTTGTTAGCCCACGGATTCTGGCGCTGCATGGGTTCCGGCGCAAGATTCTCGAAAAACCATACGAGGGGGTCTGCAAGAGGCCCGGCAAGAGGTCCGTCGCCTTGCGGGGTTGGATGAGGTCTGGATGGATTTTTTGGGCCAAGAAAGTGGAAATAGGCGATTTCGGCTCATTTCTGTGGGTGTTAGCCCACGGATTCTTGCGCTGCATGGGGTTCCGGCGCAAGATTCTCGAAAAACCATACGAGGGGGTCCGCAAGAGGCCCGGCAAGAGGTCCATGTCGCCTTGCGGGGTTGGATGAGGCCTGGTTGGATTTCATGGGCCAAGGAAGTGGAAACAGGCGATTTCGGCTCATTTCTGTGGGTGTTAGCCCACGGATTCTGGCGCTGCATGGGGTTCCGGCGCAAGATTCTCGAAAAACCATACGAGGGGGTCCGCAAGAGGCCCGGCAAGAGGTCCATGTCGCCCGGCGGGGTTGGATGAGGCCTGGTTGGATTTTATGGGCCAAGGAAGTGGAAACAGGCGATTTCGGCTCATTTTTGTGGGTGTTAGCCCACGGATTCTTGCGCTGCTTGGGGTTCCGGCGCAAGATTCTCGAAAAACCATACGAGAGGGTCTGCAAGAGGCCCGGCAAGAGGTCCATGTCGCCCGGCGGGGTTGGATGAGGCCTGGTTGGATTTTATGGGCCAAGGAAGTGGAAACAGGCGATTTCGGCTCATTTCTGTGGGTGTTAGCCCACGGATTCTTGCGCTGCATGGGGTTCCGGCGCAAGATTCTCGAAAGACCATACGAGAGGGTCCGCAAGAGGCCCGGCAAGAGGTCTATGTCGCTCGGCGGGGTTGGATGTGGCCTGGTTGGATTTTATGCGCCAAGGAAGTGGAAACAGGCGATTTCGGCTCATTTCTGTGGGTGTTAGCCCACGGATTCTGGCGCTGCATGGGGATCCGGCGCAGGATTCTCAAAAAACCATACGAGGGGGTCCGCAAGAAGCCCGAAAAGAAGTCCATGTCACCCGGCGGGGTTGGATGAGGCCTGGTTGGATTTTATGGGCCAAGGAAGTGGAAACAGGCGATTTCGGCTCATTTCTGTGGGTGTTAGCCCACGGATTCTGGCGCTGCATGGGGTTCCGGCGCAAGATTCTCGAAAAACCATACGAGGGGGTCCGCAAGAGGCCCGGCAAGAGGTCCATGTCACCCGGCGGGGTTGGATGAGGCCTGGTTGGATTTTATGGGCCAAGAAAGTGGAAACAGGAGATTTCGGCTCATTTCTGTGGGTGTTAGCCCACGGATTCTTGCGCTGCATGGGGTTCCGGCGCAAGATTCTCGAAAGACCATACGAGAGGGTCCGCAAGAGGCCCGGCAAGAGGTCTATGTCGCTCGGCGGGGTTGGATGTGGCCTGGTTGGATTTTATGCGCCAAGGAAGTGGAAACAGGCGATTTCGGCTCATTTCTGTGGGTGTTAGCCCACGGATTCTGGCGCTGCATGGGGATCCGGCGCAGGATTCTCAAAAAACCATACGAGGGGGTCCGCAAGAAGCCCGAAAAGAAGTCCATGTCACCCGGCGGGGTTGGATGAGGCCTGGTTGGATTTTATGGGCCAAGGAAGTGGAAACAGGCGATTTCGGCTCATTTCTGTGGGTGTTAGCCCACGGATTCTGGCGCTGCATGGGGTTCCGGCGCAAGATTCTCGAAAAACCATACGAGGGGGTCCGCAAGAGGCCCGGCAAGAGGTCATGTCGCCCAGCGGGGTTGGATGAGGCCTGGTTGGATTGTATGGGCCATGGAAGTGGAAACAGGCAATTTCGGCTCATTTCTGTGGGTGTTAGCCCATGAATTCTGACGCTGCATGGGGTTCCGCCGCAAGATTCTCGAAAAACCTAACGAGGGGGTCCGCAAGAGGCCCTGCAAGAGGTCCATGTCGCCCGGCGGGGTTGGATGAGGCCTGGTTGGATTTTATGGGCCAAGGAATTGGGAACAAGCGATTTCGGCTCATTTCTGTGGTTGTTAGCCCACGGATTCTGGCGCTGCATGGGTTCCGGCGCAAGATTCTCGAAAAACCATACGAGGGGGTCCGCAAGAGGCCCGGCAAGAGGTCCGTCGCCTTGCGGGGTTGGATGAGGTCTGGATGGATTTTTTGGGCCAAGAAAGTGGAAATAGGCGATTTCGGCTCATTTCTGTGGGTGTTAGCCCACGGAATCTTGCGCTGCATGGGGTTCCGGCGCAAGATTCTCGAAAAACCATACGAGGGGGTCCGCAAGAGGCCCGGCAAGAGGTCCATGTCACTCGGCGGGGTTGGATGAGGCCTGGTTGGATTTTATGGGCCAAGGAAGTGGAAATAGGCGATTTCGGCTTATTATTGTGGGTGTTAGCCCACGGATTCATGCGCTGCATGGGGTTCCGACGCAAGATTCTCGAAAAACCATACGAGAGGGTCCGCAAGAGGCCCGGCAAGAGGTCCATGTTGCTTGGCGGGGTTGGATGAGGCCTGGTTGGATTTTATAGGCCAAGGAAGTGGAAAGAGGCGATTTCGGCTCATTTCTGTGGGTGTTATCCCACGGATTCTGGCACTACATCGGGTTCCGGCGCAAGATTCTCGAAAAACCATACGAGGGGGTCCGCAAGAGGCCCGGCAAGAGGTCCATGTTCCCCGGCAGGGTTGGATGAGGCCTTGTTGGATTTTATGGGCCATGGGAAGTGGAAACAGGCGATTTCCGCTCATTTCTGTGGGTGTTAGCCCACGGATTCTGGCGCTGCATGGGGTTCCGGCGCAAGATTCTCAAAAAACCATACGAGGGGGTCCGCAAGAGGCCCGTGAAGAGGTCCATGTTGCCCGGCGGGGTTGGATGAGGCCTGGTTGGATTTTATGGGCCAAGGAAGTGGAAACAGGCGATTTCGGCTCATTTCTGTGGGTGTTAGCCCACGGATTCTTGCGCTGCATGGGGTTCCGGTGCAAGATTCTCGAAAAACCATACGAGGGGGTCCGCAAGAGGCCCGGCAAGAGGTCCATGTCACCAGGCGGGGTTGGATGTGGCCTGGTTGGATTTTATGCGCCAAGGAAGTGGAAACAGGCGATTTCGGCTCATTTCTGTGGGTGTTAGCCCACGGATTCTGGCGCTGCATGGGGTTCCGGCGCAAGATTCTCAAAACACCATACGAGGGGGTCCGTAAGAGGCCCGTGAAGAGGTCCATGTCGCCCGGCGGGGTTGGATGGGGTCTGGTTGGATTTTATGGACCAAGGAAGTGGAAATAGGCGATTTCAGCTCATTTCTGTGGGTGTTAGCCCACGGATTCTGGCGCTGCATGGGGTTCCGGCGCAAGATTCTCGAAAAACCATATGAGGGGGTCCGCAAGAGGCCCGGCAAGAGGTCCATGTCGCCCAGCGGGGTTGGATTAGGCCTGGTTGGATTTTATGGGCCAAGGAAGTGGAAACAGGCGATTTCGGCTCATTTCTGTGGGTGTTAGCCCACAGATTCTGGCGCTGCATGGGGTTCCGGCGCAAGATTCTCGAAAAACCATACGAGGGGGTCCGCGAGAGGCCCGGCAAGAGGTCCATGTCGCCCGGCGGGGTTGGATGAGGTCTGGTTGGAGTTTATGGGCCAAGGAAGTGGAAACAGGCGATTTCGGCTCATTTCTGTGGGTGTTAGCCCACGGATTCTGGCGCTGTATTGGGTTCCGGCGCAAGATTCTCGAAAATCCATACGAGGGGGTCCGCAAGAGGCCCGGTAAGAGGTCCATGTCGCCCAGCAGGGTTGGATGAGGCCTGGTTGGATTTTATGGGCCAAGGAACTGGAAACAGGCGGCTCATTTCTGTGGGTGTTAGCCCACGGATTCTGGCACTGCATGGTGTTCCGGCGCAAGATTCTCGAAAAACCATACGAGGGGGTCCGCAAGAGGCCCAGCAAGAGGCCATGTCGCTCGGCGGGGTTGGATGAGGCCTGGTTGGATTTTATGGGCCAAGGAAGTAATAACAAGTGATTTTGGCTCATTTCTGTGGGTGTTAGCCCACGGATTCTGGCGCTGCATGGGGTTCCGGCGCAAGATTCTCGAAAAACCATACGAGGGGGTCCGCAAGAGGCCCGACAAGAGGTCCATGTCGCTCGGCGGGGTTGGATGAGGCCTGGTTGGATTTTATGGGCCAAGGAAGTAAAAACAAGCGATTTCGGCTCATTTCTGTGGGTGTTAGCCCACAGATTCTGGCGCTGCATGGGGTTCCGGCGCAAGATTCTCGAAAATCCATACGAGGGGGTCCGCAAGAGGCCCGGCAAGAGGTCCATGTTGCCCGGCGGGGTTGGATGAGGCCTGGATGGATTTTATTGGCCAAGGAAGTGGAAACAGGCATTTTCGGCTCATTTATGTGGGTGTTAGCCCACGGATTCTTGCGCTGCATGGGGTTTCGGCACAAGATTCACGATAAACCATACGAGGGGGTCCGCAAGAGGCCCGACAAGAGGTCCATGTCGCCTGGCGGGGTTGGATGAGGCCTGGTTGGATTTTATGGGCCAAAGAAGTGGAAACAGGCGATTTCGGCTCATTTCTGTGGGTGTTAGCCCACGGATTCTGGCGCTGCATGGGGTTCCAGCGGAGGATTCTCAAAAAACAATACGAGGGGGTCCGCAAGAGGCCCGGCAAGAGGTCATGTCGCCCGGCGGGGTTGGATTAGGCCTGGTTGGATTTTATGGGCCAAGGAAGTGGAAACAGGCAATTTCGGCTCATTTCTGTGGGTGTTAGCCCATGGATTCTGGTGCTGCATGGGGTTCCGGCGCAAGATTCTCGAAAAACCATACGAGGGGGTCCGCAAGAGGCCCGACAAGAGGTCCATGTCGCTCGGCGGGGTTGGATGAGGCCTGGTTGGATTTTATGGGCCAAGGAAGTAAAAACAAGCGATTTCGGCTCATTTCTGTGGGTGTTAGCCCACAGATTCTGGCGCTGCATGGGGTTCCGGCGCAAGATTCTCGAAAATCCATACGAGGGGGTCCGCAAGAGGCCCGGCAAGAGGTCCATGTTGCCCGGCGGGGTTGGATGAGGCCTGGATGGATTTTATTGGCCAAGGAAGTGGAAACAGGCATTTTCGGCTCATTTATGTGGGTGTTAGCCCACGGATTCTTGCGCTGCATGGGGTTTCGGCGCAAGATTCACGATAAACCATACGAGGGGGTCCGCAAGAGGCCCGGCAAGAGGTCCATGTTGCCCGGCGGGGTTGGATGAGGCCTGGTTGGATTTTATGGGCCAAGGAAGTGGAAACAGGCGATTTCGGCTCATTTCTGTGGGTGTTAGCCCACGGATTCTGGCGCTGCATGGGGTTCCGGCGCAAGATTCTCGAAAAACCATACGAGGGGGTCCGCAAGAGGCCCGGCAAGAGGTCCATGTCGCCCGGCGGGGTTGGATGAGGCCTGGTTGGATTTTATGGGCCAAGGAAGTGGAAACAGGCAATTTCGGCTCATTTCTGTGGGTGTTAGCCCACGGATTCTGGCGCTGCATGGGGTTCCGGCGCAAGATTCTTGAAAAACCATACGAGGGGGTCCGCAAGAGGCCCGGCAAGAGGTCCATGTCGCCCGGCGGGGTTGGATGAGGTCTGGATGGATTTTATGGGCCAAGGAAGTGGAAACAGGCGATTTCGGCTCATTTCTGTGGGTGTTAGCCCACGGATTCTGGCGCTGCATGGGGTTCCGGCGCAAGATTCTCAAAAAACCATACGAGGGGGTCCGCAAGAGGCCCGGAAAGAGGTCCATGTTTCCCAGCGGGTTTGGATGAGGCCTGGTTGGATTTTATGGGCCAAGGAAGTGGAAACAGGCAGCTCATTTCTGTTGGTGTTAGCCCACGAATTCTGGGGCTGCATGGTGTTCCGGCGCAAGATTCTTGAAAAACTATACGAGGGGGTCCGCAAGAGGCCCGACAAGAGTTCCATGTCGCTCGGCGGGGTTGGATGAGGCCTAGTTGGAATTCATGGGCCAAGGAAGTAGAAACAGGCGATTTAGGCTCATTTCTGTGGGTGTTAGCCCACGGATTCTGGCGCTGCATGGGGTTCCGGCACAAGATTCTCGAAAAACTATACGAGGGGGTCCGCAAGAGGCCCGGCCAGAGGTCCATGTCGCCCCGCGGGGTTGAATGAGGCCTGGTTGGATTTTATGGGCCAAGGAAGTGGAAACAGGCGATTTCGGCTCATTTCTGTGGGTGTTAGCCCACGGATTCTGGCGCTGCATGGGGTTCCGGCGCAAGATTCTCGAAAAACCATACGAGGGGGTCCGCAAGAGGCCCGACAAGAGGTCCATGTCGCCCGGCGGAGTTGGATGAGGCCTGGTTGGATTTTATGGGCCAAGGAAGTGGAAACAGGCGATTTCGGCTCATTTCTGTGGGTGTTAGCCCACGGATTCTTGCGCTGCATGGGGTTCCGGCGCAAGATTCTCGAAAAACCATACGAGGGGGTCCGCAAGAGGCCCGGTAAGAGGTCCATGTCGCCCGGCGGGGTTGGATGTGGCCTGGTTGCATTTTATGCTCCAAGGAAGTGGAAACAGGCGATTTCGGCTCATTTCTGTGGGTGTTAGCCCACGGATTCTGGCGCTGCATGGGGTTCCGGCGCAACATTCTCGAAAAGCCATACGAGGGGGTCCGCAAGAGGCCTGGAAAGAGGTCCATGTCGCCCGGCGGGGTTGAATGAGGGCTGGTTGGATTTTATGGGCCAAGGAAGTGGAAACAGGCGATTTCGGCTCATTTCTGTGGGTGTTAGCCCACGGATTCTGGCGCTGCATTGGGTTCCGGTGCAAGATTCTCGAAAAACCATACGAGGGGGTCCGCAAGAGTCCCGGCAAGAGGTCCATGTCGCCCGGCGGGGTTGGATGAGGACTGGTTGGATTTTATGGGCCAAGGAAGTGGAAACAGGCGATTTCGGCTCATTTCTGTGGGTGTTAGCCCACGGATTCTGGCACTGCATGGGGTTCCGGCGCAAGATTCTCGAAAAACCATACGAGGGGGTCCGCAAGAGGCCCGGGAAGAGGTCATGTCGCCCGGCGGGGTTGGATGAGGCCTGGTTGGATTTTATGGGCCAAGGAAGTGGAAACAGGCGATTTCGGCTCATTTCTGTGGGTGTTAGCCCATGAATTCTGACACTGCATCGGGTTCCGGCGCAAGATTCTCGAAAAACCTTACGAGGGGGTCCGCAAGGGGCCCGGCAAGAGTTCCATGTCGCCCGGCGGGGTTAGATGAGGCCTGGTTGGATTTTATGGGCCAAGGAAGTGGAAACAGGCGATTTCGGCTCATTTCTGTGGATGTTAGCCCACGAATTCTGGGGCTGCATGGTGTTCCGGCGCAAGATTCTCGAAAAACCATACGAGGGGGTCCGCAAGAGGCCCGACAAGAGTTCCATGTCGCTCGGCGGGGTTGGATGAGGCCTAGTTGGAATTCATGGGCCAAGGAAGTAAAAACAGGCGATTTAGGCTCATTTCTGTGGGTGTTAGCCCACGGATTCTGGCGCTGCATGGGGTTCCGGCACAAGATTCTCGAAAAACTATACGAGGGGGTCCGCAAGAGGCCCGGCAAGAGGTCCATGCCGCCCCGCGGGGTTGAATGAGGCCTGGTTGGATTTTATGGGCCAAGGAAGTGGAAACAGGCGATTTCGGCTCATTTCTGTGGGTGTTAGCCCACGGATTCTGGCGCTGCATGGGGTTCCGGCGCAAGATTCTCGAAAAACCATACGAGGGGGTCCGCAAGAGGCCCGACAAGAGGTCCATGTCGCCTGGCGGAGTTGGATGAGGCCTGGTTGGATTTTATGGGCCAAGGAAGTGGAAACAGGCGATTTCGGCTCATTTCTGTGGGTGTTAGCCCACGGATTCTTGCGCTGCATGGGGTTCCGGCGCAAGATTCTCGAAAAACCATATGAGGGGGTCCGCAAGAGGCCTGGAAGTTGGTAACTAAGTGAGAAAATGGCTCCCTTCTTTACGTGCCTTACATCCCAGACGTTCTGAGTTCATTGTCGACGTCGAATTGGAAGCAGAGGTCCATGTCGCCCGGCGGGGTTGGATGTGGCCTGGTTGCATTTTATGCTCCAAGGAAGTGGAAACAGGCGATTTCGGCTCATTTCTGTGGGTGTTAGCCCACGGATTCTAGCGCTGCATGGGGTTCCGGCGCAACATTCTCGAAAAACCATACGAGGGGGTCCGCAAGAGGCCTGGAAAGAGGTCCATGTCGCCCGGCGGGGTTGAATGAGGCCTGGTTGGATTTTATGGGCCAAGGAAGTGGAAACAGGCAATTTCGGCTCATTTCTGTGGGTGTTAGCCCACGGATTCTGGCGCTGCATGGGGTTCCGGTGCAAGATTCTCGAAAAACCATACGAGGGGGTACGCAAGAGTCCCGGCAAGAGGTCCATGTCGCCCGGCGGGGTGGGATGAGGACTGGTTGGATTTTATGGGCCAAGGAAGTGGAAACAGGCGATTTCGGCTCATTTCTGTGGGTGTTAGCCCACGGATTCTGGCGCTGCATAGGGTTTCGGCGCAAGATTCTCGAAAAACCATACGAGGGGGTCCGCAAGAGGCCCGTCAAGAGGTCCATGTCGCCCGGCGGGGTTGGATGAGGCCTTGTTGAATTTTATGGGCCAAGGAAGTGGAAACAGGCGATTTCGGCTCATTTCTGTGGGTGTTAGCCCACGGATTCTTGCGCTGCATGGGGTTCCGGCGCAAGATTCTCGAAAAACAATACGAGGGGGTTCGCAAGAGGCCCGGCAAGAGGTCCATGTTGCTCGGCGGGGTTGGATGAGGCCTGGTTGGATTTTATGGGCCAAGGAAGTGGAAACAGGCGATTTCGGCTCATTTCTGTGGGTGTTAGCCCACGGATTCTGGCACTGCATGGGGTTCCGGCGCAAGATTCTCGAAAAACCATACGAGGGGGTCCGCAAGAGGCCAGGGAAGAGGTCATGTCGCCCGGCGGGGTTGGATGAGGCCTGGTTGGATTTTATGGGCCAAGGAAGTGGAAACAGGCGATTTCGGCTCATTTCTGTGGGTGTTAGCCCATGAATTCTGACGCTGCATGGGGTTCCGGCGCAAGATTCTCGAAAAACCTTATGAGGGGGTCCGCAAGGGGCCCGGCAAGAGGTCCATGTCACCCGGCGGGGTTAGATGAGGCCTGGTTGGATTTTATGGGCCAAGGAAGTGGAAACAGGCGATTTCGGCTCATTTCTGTGGGTGTTAGCCCACGGATTCTGGCGCTGCATGGGGTTCCGGCGCAAGATTCTCGAAAAACCATACGAGGGGGTCCGCATGAGGCCCGGCAAGAGGTCCATGTCGCCCGGCGGGATTAGATGAGGCCTGGTTGGATTTTATGGGCCAAGGAAGTGGAAACAGGCGATTTTGGCTCATTTCTGTGGGTGTTAGCCCACGGATTCTGGCGCTGCATGGGGTCCCGGCGCAAGATTCACGAAAACCATACGAGGGGGTCCGCAAGAGGCCCGGCAAGAGGTCCATGTCACCCGGCAGGGTTGGATGAGGCCTGGTTGGATTTTATGGGCCAAGGAAGTGGAAACAAGCGATTTCGGCTCATTTCTGTGGGTGTTAGCCCACGGATTCTGGTGCTGCATGGGGTTCCGGTGCAAGATTCTCGAAAAACCATACGAGGGGGTCCGCAAGAGGCCCGGCAAGAGGTCTATGTCGCCTGGCGGGGTCGGATGAGGCCTGGTTGGATTTTATGGGCCAAGGAAGTGGAAATAGGCGATTTCAGCTCATTTCTGTGGGTGTTAGCCCACGGATTCTGGCGCTGCATGGGGTTCCGGCGAAAGATTCTCGAAAAACCATACGAGGGGGTCCACAAGAGGCCCGGCAAGAGGTCCATGTCGCCCGGCGGGGTTGGATGAGGCCTGGTTGGACTTTATGGGCCAAGGAATTGGAAACAGGGGATTTCGGCTCATTTCTGTGGGTGTTAGCCAACGGATTCTGGCGCTGCATGGGGTTCCGGCACAAGATTCTCGAAAAACCATACGAGGGGGTCCGCAAGAGGCCCGACAAGAGGTCCATGTCGCCCGGCGGAGTTGGATGAGGCCTGGTTGGATTTTATGGGCCAAGGAAGTGGAAACAGGCGATTTCGGCTCATTTCTGTGGGTGTTAGCCCACGGATTCTTGCGCTGCATGGGGTTCCAGCGCAAGATTCTCGAAAAACCATACGAGGGGGTCCGCAAGAGGCCCGGTAAGAGGTCCATGTCGCCCGGCGGGGTTGGATGTGGCCTGGTTGCATTTTATGCTCCAAGGAAGTGGAAACAGGCAATTTCGGCTCATTTCTGTGGGTGTTAGCCCACAGATTCTGGCGCTGCATGGGGTTCCGGCGCAACATTCTCGAAAAACCATACGAGGGGGTCCGCAAGAGGCCTGGAAAGAGGTCCATGTCGCCCGGCGGGGTTGAATGAGGCCTGGTTGGATTTTATGGGCCAAGGAAGTGGAAACAGGCAATTTCGGCTCATTTCTGTGGGTGTTAGCCCACGGATTCTGGCGCTGCATGGGGTTCCGGTGCAAGATTCTCGAAAAACCATACGAGGGGGTACGCAAGAGTCCCGGCAAGAGGTCCATGTCGCCCGGCGGGGTGGGATGAGGACTGGTTGGATTTTATGGGCCAAGGAAGTGGAAACAGGCGATTTCGGCTCATTTCTGTGGGTGTTAGCCCACGGATTCTGGCGCTGCATAGGGTTTCGGCGCAAGATTCTCGAAAAACCATACGAGGGGGTCCGCAAGAGGCCCGTCAAGAGGTCCATGTCACCCGGCGGGGTTGGATGAGGCCTTGTTGAATTTTATGGGCCAAGGAAGTGGAAACAGGCGATTTCGGCTCATTTCTGTGGGTGTTAGCCCACGGATTCTTGCGCTGCATGGGGTTCCGGCGCAAGATTCTCGAAAAACAATACGAGGGGGTTCGCAAGAGGCCCGGCAAGAGGTCCATGTTGCTCGGCGGGGTTGGATGAGGCCTGGTTGGATTTTATGGGCCAAGGAAGTGGAAACAGGCGATTTCGGCTCATTTCTGTGGGTGTTAGCCCACGGATTCTGGCACTGCATGGGGTTCCGGCGCAAGATTCTCGAAAAACCATACGAGGGGGTCCGCAAGAGGCCAGGGAAGAGGTCATGTCGCCCGGCGGGGTTGGATGAGGCCTGGTTGGATTTTATGGGCCAAGGAAGTGGAAACAGGCGATTTCGGCTCATTTCTGTGGGTGTTAGCCCATGAATTCTGACGCTGCATGGGGTTCCGGCGCAAGATTCTCGAAAAACCTTATGAGGGGGTCCGCAAGGGGCCCGGCAAGAGGTCCATGTCACCCGGCGGGGTTAGATGAGGCCTGGTTGGATTTTATGGGCCAAGGAAGTGGAAACAGGCGATTTCGGCTCATTTCTGTGGGTGTTAGCCCACGGATTCTGGCGCTGCATGGGGTTCCGGCGCAAGATTCTCGAAAAACCATACGAGGGGGTCCGCATGAGGCCCGGCAAGAGGTCCATGTCGCCCGGCGGGATTAGATGAGGCCTGGTTGGATTTTATGGGCCAAGGAAGTGGAAACAGGCGATTTTGGCTCATTTCTGTGGGTGTTAGCCCACGGATTCTGGCGCTGCATGGGGTCCCGGCGCAAGATTCGCGAAAACCATACGAGGGGGTCCGCAAGAGGCCCGGCAAGAGGTCCATGTCACCCGGCAGGGTTGGATGAGGCCTGGTTGGATTTTATGGGCCAAGGAAGTGGAAACAAGCGATTTCGGCTCATTTCTGTGGGTGTTATCCCACGGATTCTGGTGCTGCATGGGGTTCCGGTGCAAGATTCTCGAAAAACCATACGAGGGGGTCCGCAAGAGGCCCGGCAAGAGGTCTATGTCGCCTGGCGGGGTCGGATGAGGCCTGGTTGGATTTTATGGGCCAAGGAAGTGGAAATAGGCGATTTCAGCTCATTTCTGTGGGTGTTAGCCCACGGATTCTGGCGCTGCATGGGGTTCCGGCGAAAGATTCTCGAAAAACCATACGAGGGGGTCCACAAGAGGCCCGGCAAGAGGTCCATGTCGCCCGGCGGGGTTGGATGAGGCCTGGTTGGACTTTATGGGCCAAGGAATTGGAAACAGGGGATTTCGGCTCATTTCTGTGGGTGTTAGCCAACGGATTCTGCCGCTGCATGGGGTTCCGGCACAAGATTCTCGAAAAACCATACGAGGGGGTCCGCAAGAGGCCCGACAAGAGGTCCATGTCGCCCGGCGGAGTTGGATGAGGCCTGGTTGGATTTTATGGGCCAAGGAAGTGGAAACAGGCGATTTCGGCTCATTTCTGTGGGTGTTAGCCCACGGATTCTTGCGCTGCATGGGGTTCCAGCGCAAGATTCTCGAAAAACCATACGAGGGGGTCCGCAAAAGGCCCGGTAAGAGGTCCATGTCGCCCGGCGGGGTTGGATGTGGCCTGGTTGCATTTTATGCTCCAAGGAAGTGGAAACAGGCGATTTCGGCTCATTTCTGTGGGTGTTAGCCCACAGATTCTGGCGCTGCATGGGGTTCCGGCGCAACATTCTCGAAAAACCATACGAGGGGGTCCGCAAGAGGCCTGGAAAGAGGTCCATGTCGCCCGGCGGGGTTGAATGAGGCCTGGTTGGATTTTATGGGCCAAGGAAGTGGAAACAGGCAATTTCGGCTCATTTCTGTGGGTGTTAGCCCACGGATTCTGGCGCTGCATGGGGTTCCGGTGCAAGATTCTCAAAAAACCATACGAGGGGGTACGCAAGAGTCCCGGCAAGAGGTCCATGTCGCTCGGCGGGGTGGGATGAGGACTGGTTGGATTTTATGGGCCAAGGAAGTGGAAACAGGCGATTTCGGCTCATTTCTGTGGGTGTTAGCCCACGGATTATGGCACTGCATGGGGTTCCGGCGCAAGATTCTCGAAAAACCATACGAGGGGGTCCGCAAGAGGCCCGGGAAGAGGTCATGTCGCCCGGCGGGGTTGGATGAGGCCTGGTTGGATTTTATGGGCCAAGGAAGTGGAAACAGGCGATTTCGGCTCATTTCTGTGGGTGTTAGCCCATGAATTCTGACACTGCATGGGGTTCCGGCGCAAGATTCTCGAAAAACCTTACGAGGGGGTCCGCAAGGGGCCCGGCAAGAGGTCCATGTCACCCGGCGGGGTTAGATGAGGCCTGGTTGGATTTTATGGGCCAAGGAAGTGGAAACAGGCGATTTCGGCTCATTTCTGTGGGTGTTAGCCCACGGATTCTGGCGCTGCATGGGGTTCCGGCGCAAGATTCTCGAAAAACCATACGAGGGGGTCCGCATGAGGCCCGGCAAGAGGTCCATGTCGCCCGGCGGGATTAGATGAGGCCTGGTTGGATTTTATGGGCCAAGGAAGTGGAAACAGGCGATTTTGGCTCATTTCTGTGGGTGTTAGCCCACGGATTCTGGCGCTGCATGGGGTTCCGGCGAAAGATTCTCGAAAAACCATACAAGAGGGTCCGCAAGAGGCCCGGCAAGAGGTCCATGTCGCCCGGCGGGGTTGGATGAGGCCTGGTTTGATTTTATGGGCCAAGGAAGTGGAAACAGGCGATTTCGGCTCATTTCTGTGGGTGTTAGCCCACGGATTCTTGCGCTGCATGGGGTTCCGGTGCAAGATTCTCGAAAAACCATACGAGGGGGTCCGCAAGAGGCCGGGCAAGAGGTCCATGTCGCCCGGCGGGGTTGGATGAGGCCTTGTTGGATTTTATGGGCCAAGGAAGTGGAAACAGGCAATTTCGGCTCATTTCTGTGGGTGTTAGCCCACGGATTCTTGTGCTGCATGGGGTTCCGGCGCAAGATTCTCGAAAATCCATAAGAGGGGGTCCGCAAGAGGTCCGGCAAGAGGTCCATGTCACCCGGCGGGGTTGGATGAGGCCTGGTTGGATTTTATGGGCCAAGGAAGTGGTAACAGGCGATTTCGGCTCATTTCTTTGGGTGTTAGCCCACGGATTCTGGCGCTGCATGGGGTTCCGACGCAAGATTCTCGAAAAACCATACGAGGGAGTCCGCAAGAGGCACGGCAAGAGGTCCATGTCACCCGACGGAGTTGGATGAGGCCTGGTTGGATTTTATGGGCCAAGGAAGTGGAAACAGGCGATTTCGGCTCATTTCTGTGGGTGTTAGCCCACGGATTCTGGCGCTGCATGGGGTTCCGGCGCAAGATTCTCGAAAACCCATACGAGGGGGTCCGCAAGAGGCCCGGAAGGAGGTCCATGTCGCCCGGCGGTGTTTGATGAGGCCTGGTTATATTTTATGGGCCAAGGAAGTGGAAACAGGCGATTTCGGCTCATTTCTGTGGGTGTTAGCCCACGGATTCTGGCGCTGCATGGGGTTCCGGCGCAAGATTCTCGAAAAACCATACGAGGGGATCCGCAAGAGGCCCGGCAAGAGGTCTATGTCGCCCAGCGGGGTTGGATGAGGCCTGGTTGGATTTTATGGGCCAAGGAAGTGGAAACAGGCGATTTCGGCTCATTTCTGTAGGTGTTAGCCCACGGATTCTGGCGCTGCATAGGGTAACGGCGCAAGATTCTCGAAAAACCATATGCGGGAGTCCGCAAGAGGCCCGGCAAGAGGTCCATGTCGCCCGGCGGGGTTTGATGAGGCCTGGTTGGATTTTATGGGCCAAGGAAGTGGAAACAGTCCATTTCGGCTCATTTCTGTGGGTGTTAGCCCACGGACTCTGGCGCTGCATGGGGTTCCAGCGCAAGATTCTCGAAAAACCATACGAGGGGGTCCGGAAGCGGCCCGGCAAGAGATCCATCTTGCCCGGCAGGGTTGGATGAGGCCTGGTTGGATTTTATGGGCCATGGAAGTGGAAACAGGCGATTTCGGCTCATTTCTGTGGGTGTTAGCCCAAGGATTCTGGCGCTGCATGGGGTTCCGGCGCAAGATTCTCGAAAAACCGTACGAGGGGGTTTGCAAGAGGCCCGGCAAGAGGTCCATGTCGCCCGGCGGGGTTGGATGTGGCCTGGTTGGATTTTATGGGCCATGAAAGTGGAAATTGGCGATTTCGGCTCATTTCTGTGGGTGTTAGCCCACGGATTCTGGCGCTGCATAGGGTTTCGGCGCAAGATTCTCGAAAAACCATACGAGGGGGTCCGCAAGAGGCCCGTCAAGAGGTCCATGTCGCCCGGCGGGGTTGGATGAGGCCTTGTTGAATTTTATGGGCCAAGGAAGTGGAAACAAGCGATTTCGGCTCATTTCTGTGGGTGTTAGCCCACGGATTCTTGCGCTGCATGGGGTTCCGGCGCAAGATTCTCGAAAAACAATACGAGGGGGTCCGCAAGAGGCCTGGCAAGAGGTCCATGTTGCTCGGCGGGGTTGGATGAGGCCTGGTTAGATTTTATGGGCCAAGGAAGTGGAAACAGGCGATTTCGGCTCATTTCTGTGGGTGTTAGCCCACGGATTCTGGCACTGCATGGGGTTCCGGCGCAAGATTCTCGAAAAACCATACGAGGGGGTCCGCAAGAGGCCAGGGAAGAGGTCATGTCGCCCGGCGGGGTTGGATGAGGCCTGGTTGGATTTTATGGGCCAAGGAAGTGGAAACAGGCGATTTCGGCTCATTTCTGTGGGTGTTAGCCCATGAATTCTGACGCTGCATGGGGTTCCGGCGCAAGATTCTCGAAAAACCTTATGAGGGGGTCCGCAAGGGGCCCGGCAAGAGGTCCATGTCACCCGGCGGGGTTAGATGAGGCCTGGTTGGATTTTATGGGCCAAGGAAGTGGAAACAGGCGATTTCGGCTCATTTCTGTGGGTGTTAGCCCACGGATTCTGGCGCTGCATGGGGTTCCGGCGCAAGATTCTCGAAAAACCATACGAGGGGGTCCGCATGAGGCCCGGCAAGAGGTCCATGTCACCCGGCGGGATTAGATGAGGCCTGGTTGGATTTTATGGGCCAAGGAAGTGGAAACAGGCGATTTTGGCTCATTTCTGTGGGTGTTAGCCCACGGATTCTGGCGCTGCATGGGGTTCCGGCGCAAGATTCGCGAAAACCATACGAGGGGGTCCGCAAGAGGCCCGGCAAGAGGTCCATGTCACCCGGCAGGGTTGGATGAGGCCTGGTTGGATTTTATGGGCCAAGGAAGTGGAAACAAGCGATTTCGGCTCATTTCTGTGGGTGTTAGCCCACGGATTCTGGCGCTGCATGGGGTTCCGGTGCAAGATTCTCGAAAAACCATACGAGGGGGTCCGCAAGAGGCCCGGCAAGAGGTCTATGTCGCCTGGCGGGGTCGGATGAGGCCTGGTTGGATTTTATGGGCCAAGGAAGTGGAAATAGGCGATTTCAGCTCATTTCTGTGGGTGTTAGCCCACGGATTCTGGCGCTGCATGGGGTTCCGGCGAAAGATTCTCGAAAAACCATACGAGGGGGTCCACAAGAGGCCCGGCAAGAGGTCCATGTCGCCCGGCGGGGTTGGATGAGGCCTGGTTGGACTTTATGGGCCAAGGAATTGGAAACAGGGGATTTCGGCTCATTTCTGTGGGTGTTAGCCAACGGATTCTGGCGCTGCATGGGGTTCCGGCACAAGATTCTCGAAAAACCATACGAGGGGGTCCGCAAGAGGCCCGACAAGAGGTCCATGTCGCCCGGCGGAGTTGGATGAGGCCTGGTTGGATTTTATGGGCCAAGGAAGTGGAAACAGGCAATTTCGGCTCATTTCTGTGGGTGTTAGCCCACGGATTCTTGCGCTGCATGGGGTTCCAGCGCAAGATTCTCGAAAAACCATACGAGGGGGTCCGCAAGAGGCCCGGTAAGAGGTCCATGTCGCCCGGCGGGGTTGGATGTGGCCTGGTTGCATTTTATGCTCCAAGGAAGTGGAAACAGGCGATTTCGGCTCATTTCTGTGGGTGTTAGCCCACAGATTCTGGCGCTGCATGGGGTTCCGGCGCAACATTCTCGAAAAACCATACGAGGGGGTCCGCAAGAGGCCTGGAAAGAGGTCCATGTCGCCCGGCGGGGTTGAATGAGGCCTGGTTGGATTTTATGGGCCAAGGAAGTGGAAACAGGCAATTTCGGCTCATTTCTGTGGGTGTTAGCCCACGGATTCTGGCGCTGCATGGGGTTCCGGTGCAAGATTCTCGAAAAACCATACGAGGGGGTACGCAAGAGTCCCGGCAAGAGGTCCATGTCGCTCGGCGGGGTGGGATGAGGACTGGTTGGATTTTATGGGCCAAGGAAGTGGAAACAGGCGATTTCGGCTCATTTCTGTGGGTGTTAGCCCACGGATTATGGCACTGCATGGGGTTCCGGCGCAAGATTCTCGAAAAACCATACGAGGGGGTCCGCAAGAGGCCCGGGAAGAGGTCATGTCGCCAGGCGGGGTTGGATGAGGCCTGGTTGGATTTTATGGGCCAAGGAAGTGGAAACAGGCGATTTCGGCTCATTTCTGTGGGTGTTAGCCCATGAATTCTGACACTGCATGGGGTTCCGGCGCAAGATTCTCGAAAAACCTTACGAGGGGGTCCGCAAGGGGCCCGGCAAGAGGTCCATGTCACCCGGCGGGGTTAGATGAGGCCTGGTTGGATTTTATGGGCCAAGGAAGTGGAAACAGGCGATTTCGGCTCATTTCTGTGGGTGTTAGCCCACGGATTCTGGCGCTGCATGGGGTTCCGGCGCAAGATTCTCGAAAAACCATACGAGGGGGTCCGCATGAGGCCCGGCAAGAGGTCCATGTCGCCCGGCGGGATTAGATGAGGCCTGGTTGGATTTTATGGGCCAAGGAAGTGCAAACAGGCGATTTTGGCTCATTTCTGTGGGTGTCAGCCCACGGATTCTGGCGCTGCATGGGGTTCCGGCGCAAGATTCGCGAAAACCATACGAGGGGGTCCGCAAGAGGCCCGGCAAGAGGTCCATGTCACCCGGCAGGGTTGGATGAGGCCTGGTTGGATTTTATGGGCCAAGGAAGTGGAAACAGGCGATTTCGGCTCATTTCTGTGGGTGTTAGCCCACGGATTCTGGCGCTGCATGGGGTTCCGGTGCAAGATTCTCGAAAAACCATACGAGGGGGTCCGCAAGAGGCCCGGCAAGAGGTCTATGTCGCCTGGCGGGGTCGGATGAGGCCTGGTTGGATTTTATGGGCCAAGGAAGTGGAAATAGGCGATTTCAGCTCATTTCTGTGGGTGTTAGCCCACGGATTCTGGCGCTGCATGGGGTTCCGGCGAAAGATTCTCGAAAAACCATACAAGAGGGTCCGCAAGAGGCCCGGCAAGAGGTCCATGTCGCCCGGCGGGGTTGGATGAGGCCTGGTTTGATTTTATGGGCCAAGGAAGTGGAAACAGGCGATTTCGGCTCATTTCTGTGGGTGTTAGCCCACGGATTCTTGCGCTGCATGGGGTTCCGGCGCAAGATTCTCGAAAAACCATACGAGGGGGTCCGCAAGAGGCCCGGCAAGAGGTCCATGTCGCCCGGCGGGGTTGGATGAGGCCTTGTTGGATTTTATGGGCCAAGGAAGTGGAAACAGGCAATTTCGGCTCATTTCTGTGGGTGTTAGCCCACGGATTCTTGTGCTGCATGGGGTTCCGGCGCAAGATTCTCGAAAATCCATAAGAGGGGGTCCGCAAGAGGTCCGGCAAGAGGTCCATGTCACCCGGCGGGGTTGGATGAGGCCTGGTTGGATTTTATGGGCCAAGGAAGTGGTAACAGGCGATTTCGGCTCATTTCTTTGGGTGTTAGCCCACGGATTCTGGCGCTGCATGGGGTTCCGACGCAAGATTCTCGAAAAACCATACGAGGGAGTCCGCAAGAGGCACGGCAAGAGGTCCATGTCACCCGACGGGGTTGGATGAGGCCTGGTTGGATTTTATGGGCCAAGGAAGTGGAAACAGGCGATTTCGGCTCATTTCTGTGGGTGTTAGCCCACGGATTCTGGCGCTGCATGGGGTTCCGGCGCAAGATTCTCGAAAACCCATACGAGGGGGTCCGCAAGAGGCCCGGAAGGAGGTCCATGTCGCCCGGCGGGGTTTGATGAGGCCTGGTTATATTTTATGGGCCAAGGAAGTGGAAACAGGCGATTTCGGCTCATTTCTGTGGGTGTTAGCCCACGGATTCTGGCGCTGCATGGGGTTCCGGCGCAAGATTCTCGAAAAACCATACGAGGGGATCCGCAAGAGGCCCGGCAAGAGGTCCATGTCGCCCAGCGGGGTTGGATGAGGCCTGGTTGGATTTTATGGGCCAAGGAAGTGGAAACAGGCGATTTCGGCTCATTTCTGTAGGTGTTAGCCCACGGATTCTGGCGCTGCATGGGGTAACGGCGCAAGATTCTCGAAAAACCATATGCGGGAGTCCGCAAGAGGCCCGGCAAGAGGTCCATGTCGCCCGGCGGGGTTTGATGAGGCCTGGTTGGATTTTATGGGCCAAGGAAGTGGAAACAGTCCATTTCGGCTCATTTCTGTGGGTGTTAGCCCACGGACTCTGGCGCTGCATGGGGTTCCAGCGCAAGATTCTCGAAAAACCATACGAGGGGGTCCGGAAGCGGCCCGGCAAGAGATCCATCTTGCCCGGCAGGGTTGGATGAGGCCTGGTTGGATTTTATGGGCCATGGAAGTGGAAACAGGCGATTTCGGCTCATTTCTGTGGGTGTTAGCCCAAGGATTCTGGCGCTGCATGGGGTTCCGGCGCAAGATTCTCGAAAAACCGTACGAGGGGGTTTGCAAGAGGCCCGGCAAGAGGTCCATGTCGCCCGGCGGGGTTGGATGTGGCCTGGTTGGATTTTATGGGCCATGAAAGTGGAAATTGGCGATTTCGGCTCATTTCTGTGGGTGTTAGCCCACGGATTCTGGCGCTGCATTGGGTTCCGGCGCAAGATTCTCGAAAAACCATACGAGGGGGTCTGCAAGAGGCCCGGCAAGAGGTCCATGTCGCCCGGCAGGGTTGGATGAGGCCTGGTTGGATTTTATGGGCCAAGGAATTGGAAACAAGCGATTTCGGCTCATTTCTGTGGGTGTTAGCCCACGGATTCTGGCGCTGCATGGGGTTCCGGCGCAAGATTCTCGAAAAACCATACGAGGGGGTCCGCAAGAGGCCCGGCAAGAGGTCCATGTCGCCCGGCGGGGTTGGATGAGGCCTGGTTGGATTTTATGGGCCAAGGAAGTGGAAACAAGCGATTTCGGCTCATTTCTGTGGGTGTTAGCCCACGGATTCTGGCGCTGCATGGGGTTCCGGTGCAAGATTCTCGAAAAACCATATGAGGGGGTCTGCAAGAGGCCTGGCAAGAGGTCCATGTTGCCCGGCGGGGTTGGATGAGGCCTGGTTGGATTTTATGGGCCAAGGAAGTGGAAACAGGCGATTTCGGCTCATTTCTGTGGGTGTTAGCCCACGGACTCTGGCGCTGCATGGGGTTCCGGCGCAAGATTCTCAAAAAACCATACGAGGGGGTCCGGAAGAGGCACGGCAAGAGGTCCATGTCGCCCGGCAGGGTTGGATGAGTCCTGGTTGGATTTTATGGGCCATGGAAGTGAAAACAGGCGATTTCGGCTCATTTCTGTGGGTGTTAGCACACGGATTCTGGCGCTGCATGGGGTTCCGGCGCAAGATTCTCGAAAAACCATACGAGGGGGTCCGCAAGAGGCCCGGCATGAGGTTTATGTCGCCCGGCGGGGTTGGATGAGGCCTGGTTTGAATTTATGGGCCAAGGAAGTGGAAACAGGCAATTTCGGCTCATTTCTGTGGGTGTTAGCCCACGGATTCTGGCGCTGCATGGGGTTGCAGCGCAAGATTGTCGAAAGACCATACGAGGGGGTCCGCAAAAGGCCCAGCAAGAGGTCCATGTCGTCCGGCGGGGTTGGATGAGGCCTGGTTGGATTTTATGGGCCAAGGAAGTGGAAATAGGCGATTTCGTCTCATTTCTGTGGGTGTTAGCCCACGGATTCTGGCGCTGCATGGGGTTCCGGCACAAGATTCTTGAAACACCATATGAGGGGGTCCGCAAGAGGCCCGGCAAGAGGTCCATGTCACCCGGCGGGGTTGGATGAGGCCTGGTTGGATTTTATGGGCCAAGGAAGTGGAAACAGGCGATTTCGGCTCATTTCTGTGGGTGTTAGCCCACGGATTCTGGCGATGCATGGGGTTCCAGCGCAAGAATCTTGAAAAGCCATACGAGGAGGTCCGCAAGAGGCCCGGCAAGAGGTCCATGTCGCCCTGCGGGGTTGGATGAGGCCTGGTTGGATTTTATGGGCCAAGGAAGTGGAAACAGGCGATTTCGGTTCATTTCTGTGGGTGTTAGCCCACGGATTCTGGCGCTGCATGGGGTTCCGGCGCAAGATTCTAGAAAAATCATACGAGGGGGTCCGCAAGAGGCCCTGCAAGAGGTCCATGTCGCCCGGCGGGGTTGGATGAGGCCTGGTTGGATTTTATGGGCCAAGGAAGTGGAAACAGGCGATTTCGGCTCATTTCTGTGGGTGTTAGCCCATGGATTCTGGTGCTGCATGGGGTTCCGGCGCAAGATTCTTGAAAAACCATACGAGGGGGTCAGCAAGAGGCCCGGCAAGAGGTCCATGTAGCCCGGCGGGGTTGGATGTGGCCTGGTTGGATTTTATGGGCCAAGGAAGTTGAAACAGGCGATTTCGGCTCATTTCTGTGGGTGTTAGCCCATGGATTCTGGTGCTGCATGGGGTTCCAGCGCAAGATTCTCGAAACACCATACGAGGGGGTCCGCAAGAGGCCCGGAAAGAGGTCCATGTCGCCCGGCGGGGTTGGATGAGGCCTGGTTGGATTTTATGGGCCAAGTAAGTGGAAACAAGCGATTTCGGCTCATTTCTGTGGGTGTTAGCCCACGGATACTGGCGCTGCATGGGGTTCCGGCGCAAGATTCTCGAAAAACCATACGAGGGGGTCCGCAAGAGGCCCGGTAAGAGGTCCATGTCGCCCGGCGGGGTTGTATGAGGCCTGGTTGGATTTTATGGGCCAAGGAAGTGGAAACAGGCGATTTCGGCTCATTTCTGTTGGTGTTAGCCCACGGATTCTGGCGCTGCATGGGGTTCCGGTGCAAGATTCTCGAAAAACCATACGAGGGGTCCGCAAGAGGCCCGGCAAGAGGTCCATGTCGCCCGGCGGGGTTGGATGAGGCCTGGTTGGATTTTATGGGCCAAGGAAGTGGAAACAGGCGATTTCGGCTCATTTCTGTGGGTGTTAGCCCACGGATTCTGGCGCTGCATGGGGCTCCGGCGCAAGATTCTCAAAAAACCATACGAGGGGGTCCGCAAGAGGCCCGGCAAGAGGTCCATGTCGCCCGGCGGGGTTGGATGAGGCCTGGTTGGATTTTATGGGCCAAGGAAGTGGAAACAAGCGATTTCGGCTCATTTCTGTGGGTGTTAGCCCACGGATTCTGGCGCTGCATGGGGTTCCGGCGCAAGATTCTCGAAAAACCATATGAGGGGGTCTGCAAGAGGCCTGGCAAGAGGTCCATGTCGCCCGGCGGGGTTGGATGAGGCCTGGTTGGATTTTATGGGCCAAGGAAGTGGAAACAGGCGATTTCGGCTCATTTCTGTGGGTGTTAGCCCACGGACTCTGGCGCTGCATGGGGTTCCGGCGCAAGATTCTCAAAAAACCATACGAGGGGGTCCGCAAGAGGCCCGGCAAGAGGTCCATGTCGCCCGGCAGGGTTGGATGAGGCCTGGTTGGATTTTATGGGCCAAGGAAGTGAAAACAGGCGATTTCGGCTCATTTCTGTGGGTGTTAGCCCACGGATTCTGGCGCTGCATGGGGGTTCCGGCGCAAGATTCTCGAAAAACCATACGAGGGGGTCCGCAAGAGGCCCGGCATGAGGTTTATGTCGCCCGGCGGGGTTGGATGAGGCCTGGTTTGAATTTATGGGCCAAGGAAGTGGAAACAGGCAATTTCGGCTCATTTCTGTGGGTGTTAGCCCACGGATTCTGGCGCTGCATGGGGTTGCAGCGCAAGATTGTCGAATGACCGTACAAGGGGGTCCGCAAAAGGCCCAGCAAGAGGTCCATGTCGTCCGGCGGGGTTGGATGAGGCCTGGTTGGATTTTATGGGCCAAGGAAGTGGAAATAGGCGATTTCGTCTCATTTCTGTGGGTGTTAGCCCACGGATTCTAGCGCTGCATGGGGTTCCGGCACAAGATTCTTGAAACACCATAAGAGGGGGTCCGCAAGAGGCCCGGCAAGAGGTCCATGTCACCCGGCGGGGTTGGATGAGGCCTGGTTGGATTTTATGGCCAAGGAAGTGGAAACAGGCGATTTCGGCTCATTTCTATGGGTGTTAGCCCACGGATTCTGGCGATGCATGGGGTTCCAGCGCAAGATTCTTGAAAAGCCATACGAGGAGGTCCGCAAGAGGCCCGGCAAGAGGTAAATGTCGCCCTGCGGGGTCGGATGAGGCCTGGTTGGATTTTATGGGCCAAGGAAGTGGAAACAGGCGATTTCGGCTCATTTCTGTGGGTGTTAGCCCACGGATTCTGGCGCTGCATGGGGTTCCGGCGCAAGATTCTAGAAAAACCATACGAGGGGGTCCGCAAGACGCCCTGCAAGAGGTCCATGTCGAGCGGCGGGGTTGGATGAGGCCTGGTTGGATTTTATGGGCCAAGGAAGTGGAAATAGGCGATTTCGGCTCATTTCTGTGGGTGTTAGCCCATGGATTCTGGTGCTGCATGGGGTTCCGGCGCAAGATTCTCGAAAACCATACGAGGGGGTCAGCAAGAGGCCCGGCAAGAGGTCCATGTAGCCCGGCGGGGTTGGATGCGGCCTGGTTGGATTTTATGGCCAAGGAAGTGGAAACAGGCGATTTCGGCTCATTTCTGTGGGTGTTAGCCCATGGATTCTGGTGCTGCATGGGGTTCCGGCGCAAGATTCTCGAAACACCATACGAGGGGGTCCGCAAGAGGCCCGTAAAGAGGTCCATGTCGCCCGGCGGGGTTGGATGAGGCCTGGTTGGATTTTATGGGCCAAGTAAGTGGAAACAAGCGATTTCGGCTCATTTCTGTGGGTGTTAGCCCACGGATACTGGCGCTGCATGGGGTTCCGGTGCAAGATTCTCGAAAAACCATATGAGGGGGTCCGCAAGAGGCCCGGCAAGAGGTCCATGTCGCCCGGCGGGGTTGGATGAGGCCTGGTTGGATTTTATGGGCCAAGGAAGTGGAAACAGGCAATTTCGGCTCATTTCTGTTGGTGTTAGCCCACGGATTCTGGCGCTGCATGGGGTTCCGGTGCAAGATTCTCAAAAAACCATACGAGGGGGTCCTCAAGAGGCCCGGCAAGAGGTCCATGTCACCCGGCGGGGTTGGATGAGGGCCTGGTTGGATTTTATGGGCCAAGGAAGTGGAAACAGGCGATTTCGGCTCATTTCTGTGGGTGTTAGCCCATGAATTCTGGCGCTGCATGGGGTTCCGGCGCAAGATTCTCGAAAAACCATACGAGGGAGTCCGCAAGAGGCCCGGCAAGAGTTCCATGTCGCCTGGCGGGGTTGGATGAGGCCTGGTTGAATTTTATGGACCAAGGAAGTGGAAACAGGTGATTTCGGCTCATTTCTGTGGGTGTTAGCCCACGGATTCTGGCGCTGCATGGGGTTCCGGTGCAAGATTCTCGAAAAACCATACGAGGTGGTCCGCCAGAGACCCGGCAAGAGGTTCATGTTGCCTGGCGGGGTTGGATGTGGCCTGGTTGGAATTTATGGTCCAAGGAAGTGGAAACAGGCAATTTCGGCTCATTTATGTGGGTGTTAGCCCACTGATTCTGGCGCTGCATGGGGTTCCGGCGCAAGATTCTCGAAAAACCATACGAGGGGGTCCGCAAGAGGCCCGGCAAGAGGTCCATGTTGTCCGGCGGGGTTGGATGAGGCCTGGTTGGATTTTATGGGCCAAGGAAGTGGAAACAGGCGATTTCGGCTCATTTCTGTGGGTGTTAGCCCACGGATTCTGGCGCAGCATGGGGTTCTGGCGCAAGATTCTCGAAAAACCATACGAGGGGGTCCGCAAGAGTCCCGGAAAGAGGTCCATGTCGCCCGGCGGGGTTGGATGAGGTCTGGTTGGATTTTATGGGCCAAGTAAGTGGAAACAAGCGATTTCGGCTCATTTCTGTGGGTGTTAGCCCACGGATTTTGGCGCTGCATGGGGTTCCGGCGCAAGATTCTCAAAAAACCATACGAGGGGGTCCGCAAGAGGCCCGGCAAGAGGTCCATGTCGCCCGGCGGGGTTGGATGAGGCCTGGTTGGATTTTATGGGCCAAGGAAGTGGAAACAGGAGATTTCGGCTCATTTCTGTTGGTGTTAGCACACGGATTCTGGCGCTGCATGGGGTTCCGGTGCAAGATTCTCGAAAAACCATACGAGGGGGTCCGCAAGAGGCCCGGCAAGAGGTCCATGTCGCCCGGCGGGGTTGGATGAGGCCTGGTTGGATTTTATGGGCCAAGGAAGTGGCAACAGGCGATTTCGGCTCATTTCTGTGGGTGTTAGCCCATGAATTCTGGCGCTGCATGGGGTTCCGGCGCAAGATTCTCGAAAAACCATACGAGGGAGTCCGCAAGAGGCCCGGCAAGAGGTCCATGTCGCCTGGCGGGGTTGGATGAGGCCTGGTTGAATTTTATGGACCAAGGAAGTGGAAACAGGTGATTTCGGCTCATTTCTGTGGGTGTTAGCCCACGGATTCTGGCGCTGCATGGGGTTCCGGCGCAAGATTCTTGAAAAACCATACGAGGGGGTCCGCCAGAGACCCGGCAAGAGGTCCATGTTGCCCGGCGGGGTTGGATGAGGCCTGGTTGGAATTTATGGGCCAAGGAAATGGAAACAGGCAATTTCGGCTCATTTATGTGGGTATTAGCCCACTGATTCTGGCGCTGCATGGTGTTCCGGCGCAAGATTCTCGAAAAACCATACGAGGGGGTCCGCAAGAGGCCCGGCAAGAGGTCCATGTTGCCCGGCGGGGTTGGATGAGGCCTGGTTGGATTTTATGCGCCAAGGAAGTGGAAACAGGCGATTTCGGCTCATTTCTGTGGGTGTTAGCCCACGGATTCTGGCGCTGCATGGGGTTCCGGCGCAAGATTCTCGAAAAACCATACGAGGGGGTCCGCAAGAGGCCCGGAAAGAGGTCCATGTCTCCCGGCGGGGTTCGATGAGGCCTGGTTGGATTTTAAGGGCCAAGGAAGTGGAAACAGGCGATTTTGGCTCATTTCTGTCGGTGTTAGCCCACGGATTCTGGCGCTGCATAGGGTTTCGGGGCAAGATTCTCGAAAACCCATACGAGGGGGTCCGCTAGAGGCCCGGCAAGAGGTCCAAGTCGCCCGGCGGGGTTGGATGAGGCCTGGTTGGAATTTATGGGCCAAGGAAGTGGAAACAGGCGATTTCGGCTCATTTCTGTTGGTGTTAGCCCACGGATTCTGGCGCTGCATGGGGTTCCGGCGTAAGATTCTCGAAAATCCATACGAGGGGGTCCGCAAGAGGCCCGGCAAGAGGTCCATGTCGCCCGGCGGGGTTGGATGAGGCCTGGTTGGATTTTATGGGCCAAGGAAGTGGAAACAGGCGATTTCGGCTCATTTCTGTGGGTGTTTGCCCACGGATTCTGGCGCTGCATTGGGTTCCGGCGCACGATTCTCGAAAAACCATACGAGAGGATCCGCAAGTGGCCCGGCAAGAGGTCCATGTTGCCCGGCGGGGTTGGATGAGGCCTGGTTGGATTTTATGGGCCAAGGAAGTGGAAACAGGCGATTTCGGCTTATTTCTGTGGGTGTTAGCCCACGGATTCTTGCGCTGCATAGGGTTCCGGCGCAAGATTCTTGAAAAACCATACGAGGGGGTCCGCAAGAGGCTCGGCAAGAGGTCCATGTCGCCCGGCGGGGTAGGATGAGGCCTGGTTGGATTTTATGGGCCAAGGAAGTGGAAACAAGCGATTTCGGCTCATTTCTTTGGGTGTTAGCCCACGGATTCTGGCGATGAATGGGGTTCCGGCGCAAGATTCTCGAAAAACCATACGAGGGGGTCCGCAAGAGGCCCGACAAGAGGTCCATGTCGCCTGGCGGGGTTGGATGATGCTTGGTTGGATTTTATGGGCCAAGGAAGTGGAAACAAGCGATTTCGGCTCATTTCTGTGGGTGTTAGCCCACGGATTCTGGCGTTGAATGGGGTTCCGGCGCAAGATTCTCGAAAAACCATACGAGGGGGTCTGCAAGAGGCCCGGCAAGAGGTCCATGTCGCCCTGCGCGGTTGGATGAGGCCTGGTTGGATATTATGGGCCAAGGAAGTGGAAACTGGCGATTTCGGCTCATTTCTATGGGTGTTAGCCCACGGATTCTGGCGCTGCATGGGGTTTCGGAGCAACATTCTCGAAACACCATACGAGGGGGTCCGCAAGAGGCCCGAAAAGAGGTCCATGTCGCTCGGCGGGGTTGGATGTGGCCTGGTTGGAATTTATGGGCCAAGGAAGTGGAAACAGGCGATTTCGGCTCATTTCTGTGGGTGTTAGCCCACGGATTCTGGCGCTGCATGGGGTTCCGGCGCAAGATTCTCGAAAAACCATACGAGGGGGTCCGAAAGAGGCCCGGCAAGAGGTCCATGTCGCCCGGCAGGGTTGGATGAGGCCTGGTTGGATTTTATGGGCCAAGGAAGTGGAAACAGGCGATTTCGGCTCATTTCTGTGGGTGTTAGCCCACGGATTCTGGCGTTGCATGGAGTTCCGGCGCATGATTCTCGAAAAACCATACGAGGGGGTCCGCAAGAGGCCTGGCAAGAGGTCCATGTCGCCCGGCGGGGTTGGATGAGGCCTGGTTGGATTTTATTGGCCAAGGAAGTGGAAACAGGCGATCTCGACTCATTTCTGTGGTTGTTAGCCCACGGATTCTGGCGCTGCATGGGGTTTCGACGCAAGATTCTCGAAAACCCATACGAGGGGGTTCACTAGAGGCCCGGCAAGAGGTCCATGTTGCCCGGCGGGGTTGGATGAGGGCTGGTTGGATTTTATGGGCCAAGGAAGTGGAAACAGGCGATTTCGGTCCATTTCTGTGGGTGTTAGCCCACGGATTCTGGTGCTGCATGGGGTTCCGGCGCAAGATTCTCAAAAAACCATACGAGGGGGTCCGCAAGAGGCCCGGCAAGAGGTCCATGTTGCCCGGCGGGGTTGGATGAGGCCTGGTTGGATTTTATGGGCCAAGGAAGTGGAAACAGGCGATTTCAGCTCATTTCTGTGGGTGTTAGCCCACGGATTCTGGCGTTGAATGGGGTTCCGGCACATGATTCCCGAAAAACCATACGAGGGGGTCCGCAAGAGGCCTGGCAAGAGGTCCATGTCACCCGGCGGGGTTGGATGAGGCCTGGTTGGATTTTATGGGCCAAGGAAGTGGAAACAGGCGATCTCGACTAATTTCTGTGGGTGTTAGCCCACGGATTCTGGCGCTGCATGGGGTTCCGGCGCAAGATTCTCGAAAAACCATACGAGGGGGTTCGCTAGAGGCCCGACAAGAGGTCCATGTCGCCCGGCGGGGTTGGATGAGGGCTGGTTGGATTTTATGGGCCAAGGAAGTGGAAACAGGCGATTTCGGCCCATTTCTGTGGGTGTTAGCCCACGGATTCTGGTGCTGCATGGGGTTCCGGCGCAAGATTCTCGAAAATCCATACGAGGGGGTCCGCAAGAGGCCCGGCAAGAGGTCCATGTCGCCCGGCGGGGTTGGATGAGGCCTGGTTGGATTTTATGGGCCAAGGAAGTGGAAACAGGCGATTTCGGCTCATTTCTGTGGGTGTTTGCCCACGGATTCTGGCGCTGCATTGGGTTCCGGCACAAGATTCTCGAAAAACCATACGAGAGGATTCGCAAGAGGCCCGGCAAGAGGTCCATTTCGCCCGGCGGAGTTGGATGAGGCCTGGTTGGATTTTATGGGCCAAGGAAGTGGAAACAGGCGCTTTCGGCTCATTTCTGTGGGTGTTAGCCCACGGATTCTTGTTCTGCATAGGGTTCCGGCGCAACATTCTCGAAAAACCATACGAGGGGGTCCGCAAGAGGCTCGGCAAGAGGTCCATGTCGCCCGGCGGGGTTGGATGAGGACTGGTTGGATTTTATGGGCCAAGGAAGCGGAAACAGGCAATTTCGGCTCATTTCTGTGGGTGTTAGCCCACGGATTCTGGCGCTGCATGGGGTTCCGGCACAAGATTCTCGAAAAACCATACGAGGCGGTCCGCAAGAGGCCCGGCAAGAGGTCCATGTCGCCTGGCGGGGTTGGATGAGGCCTGGTTGGATTTTATGGGCCAAGGAAGTGGAAACAGGCGATCTCGACTCATTTCTGTGGGTGTTAGCCCACGGATTCTGGCGCTGCATGGGGTTCCGGCGCAAGATTCTCGAAAAACCATAAGAGGGGGTTCGCTAGAGGCCCGACAAGAGGTCCATGTCGCCCGGCGGGGTTGGATGAGGGCTGGTTGGATTTTATGGGCCAAGGAAGTGGAAACAGGCGATTTCGGCCCATTTCTGTGGGTGTTAGCCCACGGATTCTGGTGCTGCATGGGGTTCCGGCGCAAGATTCTCGAAAATCCATACGAGGGGGTCCGCAAGAGGCCCGGCAAGAGGTCCATGTCGCCCGGCGGGGTTGGATGAGGCCTGGTTGGATTTTATGGGCCAAGGAAGTGGAAACAGGCGATTTCGGCTCATTTCTGTGGGTGTTTGCCCACGGATTCTGGCGCTGCATTGGGTTCCGGCGCAAGATTCTCGAATAACCATACGAGAGGATTCGCAAGAGGCCCGGCAAGAGGTCCATTTCGCCCGGCGGAGTTGGATGAGGCCTGGTTGGATTTTATGGGCCAAGGAAGTGGAAACAGGCGATTTCAGCTCATTTCTGTGGGTGTTAGCCCACGAATTCTGGCGCTGCATGGGGTTCCGGCGCAAGATTCTCGAAAAACCATACGAGGGGGTCCGCAAGAGGCCCGGCAAGAGATCCATGTCACCCGGCGGGGTTGGATGAGGCCTGGTTGGATTTTATGGGCCAAGGAAGTGGAAACAGGCGATTTCGGCTCATTTTTGTGGGTGTTAGCCCACGGATTCTGGCGCTGCATGGGGTTCCGGCGCAAGATTCTCGAAAAACCATACGAGGGGGTCCGCAAGAGGCCCGGCAAGAGATCCATGTCACCCGGCGGGGTTGGATGAGGCCTGGTTGGATTTTATGGGCCAAGGAAGTGGAAACAGGCGATTTCGGCTCATTTTTGTGGGTGTTAGCCCACGGATTCTGGCGCTGCATGGGGTTCCGGCGCAAGATTTTGGAAAAACCATACGAGGGGGTCCGCAAGAGGCCCGGTAAGAGGTCCATGTTGCCCGGCGGGGTTGGATGAGGCCTGGTTGGATTTTATGGGCCACGGAAGTGGAAACAGGCGATTTTGGCTCATTTCTATGGGTGTTAGCCCACGGATTCTGGCGCTTCATGGGGTTTCGGCGCAAGATTCTCGAAAAACCATACGAGGGGGTCCGCAAGAGCCTCGGCAAAAGGTCCATGTCGCCCGGCGGGGTTGGATGAGGCCTGGTTGGATTTTATGGGCCAAGGAAGTGGAAACGGGCGATTTCGGCTCATTGCTATGGGTGTTAGCCCACGGATTCTAGCGCTGCATGGGGTTCCGGCGCAAGATTCTCGAAAAACCATACGAGGGGGTCCGCAAGAGGCCCGGCAAGAGGTCCATGTCGCCCGGCGGGGTTTGATGAGGCCTGGTTGGATATTATGGGCCAAGGAAGTGGAAACAGGCGATTTCGGCTCATTTCTGTGGGTGTTAGCCCACGGATTCTGGCGCTGCATGGGGTTCCGGCGCAAGATTCTCGAAAAACCATACGAGGGGGTCCGCAAAAAGCCTGGCAAGAGGTCCATGTCGCCCGGCGGGGTTGGATGAGGCCTGGCTGTTTTTTATGGGCCAAGGAAGAGGAAACAGGCGATTTCGGCTCATTTCTGTTGGTGTTAGCCCACGGATTCTGGCGCTGCATGGGGTTCCGGCGCAAGATTCTCAAAAAACCATACGAGGGGGTCCGCAAGAGGCCCGGCAAGAGGTCCATGTCGCCCGGCGGGGTTAGATGAGGCCTGGTTGGATTTTATGGGCCAAGGAAGTGGAAACAGACGATTTCGGCTCATTTCTGTGGGTGTTAGCCCACGGATTCTGGCGCTGCATGGGGTTCCGGCACAAGATTCTCGAAAAACGATACGAGGGGGTCCGCAAGAGGCCCGGCAAGAGGTCCATGTCACCCGGCGGGGTTGGATGAGGCCTGGTTGGATTTTATGGGCCAAAGAAGTGGAAACAGGCGATTTCGGCTCATTTCTATGGGTGTTAGCCCACAGATTCTGGCGCTGCATGGGGTTCCAACGCAAGATTCTCGAAAAACCATACGAGGGGGTCCGCAAGAAGCCCGGCAAGAGGTCCATGTCGCCTGGCGAGGTTGGATGAGGCCTGGTTTGATTTTATGGGCCAAGGAAGTGGAAATAGGCGATTTCGGCTCATTTCTGTGGGTGTTAGCCCACGGATTCTGGCGCTGCATGGGGTTCCGGCGCAAGATTCTCAAAAAACCATACGAGGGAGTCCGCAAGAGGCCCGGCAAGAGGTCAATGTCGCTAGGCGGGGTTGGATGAGGCCTGGTTGGATTTTATGGGCCAAGGAAGTGGAAACAGGCGATTTCGGCTCATTTCTGTGGGTGTTAGCCCACGGATTCTGGCGCTGCATAGGGTTCAGGCGCAAGATTCTCGAAAAACCATACGAGGGGGTCCGCAAGAGGCCCGTGAAGAGGTCCATTTTGCCCGGCGGGGTTGGATGAGGCCTGGTTGGATTTTATGGGCCAAGGAAGTGGAAACAGGCGATTTCGGCTCATTTCTGTGGGTGTTAGCCCACGGATTCTGGCGCTGCATGGGGTTCCGGCGCAAGATTCTCAAAAAAACATATGAGGAAGTTCGCAAGAGGGCCGGCAAGAGGTCCATGTCGCCCGGCGGGGTTGGATGAGGCCTGGTTGGATTTTATGGGCCAAGGAAGTGGAAACAGGCGATTTCAGCTCATTTCTGTGGGTGTTAGCCCACGGATTCTAGCGCTGCATGGGGTTCCGGCGCAGGATTCTTGAAAAACCATACGAGGGGGTCCGCCAGAGGCCCGGCAAGAGGCCCATGTCGCCCGGCGGGGTTGGATGAGGCCTGGTTGGATTTTATGGGCCAAGGAAGTGGAAACAGGCGATTTCAGCTCATTTCTGTGGGTGTTAGCCCACGGATTCTGGCACTGCATGGGGTTCCGGCGCAAGATTCTCTAAAAACCATAGGAGGGGGTCCGCAAGAGGCCCGTGAAGAGGTCCTTGTTGCCCGGCGGGGTTGGATGAGGCCTGGTTGGATTTTATGGGCCAAGGAAGTGGAAACAGGCGATTTCAGCTCATTTTTGTGGGTGTTAGCCCACAGATTCTGGCGCTGCATGGGGTTCCGGTGCAAAATTCTCGAAACACCATACGAGCGGGTCCGCAAGAGGCCCGTGAAGAGGTCCATGTCGCCCGGCGGGGTTGGATGAGGCCTGGTTGGATTTTATGGGCCAAGGAAGTGGAAACAGGCGATTTCAGCTTATTTCTCTAGCGCTGCATGGGGTTCTGGCGCAAGATGAGGGGGTCCGCAAGAGGTCTATGTCGCCCGGCGGGGTTGGATGAGGCCTGGTTGGATTTTATGGGCTAAGGAAGTGGAAACAGGCGATTTCGGCTCATTTCTGTGGGTGTTAGCCCACGGATTCTAGCGCTGCATGGGGTTCCGGCGCAAGATTTTTGAAAAACCATACGAGGGGGTCCGCAAGAGGCCCGGCAAGAGGTCCATGTCGCCCGGCGGGGTTGGATGAGGCCTGGTTGGATTTTATGGGCCAAGGAAGTGGAAACAGGCGATTTCTGCTCATTTCTGTGGGTGTTAACCCACGGATTCTGGCGCTGCATGGGGTTCCGGCGCAAGATTCTTGAAAACCCATATGAGGGGGTCCGCAAGAGGCTCATGAAGAGGTCCATGTTGCCCGGCGGGGTTGGATGAGGCCTGGTTGGACTTTATGGGCCAAGGAAGTAGAAATAGGCGATTACGGCTCATTTCTGTGGGTGTTAGCCCACGGATTCTGGCGCTGCATGGGGTTCCGGCGCAAGATTCTCGAAAAACCATACGAGGGGATCCGCAAGAGGCCCGGCAAGAGGTCCATGTCGCTTGGCGGGGTTGGATGAGGCCTGGTTGGATTTTATGGGCCAAGGAAGTGGAAACAGGCGATTTCGGCTCATTTCTATGGGTGTTAGCTCACGGATTCTAGCGCTGCATGGGGTTCCGGCGCAAGATTTTTGAAAAACCATACGAGGGGGTCCGCAAGAGGCCCGGCAAGAGGTCCATGTCGCCCGGCGGGGTTGGATGAGGCCTGGTTGGATTTTATGGGCCAAGGAAGTGGAAACAGGCAATTTCGGCTCATTTCTGTGGGTGTTAGCCCACGGATTCTGGCGCTGCATGGGGTTCCGGTGCAAGATTCTCGAAAAACCATACGTGGGGGTCTGCAAGTGGCCCGGCAAGAGGTCCATGTCGCCCGGCGGGGTTGGATGAGGCCTAGTTGGATTTTATGGGCCAAGGAAGTGGAAACAGGCGATTTCGGCTCATTTCTGTGGGTGTTAGCCCACGGATTCTGGCGCTGCATGGGGTTCCGGCGCAAGATTCTCGAAAAACCATACGAGGGGGTCCGCAAGAGGCCCGGCAAGAGGTCCATGTTTCCCGGCGGGGTTGGATGAGGCCTGGTTGGATTTTATGGGCCAAGGAAGAGGAAACAGGCGATTTCGGCTCATTTCTGTGGGTGTTAGCCCACGGATTCGGGCGCTGCATGGGGTTCTGGCGCAAGATTCTCGAAAAACCATACGAGGGGGTCCGCAAGAGGCCCGGCAAGAGGTCCATGTCGCCCGGCGGGGTTGGATGAGGCCTGGTTGGATTTTATGGGCCAAGGAAGTGGAAACAGGCGATTTCGGCTCATTTCTGTGGGTGTTAGCCCACGGATTCTGGCGCTGCATGGGGTTCCGGCGCAAGATTCTCGAAAAACCATACGAGGGGGTCCGCAAAAAGCCTGGCAAGAGGTCCATGTCGCCCGGCGGGGTTGGATGAGGCCTGGCTGTTTTTTATGGGCCAAGGAAGTGGAAACAGGCGATTTCGGCTCATTTCTGTGGGTGTTAGCTCACGGATTCTGGCGCTGCATGGGGTTCCGGCGCAAGATTCTCAAAAAACCATACGAGGGAGTCCGCAAGAGGCCCGACAAGAGGTCCATGTCGCTAGGCGGGGTTGGATGAGGCCTGGTTGGATTTTATGGGCCAAGGAAGTGGAAACAGGTGATTTCGGCTCATTTCTGTGGGTGTTAGCCCACGGATTCTGGCGCTGCATGGGGTTCAGGCGCAATATTCTCGAAAAACCATACGAGGGGGTCCGCAAGAGGCCCGTGAAGAGGTCCATGTTGCCCGGCGGGGTTGGATGAGGCCTGGTTGGATTTTATGGGCCAAGGAAGTGGAAACAGGCGATTTCGGCTCATTTCTGTGGGTGTTAGCCCACGGATTCTGGCGCTGCATGGGGTTCCGGCGCAAGATTCTCAAAAAAACATATGAGGAAGTCCGCAAGAGGCCCGGCAAGAGGTCCATGTCGCCTGGCGGGGTTGGATGAGGCCTGGTTGGATTTTATGGGCCAAGGAAGTGGAAACAGGCGATTTCAGCTCATTTCTGTGGGTGTTAGCCCACGGATTCTAGCGCTGCATGGGGATCCGGCGCAGGATTCTTGAAAAACCATACGAGGGGGTCCGCCAGAGGCTCGGCAAGAGGCCCATGTCGCCCGGCGGGGTTGGATGAGGCCTGGTTGGATTTTATGGGCCAAGGAAGTGGAAACAGGTGATTTCAGCTCATTTCTGTGGGTGTTAGCCCACGGATTCTGGCACTGCATGGGGTTCCGGCGCAAGATTCTCTAAAAACCATAGGAGGGGGTCCGCAAGAGGCCCGTGAAGAGGTCCATGTTGCCCGGCGGGGTTGGATGAGGCCAGGTTAGATTTTATGGGCCAAGGAAGTGGAAACAGGCGATTTCAGCTCATTTTTGTGGGTGTTAGCCCACGGATTCTGGCGCTGCATGGGGTTCCGGTGCAAAATTCTCGAAACACCATACGAGGGGGTCCGCAAGAGGCCCGTGAAGAGGTCCATGTCGCCCGGCGGGGTTGGATGAGGCCTGGTTGGATTTTATGGGCCAAGGAAGTGGAAACAGGCGATTTCAGCTCATTTCTCTAGCGCTGCATGGGGTTCTGGCGCAAGATGAGGGGGTCTGCAAGAGGCCCGGCAAGAGGCCCATGTCGCCCGGCGGGGTTGGATGAGGCCTGGTTGGATTTTATGGGCCAAGGAAGTGGAAACAGGCGATTTCGGCTCATTTCTGTGGGTGTTAGCCCACGGATTCTAGCGCTGCATGGGGTTCCGGCGCAAGATTTTTGAAAAACCATACGAGGGGGTCCGCAAGAGGCCCGGCAAGAGGTCCATGTCGCCCGGCGGGGTTGGATGAGGCCTGGTTGGATTTTATGGGCCAAGGAAGTGGAAACAGGCGATTTCGGCTCATTTCTGTGGGTGTTAGCCCACGGATTCTGGCGCTGCATGGGGTTCCGGTGCAAGATTCTCGAAAAACCATACGAGGGAGTCCGCAAGAGGCCCGGCAAAAGGTCCATGTCGCCTGGCGGGGTTGGATGAGGCCTGGTTGGATTTTATGGGCCAAGGTAGTGGAAACAGGCGATTTCTGCTCATTTCTGTGGGTGTTAGCCCACGGATTCTGGCGCTGCATGGGGTTCCGGCGCAAGATTCTTGAAAACCCATACGAGGGGGTCCGCAAGAGGCTCATGAAGAGGTCCATGTTGCCCGGCGGGGTTGGATGAGGCCTGGTTGGACTTTATGGGCCAAGGAAGTAGAAACAGGCGATTTCGGCTCATTTCTATGGGTGTTAGCCCACGGATTCTGGCGCTGCATGGGGTTCTGGCGCAAGATTCTCGAAAAACCATACGAGGGGATCCGCAAGAGGCCCGGCAAGAGGTCCATGTCGCTTGGCGGGGTTGGATGAGGCCTGGTTGGATTTTATGGGCCAAGGAAGTGGAAACAGGCGATTTCGGCTCATTTCTGTGGGTGTTAGCTCACGGATTCTGCCGCTGCATGGGGTTCCGACGCAAGATTCTCGTAAAACCATAGATGGGGGTCTGCAAGTGGCCCGGCAAGAGGTCCATGTCGCCCGGCGGGGTTGGATGAGGCCTGGTTGGATTTTATGGGCCAAGGAAGTGGAAACAGGCGATTTCGGCTCATTTCTGTGGGTGTTAGCCCACGGATTCTGGCGCTGCATGGGGTTCCGGCGCAAGATTCTCGAAAAACCATACGAGGGGGTCCGCAAGAGGCCCGGCAAGAGGTCCATGTTGCCCGACGGGGTTGGATAAGGCCTGGTTGGATTTTATGGGCCAAGGAAGTTGAAACAGGCGATTTCGGCTCATTTCTGTGGGTGTTAGCCCACGGATTCTGGCGCTGCATGGGGTTCCGGCGCAAGATTCTCGAAAAACACTTCGAGGGGGTCCGCAAGAGGCCCGGCAAGAGGTCCATGTCGCCCGGCGGGGTTGGATGAGGCCTGGTTGGATTTTATGGGCCAAGGAAGTGGAAACAGGAGATTTCGGCTCATTTCTGTGGGTGTTAGCCCACGGATTCTGGCGCTGCATGGGGTTCCGGCGCAAGATTCCCGAAAAACCATACGAGGGGGTCTGCAAGAGGCCCGTGAAGAGGTCCATGTTGCCCGGCGGGGTTGGATGAGGCCTGGTTGGATTTTATGGGCCAAGGAAGTTGAAACAGGCAATTTCGGCTCATTTCTGTGGGTGTTAGCCCACGTATTCTGGCGCTGCATGGGGTTCCGGTGCAAGATTCTCGAAAAACCATACGAGGGGGTCCGCAAAAGGCCCGTGAAGAGGTCCATGTCGCCCGGCGGGGTTGGATGAGGCCTGGTTGGATTTTATGGGCCAAGGAAGTGGAAACAGGCGATTTCGGCTCATTTCTCTGGCACTGCATGGGGTTCTGGCGCAAGATGAGGGGGTCCGCAAGAGGCCCGGCAAAAGGTCCATGTTGCCCGGCGGGGTTGGATGAGGCCTGGTTGGATTTTATGGGCCAAGGAAGTGGAAACAGGCGATTTCGGCTCATTTCTGTGGGTGTTAGCCCACGGATTCTGGCGCTGCATGGGGTTCCGGCGCATGATTCTCGAAAAACCATACGAGGGGGTCCGCAAGAGGCCCGTGAAGAGGTCCATGTTGCCCGGCGGGGTTGGATGAGGCCTGGTTGGATTTTATGGGCCAAGGAAGTGGAAACAGGCGATTTCGGCTCATTTCTGTGGGTGTTAGCCCACGGATTATGGCGCTGCATGAGGTTCCGGCGCAAGATTCTCGAAAAACCATACGAGGGGGTCCGCAAGAGGCCCGGCAAGAGGTCCATGTCGCCTGGAGGGGTTGGATGAGGCCTGGTTGGATTTTATGGGCCAAGGAAGTGGAAACAGGCGATTTCGGCTCATTTCTGTGGGTGTTAGCCCACGGATTCTGGCGCTGCATGGGGTTCCGGCACAAGATTCTCAAAAAACCATACGAGGGGGTCCGCAAGAGGCCCGACAAGAGGTCCATGTTGCCCGGCGGGGTTGGATGAGGCCTGGTTGGATTTTATGGGCCAAGGAAGTGGAAACAGGCGATTTCGGCTCATTTCTGTGGGTGTTAGCCCACGGATTCTGGCGCTGCATGGGTTTCCGGTGCAAGATTCTCGAAAAACCATACGAGGGGGTCCGCAAGAGGCCCTACAAGAGGTCCATATCGCCCGACGGGGTTGGATGAGGCCTTGTTGGATTTTATTGGCCAAGGAAGTGGAAACAGGCGATTTCGGCTCATTTCTGTGGGTGTTAGCCCACGAATTCTGGCGCTGCATGGGGTTCCGGCGCAAGATTCTCAAAAAACCATACGAGGGGGTCCGCAAGAGGTCCGGTAAAAGGTCCATGTTGCCCGGCGGGGTTGGATGTGGCCTGGTTAGATTTTATGGGCCAAGGAAGGGGTAACAGGCGATTTCGGCTCATTTCTATGGGTGTTAGCCCACGGATTCTGGCGCTACATGGGGTTCCGGCGAAAGATTCTCGAAAAACCTTACAAGGGGGTCTGCAAGAGGGCAAGAGGTCCATGTTGCCCGGCGGGGTTGGATGAGGCCTGGTTGGATTTTATGGGCCAAGGAATGGAAACAGGAGATTTCGGCTCATTTCTGTGGGTGTTAGCCCACGGATTCTGGCGTTGCATGGGGTTTCGGCGCAAGATTCCCGAAAAACCATACGAGGGGGTCTTAAAGAGGCCCGTGAAGAGGTCCATGTTGCCCGGCGGGATTGGATGAGGCCTGGATGGATTTTATGGGCCAAGGAAGTGGAAACAGGCGATTTCGGCTCATTTCTGTGGGTGTTAGCCCACGGATTCTGGCGCTGCATGGGGTTCCGGCGCAAGATTCTCGAAAAACCATTCGAGGGGGTCCGCAAGAGGCCCGGCAAGAGGTCCATGTCGCCCGGCGGGGTTGGATGAGGCCTGGTTGGATTTTATGGGCCAAGGAAGTGGAAACAAGAGATTTCGGCTCATTTCTTTGGGTGTTAGCCCACAGATTCTGGCGCTGCATGGGGTTCCGGTGCAAGATTCCCGAAAAACCATACGAGGGGGTCTGCAAGAGGCCCGTGAAGAGGTCCATGTTGCCCGGCGGGGTTGGATGAGGCCTGGTTGGATTTTATGGGCCAAGGAAGTGGAAACAGGCGATTTCGGCTCATTTCTCTGGGTGTTAGCCCACGGATTCTGGCGCTGCATGGGGTTCCGGCGCAAGATTCTCGAAAAACCATACGAGGGGGTCTGCAAGAGGCCCGGCAAGAGGTCCATGTTGCCCAGCGGGGTTGGATGAGGCCTGGTTGGATTTTATGGGCCAAGGAAGTGGAAACAAGCGATTTCAGCTCATTTCTGTGGGTGTTAGCCCACGGATTCTGGCGCTACATGGGGTTCCGGCGCAAGATTCTCGAAAAACCATACAAGGGGGTCTGCAAGAGGGCAAGAGGTCCATGTCGCCCGACGGGGTTGGATGAGGCCTGGTTGGATTTTATGGGCCAAGGAAGTGGACACAGGCGATTTCGGCTCATTTTTGTGGGTGTTAGCCTACGGATTTTGGCGCTGCATGGGGTTCCGGTGCAAGATTCTCGAAAAAACATACGAGGGGGTCCGCAAGAGGCCCGTGAAGAGGTCCGTGTCGCCCGGCGGGGTTGGATGAGGCCTGGTTGGATTTTATGGGCCAAGGAATTGGAAACAGGCGATTTCGGCTCATTTCAATGGGTGTTAGCCCACGGATTCAGGCGCTGCATGGGGTTCCGGCGCAAGATTCTCCAAAAACCATACGAGGGGGTCCGCAAGAGGCCCGGCAAGAGGTCCATGTCGCCATGCAGGTTTGGATATGGCCTGGTTGGATTTTATGGGCCAAGGAAGTGGAAATAGGCGATTTCGGCTCCTTTCTGTGGGTGTTAGCCCACGGATTCTGGCGCTGCATGGGGTTCCGGCACATGATTCTTGAAATACCATACGAGGGGGTCCGCAAGAGGCCCGGCAATAAGTCCATGTCGCCCGGCGGGGTTGGATGAGGCCTGGTTGGATTTTATGGGCCAAGGAAGTGGAAACAGGCGATTTCGGCTCATTTCTCTGGGTGTTAGCCCACGGATTCTGGCGCTGCATGGGGTTCCGGCGCAAGATTCTCGAAAAACCATACGAGGGGGTCTGCAAGAGGCCCGGCAAGAGGTCCATGTTGCCCAGCGGGGTTGGATGAGGCCTTGTTGGATTTTATGGGCCAAGGAAGTGGAAACAAGCGATTTCGGCTCATTTCTGTGGGTGTTAGCCCACGGATTCTGGCGCTACATGGGGTTCCGGCGCAAGATTCTCGAAAAACCATACAAGGGGGTCTGCAAGAGGGCAAGAGGTCCATGTCGCCCGGCGGGGTTGGATGAGGCCTGGTTGGATTTTATGGGTCAAGGAAGTGGACACAGGCGATTTCAGCTCATTTTTGTGGGTGTTAGCCCACGGATTCTGGCGCTGCATGGGGTTCCGGTGCAAGATTCTCGAAAAAACATACGAGGGGGTCCGCTAGAGGCCCGTGAAGAGGTCCGTGTCGCCCGGCGGGGTTGGATGAGGCCTGGTTGGATTTTATGGGCCAAGGAATTGGAAACAGGCGATTTCGGCTCATTTCAATGGGTGTTAGCCCACGGATTCTGGCGCTGCATGGGGTTCCGGCGCAAGATTTTCAAAAAACCATACGAGGGGGTCCGCAAGAGGCCCGGCAAGAGGTCCATGTCGCCATGCGGGTTTGGATGTGGCCTGGTTGGATTTTATGGGCCAAGGAAGTGGAAATAGGCGATTTCGGCTCATTTCTGTGGGTGTTAGCCCACGGATTCTGGCGCTGCATGGGGTTCCGGCACATGATTCTTGAAATACCATACGAGGGGGTCCGCAAAAGGCCCGGCAAGAGGTCCATGTCGCTCGGCGGGGTTGGATGAGGCTTGGTTGGATTTTATGGGCCAGGGAAGTGGAAACAGGCGATTTCGGCTCATTTCTGTGGGTGTTAGCCCACGGATTCTGGCACTGCATGGGGTTCCGGCGCAAGATTCTCGAAAAACCATACGAGGGGGTCTGCAAGAGGCCCGTAAAGAGGTCCATGTTGCCCGGGCGGGGTTGGATGAGGCCTGGTTGGATTTTATGGGCCAAGGAAGTGGAAACAGGCGATTTCGGCTCATTTCTGTGGGTGTTAGCCCACGGAATCTGGCGCTGCATGGTGTTTCGGCGCAAGATTCTCGAAAACCCATACGAGGGGGTCCACAAGAGGCCCGATAAGAGATCCATGTCGCCCGACGGGGTTGGATGAGGCCTTGTTGGATTTTATTGGCCAAAGAAGTGGAAACAGGCGATTTCGGCTCATTTCTGTGGGTGTTAGTCCACGAATTCTGGCGCTGCATGGGGTTCCGGCGCAAGATTCTCGAAAAACCATACGAGGGGGTCCGCAAGAGGCCCGGCAAGAGGTCCATGTTGCCCGGCGGGGTTGGATGTGGCCTGGTTGGATTTTATGGGCCAAGGAAGTGGAAACAGGCGATTTCGGCTCATTTCTATGGGTGTTAGCCCACGGATTCTGGCGCTGCATGGGGTTCCGACGCAAGACTCTCGAAAAACCATATGAGGGGGTCCGCAAGAGGCCCGGCAAGAGGTCCATGTCGCTCGGCGGGGTTGGATGAGGCCTGGTTGGAGTTTATGGGCCAAGGAAGTGGAAACAGGCGATTTCGGCTCATTTCTGTGGGTGTTAGCCCACGGATTCTGGCACTGCATGGGGTTCCGGCGCAAGATTCTCGAAAAACCATATGAGGGGGTCTGCAAGAGGCCCGTAAAGAGGTCCATGTTGCCCGGGCGGGGTTGGATGAGGCCTGGTTGGATTTTATGGGCCAAGGAAGTGGAAACAGGCGATTTCGGCTCATTTCTGTGGGTGTTAGCCCACGGATTCTGGCGCTGCATGGGGTTCCGGCACAAGATTCTCGAAAAACCATACGAGGGGGTCCGCAAGAGGCCCGGTAAGAGGTCCATGTTGCCCGGCGGGGTTGGATGAGGCCTGGTTGGATTTTATGGGCCAAGGAAGTGGAAACAGGCGATTTTGGCTCATTTCTGTGGGTGTTAGTCCACAGATTCTGGCGCTGCATGGGGTTCCGGGGCAAGATTCTCGAAAAAACATACGAGTGGGTCCGCAAGAGGCCCGGCAAGAGGTCCATGTCGCCCGGCGGGGTTAGATGAGGCCTGGTTGGAATTTATGGGCCAAGGAAGTGGAAACAGGCGATTTCGGCTCATTTCTGTGGGTGTTAGCCCACGGATTCTGGCGCTGCATGGGGTTCCGGCGTAAGATTCTCGAAAAACCATACGAGGGGACCCACAAGAGGCACGTGAAGAGGTCCATGTTGCCCAGCGGGGTTCGATGAGGCCTGGTTGGATTTTATGGGCCAAGGAAGTGGAAACAGGCAATTTCGGCTCATTTCTGTGGGTGTTAGCCCACGGATTCTGGCGCTGCATGGGGTTTCGGCGCAAGTTTCTCAAAAAACCATACGAGGGGGTCTGCAAGAGGCCCGGCAAGAGGTCCATGTTGCCCAGCGGAGTTGGATGAGGCCTGGTTGGATTTTATGGGCCAAGGAAGTGGAAACAGGCGATTTCGGCTCATTTCTGTGGGTGTTAGCCCACGGATTCTGGCGCTACATAGGGTTCCGGCGCAAGATTCTCGAAAAACCATACAAGGGGGACTGCAAGAGGGCAAGAGGTCCATGTTGCCCGGCGGGGTTGGATGAGGCTTGGTTGGATTTTATGGGCCAAGGAAGTGGAAACAGGCGATTTCGGCTCATTTCTGTGGGTGTTAGCCCTCGGAATCTGGCGCTGCATGGGGTTCCGGTGCAAGATTCTCGAAAAACCATACGAGGGGGGTCCGAAAGAGGCCCGACAAGAGGTCCATGTCGCCAGGCGGGGTTGGATGAGGCTTGGTTGGATTTTATGGGCAAGGAAGTGGAAACAGGCGATTTCGGCTCATTTCTGTGGGTGTTAGCCCACGGATTCTTGAGCTCCATGGGGTTCCGGCGAAAGATTCTCGAAAACCCATACGAGGGGGTCCGCAAGAGGCTCGGGAAGAGGTCCATGTCACCCGGCGGGGTTGGATGAGGCCTGGTTGGATTTTATGGGCCAAAGAAGTGGAAACAGGCGATTTCGGCTCATTTCTGTGGGTGTTAGCCCACGGATTCTGGCGCTGCATGGGGTTCCGGCTCAACATTCTCAAAAAACCATACGAGGGGGTCCGTAAGAGGCCCGGCAAGAGGTCCATGTCGCCTGGCGGGGTTGGATGAGGCCTGGATGGATTTTATGGGCCAGGGAAGTGGAAACGGGCGATTTCGGCTCAATTCTGTGGGTGTTAGCCAACAGATTCTGGCGCTGCATGTGGTTCCGGCGCAAGATTCTCGAAAAACCATACGAGGGGGTCTGCAAGAGGCTTGTGAAGAGGTCCATGTCGCCCGGCAGGGTTGGATGAGGCCTGGTTGGATTTTATGGGCCAAGGAAGTGGAAACAGGCGATTTCGGCTCATTTCTGTGGGTGTTAGCCCACGGATTCTGGCGCTGCATGGGGTTCCGGCGCAAGATTCTCTAAAAACCGTACGAGGGGGTCCGCAAGAGGCCCGGCAAGAGGTCCATGTTGCCCGGCGGGGTTGGATGAGGCCTTGTCGGATTTTATGGGCCAAGGAAGTGGAAACAGGTGATTTCGGCTCATTTCTGTGGGTGTTAGCCCACAGATTCTGGCGCTGCATGGGGTTCCGGCGCAAGATTCTCGAAAAACCAAACGAGGGGGTCCGCAAGAGGCCCGTGAAGAGGTCCATGTTGCCCGGCAGGGTTGGATGAGGCCTGGTTGGATTTTATGGGCCAAGGAAGTGGAAACAGGCGATTTCGGCTCATTTCTTTGGGTGTTAGCCCACGGATTCTGGCGCTGCATGGGGTTCCGGCGCAAGATTCTCGAAAAACCATACGAGGGGGTCCGCAAAAGGCCCGGCAAGAGGTCCATGTCGACCGGCGGGATTGGATGAGGCCTGCTTGGATTTTATGGGCCAAGGAAGTCGAAACAGGCGATTTTGGCTCATTTTTGTGAGTGTTAGCCCACAGATTCTGGCGCTGCATGGGGTTCCGGCGCAAGATTCTCGAAAACCCATACGAAGGGGTCCGCCAGAGGCCCGACAAGAGGTCCATGTCACCCGGCGGGGTTGGATGAGGCCAGGTTGGATTTTATGGGCCAGGGAAGTGGAAACAAGCGATTTCGGCTCATTTCTGTGGGTGTTAGCCCACGGATTCTGGCGCTGCATGGGGTTCCGGTGCAAGATTCTTGAAAAACCATACGTGGGGGTCCGCAAGAGGCCTGGCAAGAGGTCCATGTCGCCCGGCGGGGTTGGATGAGGCCTAGTTGGATTTTATGGGCCAGGGAAGTGGAAACAGGCTATTCGGCTCATTTCTGTGGGTGTTAGCCCACGGATTCTGGCGCTGCATGGGGTTCCGGGGCAAGATTCTCGAAAACCCATACGAGGGGGTCCGCAAGAGACCCGTGAAGAGGTCCATGTTGCCCGGCGGGGTTGGATGAGGCCTGGTTGGATTTTATGGGCCAAGGAAGTGGAAACAGGCGATTTCGGCTCATTTTTGTGGGTGTTAGCCCACAGATTCTGGCACCGCATGGGGTTCCGGGGCAAGATTCTCGAAAACCCATACGAGGGGGTCCGCAAGAGGCCCGGCAAGAGGTCCATGTTGCCCAGCGGGGTTGGATGAGGCCTGGTTGGATTTTATGGGCCAAGGAAGTGGAAATAGGCGATTTCGGCTCATTTCTGTGGGTGTTAGCCCACGGATTCTGGCGCTGCATGGGGTTCCGGCGCAAGATTCTCGAAAAACCATACGAGGGAGTCCGTAAGAGGCCCGGCAAGAGGTCCATGTCGCCCGGCGGGGTTGGATGAGGCCTGGTTGGATTTTATGGGCCAAGGAAGTGGACACAGGCGATTTCGGCTCATTTTTGTGGGTGTTAGCCCACGGATTCTGGCGCTGCATGGGGTTCCGGTGCAAGATTCTCGAAAAACCATACGAGGGGGTCCGCAAGAGGCCCGTGAGGAGGTCCGTGTCGCCCGGCGGGGTTGGATGAGGCCTGGTTGGATTTTATGGGCAAAGGAAGTGGAAACAGGCGATTTTGGCTCATTTCAATGGGTGTTAGCCCACGGATTCTGGCGCTGCATGGGATTCCGGCGCACGATTCTCAAAAAACCATACGAGGGGGTCCGCAAGAGGCCTGGCAAGAGGTCCATGTCGCCATGCGGGTTTGGATGTGGCCTGGTTGGATTTTATGGGCCAAGGAAGTGGAAACAGGCGATTTCGGCTCATTTCTGTGGGTGTTAGCCCACGGATTCTGGCGCTGCATGGGGTTCCGGCGCAAGATTCTCGAAAAACCATACGAGGGGGTCCGTAAGAGGCCCGGCAAGAGGTCCATGTCGCCCGGCGGGGTTGGATGAGGCCTGGTTGGATTTTATGGGCCAAGGAAGTGGACACAGGCGATTTCGGCTCATTTTTGTGGGTGTTAGCCCACGGATTCTGGCGCTGCATGGGGTTCCGGTGCAAGATTCTCGAAAAAACATACGAGGGGGTCCGCAAGAGTCCCGTGAAGAGGTCTGTGTCGCCCGGCGGGTTTGGATGAGGCCTGGTTGGATTTTATGGGCCAAGGAATTGGAAACAGGCGATTTCGGCTCATTTCAATGGGTGTTAGCCCACGGATTCTGGCGCTGCATGGGGTTCCGGCGCAAGATTCTCAAAAAACCATACGAGGGGGTCCGCAAGAGGCCCGGCAAGAGGTCCATGTCGCCATGCGGGTTTGGATGTGGCCTGGTTGGATTTTATGGGCCAAGGAAGTGGAAATAGGCGATTTCGGCTCATTTCTGTGGGTGTTAGCCCACGGATTCTGGCGCTGCATGGGGTTCCGGCACATGATTCTTGAAATACCATACGAGGGGGTCCGCAAGAGGCCCGACAAGAGGTCCATGTCGCTCGGCGGGGTTGGATGAGGCTTGGTTGGATTTTATGGGCCAGGGAATTGGAAATGGGCGATTTCGGCTCATTTCTGTGGGTGTTAGCCCACGGATTCTGGCGCTGCATGGGGTTTCGGCGCAAGATTCTCGAAAAACCATACGAGGGGGTCTGCAAGAGGCCCGTGAAGAGGTCCATGTTGCTCGGCGGGGTTGGATGAGGCCTGGTTGGATTTTCTGGGCCAAGGAAGTGGAAACAGGCGATTTCGGCTCATTTCTGTGGGTGTTAGCCCACGGAATCTGGCGCTGCATGGGGTTCCGGCGCAAGATTCTCGAAAACCCATACGAGGGGGTCCGCAAGAGGCCCGACAAGAGGTCCATGTCGCCCGACGGGGTTGGATGAGGCCTTGTTGGATTTATTGGCCAAGGAAGTGGAAACAGGCGATTTCGGCTCATTTCTGTGGGTGTTAGCCCACGGATTCTGGCGCTGCATGGGGTTCCGACGCAAGACTCTCGAAAAACCATGTGAGGGGGTCCGCAAGAGGCCCGGCAAGAGGTCCATGTCGCCCGGCGGGGTTGGATGAGGCCAGGTTGGATTTTATGGGCCAAGGAAGTGGAAACAGGCGATTTCGGCTCATTTCTGTGGGTGTTAGCCCACGGTTCTGGCACTGCATGGGGTTCCGGCGCAAGATTCTCGAAAAACCATACGAGGGGGACTGCAAGAGGCCCGTAAAGAGGTCCATGTTGCCCGGGCGGGGTTGGATGAGGCCTGGTTGGATTTTATGGGCCAAGGAAGTGGAAACAGGCGATTTCGGCTCATTTCTGTGGGTGTTAGCCCACGGATTCTGGCGCTGCATGGGGTTCCGGCGCAAGATTCACGAAAAACCATACGAGGGGGTCCGCAAAAGGCCCGGCATGAGGTCCATGTCGCCCGGCGGGATTGGATGAGGCCTGGTTGGATTTTATGGGCCAAGAAAGTCGAAACAGGCGATTTTGGCTCATTTTTGTGGGTGTTAGCCCACAGATTCTGGCGCTGCATGGGGTTCCGCCGCAAGATTCTCGAAAACCCATACGAGGGGGTCCGCCAGAGGCCCGACAAGAGGTCCATGTCGCCCGGCGGGGTTGGATGAGGCCTGGTTGGATTTTATGGGCCAAGGAAGTGGAAACAGGCGATTTCGGCTCATTTCTGTGGGTGTTAGCCCACGGATTCTGGCGCTGCATGGGGTTCCGGCGCAAGATTCTCGAAAAACCATACGAGGGGGTCTGCAAGAGGCCCGGCAAGAGGTCCATGTCACCCGGCGGGGTTGGATGAGGCCTGGTTGGATTTTATGGGCCAAGGAAGTGGAAACAGGCGATTTCAGCTCATTTCTGTGGGTGTTAGCCCACGGATTCTGGCGCTGCATGGGGTTCCGGCGTAAGATTCGCGAAAAACCATACGAGGGGGTCCGCAAGAGGCCCGGCAAGAGGTCCATGTTGCCCGGCGGGGTTGGATGAGGCCTGGTTGGATTTTATGGGCCAAGAAAGTCGAAACAGGCGATTTTGGCTCATTTTTGTGGGTGTTAGCCCACAGATTCTGGCGCTGCATGGGGTTCCGCCGCAAGATTCTCGAAAACCCATACGAGGGGGTCCGCCAGAGGCCCGACAAGAGGTCCATGTCGCCCGGCGGGGTTGGATGAGGCCTGGTTGGATTTTATGGGCCAAGGAAGTGGAAACAGGCGATTTCGGCTCATTTCTGTGGGTGTTAGCCCACGGATTCTGGCGCTGCATGGGGTTCCGGCGCAAGATTCTCGAAAAACCATACGAGGGGGTCTGCAAGAGGCCCGGCAAGAGGTCCATGTCACCCGGCGGGGTTGGATGAGGCCTGGTTGGATTTTATGGGCCAAGGAAGTGGAAACAGGCGATTTCAGCTCATTTCTGTGGGTGTTAGCCCACGGATTCTGGCGCTGCATGGGGTTCCGGCGTAAGATTCGCGAAAAACCATACGAGGGGGTCCGCAAGAGGCCCGGCAAGAGGTCCATGTTGCCCGGCGGGGTTGGATGAGGCCTGGTTGGATTTTATGGGCCAAGGAAGTGGAAACAGGCGATTTCGGCTCATTTCTGTGGGTGTTAGCCCACGGATTCTGGCGCTGCATGGGGTTCCGGCGCAAGATTCACGAAAAACCATACGAGGGGGTCCGCAAAAGGCCCGGCATGAGGTCCATGTCGCCCGGCGGGATATGATGAGGCCTGGTTGGATTTTATGGGCCAAGAAAGTCGAAACAGGCGATTTTGGCTCATTTTTGTGGGTGTTAGCCCACAGATTCTGGCGCTGCATGGGGTTCCGCCGCAAGATTCTCGAAAACCCATACGAGGGGGTCCGCCAGAGGCCCGACAAGAGGTCCATGTCGCCCGGCGGGGTTGGATGAGGCCTGGTTGGATTTTATGGGCCAAGGAAGTGGAAACAGGCGATTTCGGCTCATTTCTGTGGGTGTTAGCCCACGGATTCTGGCGCTGCATGGGGTTCCGGCGCAAGATTCTCGAAAAACCATACGAGGGGGACTGCAAGAGGCCCGTAAAGAGGTCCATGTTGCCCGGGCGGGGTTGGATGAGGCCTGGTTGGATTTTATGGGCCAAGGAAGTGGAAACAGGCGATTTCGGCTCATTTCTGTGGGTGTTAGCCCACGGATTCTGGCGCTGCATGGGGTTCCGGCGCAAGATTCACGAAAAACCATACGAGGGGGTCCGCAAAAGGCCCGGCATGAGGTCCATGTCGCCCGGCGGGATTGGATGAGGCCTGGTTGGATTTTATGGGCCAAGAAAGTCGAAACAGGCGATTTTGGCTCATTTTTGTGGGTGTTAGCCCACAGATTCTGGCGCTGCATGGGGTTCCGCCGCAAGATTCTCGAAAACCCATACGAGGGGGTCCGCCAGAGGCCCGACAAGAGGTCCATGTCACCCGGCGGGGTTGGATGAGGCCTGGTTGGATTTTATGGGCCAAGGAAGTGGAAACAGGCGATTTCGGCTCATTTCTGTGGGTGTTAGCCCACGGATTCTGGCGCTGCATGGGGTTCCGGCGCAAGATTCTCGAAAAACCATACGAGGGGGTCTGCAAGAGGCCCGGCAAGAGGTCCATGTCACCCGGCGGGGTTGGATGAGGCCTGGTTGGATTTTATGGGCCAAGGAAGTGGAAACAGGCGATTTCAGCTCATTTCTGTGGGTGTTAGCCCACGGATTCTGGCGCTGCATGGGGTTCCGGCGTAAGATTCGCGAAAAACCATACGAGGGGGTCCGCAAGAGGCCCGGCAAGAGGTCCATGTTGCCCGGCGGGGTTGGATGAGGCCTGGTTGGATTTTATGGGCCAAGGAAGTGGAAACAGGCGATTTCGGATCATTTCTGTGGGTGTTAGCCCATGGATTCGGACGCTGCATGGGGTTCCGGCACAAGATTCTCGAAAAACCATACGAGGGGGTCCGCAAGAGGCCCGGCAAGAGGTCCATGTCGCCCGGCAGGGTTGGATGAGGCCTGGTTGGATTTTATGGGCCAAGGAAGTGGAAACAGGCGATTTCGGCTCATTTCCGTGGGTGTTAGCCCACGGATTCTGGCGCTGCATGGTGTTTCGGTGCAAGATTCTCGAAAACCATACAAGGGGGTCCGCAAGAGGCCCTGGAAGAGGTCCATTTCACCCGGCGGGGTTGGATGAGGCCTGGTTCGATTTTATGGGCCAAGGAAGTGGAAACATGCGATTTCGGCTCATTTCTGTGGGTGTTAGCCCACATGTTCTGGCGCTGCATTGGGTTCCGGCGCAAGATTCTCGAAAAACCATACGAGGGGGTCCGCAAGAGGCCCGGCAAGAGGTCCATGTTGCCCGGCGGGGTTGGATGAGGCCTTGTTGGATTTTATGGGCCAAGGATGTGGAAACATGTGATTTCGGCTCATTTCTGTGGGTGTTAGCCCACGAATTCTGGCGCTGCATGGGGTTCCGGCGCAAGATTCTCGAAAAACCATACGAGGGGATCCGCAAAAGGCCCGGCATGAGGTCCATGTCGCCCGGCGGGATTGGATGAGGCCTGGTTGGATTTTATGGACCAAGGTAGTCGAAACAGGCGATTTTGGCTCATTTTTGTGGGTGTTAGCCCACGGATTCTTGAGCTCCATGGGGTTCCGGCGCAAGATTCTCGAAAACCCATACGAGGGGTTCCGCCAGAGGCCCGAAAAGAGGTCCATGTCGCCCGGCGGGGTTGGATGAGGCCTGGTTGGATTTTATGGGCCAAGGAAGTGGAAACAGGCGATTTCGGCTCATTTCTGCGGGTGTTAGCCCACGGATTCTGGCGCTGCATGGGGTTTCGGCGCAAGATTCTCGAAAAACCATACGAGGGGGTCCGCAAGAGGCCCGGCAAGAGGTCCATGTTGCCCGGCAGGGTTGGATGAGGCCTTGTTGGACTTTATGGGCCAAGGAAGTGGAAACAGGCGATTTTGGCTCATTTCTGTGGGTGTTAGCCCACGGATTCTGGCGCTGCATGGGGTTCCGGCGCAAGATTCTCGAAAAACCATACGAGGGGTTGCGCAAGGGGCTCGTAAAGACGTCCATTTTGCCCGGCGGGGTTGGATGAGGCCTGGTTGGATTTTATGGGCCAAGGTAGTGGAAACAGGCGATTTCGGCTCATTTCTGTGGGTGTTAGCCCACGGATTCTGGCGCTGCATGGGGTTCCGGCGCAAGATTCTCGAATAACCATACGAGGGGCTCTGTAAGAGGCCCGGCAAGAGGTCCATGTCGCTTGGCGGGGTTGGATGAGGCCTGGTTGGATTTTATAGGCCAAGGAAGTGGAAACAGGCCATTTCGGCTCATTTCTGTGGGTGTTAGCCCACGGATTCTGGCGCTGCATGGGGTTCCGGCGCAAGATTCTCGAAAAACCATACGAGGTGGTCCGCATTAGGCCCGACAAGATGTCCATGTTGCCCGGCGGGTTTGGATGAGGCATGGGTGGATTTTATGGGCCAAGGAAATTGAAACAGGCGATTTCGGCTCATTTCTGTGGCTGTTAGCCCACGGATTCTGGCGCTGCATGGGGTTCCGGCGCAAGATTCTCAAAAACCCATACGAGGGGGTCCGCCAGAGGCCCGACAAGAGGTCCATGTCGCCCGGCGGGGTTGGATGAGGCCTTGTTGGATTTTATGGGCCAAGGAAGTGGAAACAGGCGATTTCGGCTCATTTCTGTGGGTGTTAGCCCACGGATTCTGGCGCTGCATGGGGTTCCGGCGCAAGATTCACGAAAAACCATACGAGGGGGTCCGCAAAAGGCCCGGCATGAGGTCCATGTCGCCCGGCGGGATTGGATGAGGCCTGGTTGGATTTTATGGGCCAAGAAAGTCGAAACAGGCGATTTTGGCTCATTTTTGTGGGTGTTAGCCCACAGATTCTGGCGCTGCATGGGGTTCCGCCGCAAGATTCTCGAAAACCCATACGAGGGGGTCCGCCAGAGGCCCGACAAGAGGTCCATGTCACCCGGCGGGGTTGGATGAGGCCTGGTTGGATTTTATGGGCCAAGGAAGTGGAAACAGGCGATTTCGGCTCATTTCTGTGGGTGTTAGCCCACGGATTCTGGCGCTGCATGGGGTTCCGGCGCAAGATTCTCGAAAAACCATACGAGGGGGTCTGCAAGAGGCCCGGCAAGAGGTCCATGTCACCCGGCGGGGTTGGATGAGGCCTGGTTGGATTTTATGGGCCAAGGAAGTGGAAACAGGCGATTTCAGCTCATTTCTGTGGGTGTTAGCCCACGGATTCTGGCGCTGCATGGGGTTCCGGCGTAAGATTCGCGAAAAACCATACGAGGGGGTCCGCAAGAGGCCCGGCAAGAGGTCCATGTTGCCCGGCGGGGTTGGATGAGGCCTGGTTGGATTTTATGGGCCAAGGAAGTGGAAACAGGCGATTTCGGATCATTTCTGTGGGTGTTAGCCCATGGATTCGGACGCTGCATGGGGTTCCGGCACAAGATTCTCGAAAAACCATACGAGGGGGTCCGCAAGAGGCCCGGCAAGAGGTCCATGTCGCCCGGCAGGGTTGGATGAGGCCTGGTTGGATTTTATGGGCCAAGGAAGTGGAAACAGGCGATTTCGGCTCATTTCCGTGGGTGTTAGCCCACGGATTCTGGCGCTGCATGGTGTTTCGGTGCAAGATTCTCGAAAACCATACAAGGGGGTCCGCAAGAGGCCCTGGAAGAGGTCCATTTCACCCGGCGGGGTTGGATGAGGCCTGGTTCGATTTTATGGGCCAAGGAAGTGGAAACATGCGATTTCGGCTCATTTCTGTGGGTGTTAGCCCACATGTTCTGGCGCTGCATTGGGTTCCGGCGCAAGATTCTCGAAAAACCATACGAGGGGGTCCGCAAGAGGCCCGGCAAGAGGTCCATGTTGCCCGGCGGGGTTGGATGAGGCCTTGTTGGATTTTATGGGCCAAGGATGTGGAAACATGTGATTTCGGCTCATTTCTGTGGGTGTTAGCCCACGAATTCTGGCGCTGCATGGGGTTCCGGCGCAAGATTCTCGAAAAACCATACGAGGGGATCCGCAAAAGGCCCGGCATGAGGTCCATGTCGCCCGGCGGGATTGGATGAGGCCTGGTTGGATTTTATGGACCAAGGTAGTCGAAACAGGCGATTTTGGCTCATTTTTGTGGGTGTTAGCCCACGGATTCTTGAGCTCCATGGGGTTCCGGCGCAAGATTCTCGAAAACCCATACGAGGGGTTCCGCCAGAGGCCCGAAAAGAGGTCCATGTCGCCCGGCGGGGTTGGATGAGGCCTGGTTGGATTTTATGGGCCAAGGAAGTGGAAACAGGCGATTTCGGCTCATTTCTGCGGGTGTTAGCCCACGGATTCTGGCGCTGCATGGGGTTTCGGCGCAAGATTCTCGAAAAACCATACGAGGGGGTCCGCAAGAGGCCCGGCAAGAGGTCCATGTTGCCCGGCAGGGTTGGATGAGGCCTTGTTGGACTTTATGGGCCAAGGAAGTGGAAACAGGCGATTTTGGCTCATTTCTGTGGGTGTTAGCCCACGGATTCTGGCGCTGCATGGGGTTCCGGCGCAAGATTCTCGAAAAACCATACGAGGGGTTGCGCAAGGGGCTCGTAAAGACGTCCATTTTGCCCGGCGGGGTTGGATGAGGCCTGGTTGGATTTTATGGGCCAAGGTAGTGGAAACAGGCGATTTCGGCTCATTTCTGTGGGTGTTAGCCCACGGATTCTGGCGCTGCATGGGGTTCCGGCGCAAGATTCTCGAATAACCATACGAGGGGCTCTGTAAGAGGCCCGGCAAGAGGTCCATGTCGCTTGGCGGGGTTGGATGAGGCCTGGTTGGATTTTATAGGCCAAGGAAGTGGAAACAGGCCATTTCGGCTCATTTCTGTGGGTGTTAGCCCACGGATTCTGGCGCTGCATGGGGTTCCGGCGCAAGATTCTCGAAAAACCATACGAGGTGGTCCGCATTAGGCCCGACAAGATGTCCATGTTGCCCGGCGGGTTTGGATGAGGCATGGGTGGATTTTATGGGCCAAGGAAATTGAAACAGGCGATTTCGGCTCATTTCTGTGGCTGTTAGCCCACGGATTCTGGCGCTGCATGGGGTTCCGGCGCAAGATTCTCAAAAACCCATACGAGGGGGTCCGCCAGAGGCCCGACAAGAGGTCCATGTCGCCCGGCGGGGTTGGATGAGGCCTGGTTGGATTTTATGGGCCAGGGAAGTGGAAACAGGCGATTTCGGCTCATTTCTGTGGGTGTTAGCCCACGGATTCTGGCGCTGCATGGGGTTCCGGTGCAAGATTCTCGAAAAACCATACGTGGGGGTCCGCAAGAGGCCTGGCAAGAGGTCCATGTCGCCCGGCGGGGTTGGATGAGGCCTGGTTGGATTTTATGGGCCAGGGAAGTGGAAACAGGCGATTCGGCTCATTTCTGTAGGTGTTAGCCCACAGATTCTGGCGCTGCATGGGGTTCCGGGGCAAGATTCTCGAAAACCCATACGAGGGGGTCCGCAAGAGACCCGTGAAGAGGTCCATGTTGCCCGGCGGGGTTGGATGAGGCCTAGTTGGATTTTATGGGCCAAGGAAGTGGAAACAGGCGATTTCGGCTCATTTCTGTGGGTGTTAGCCCACAGATTCTGGCGCCGCATGGGGTTGCGGCGCAAGATTCTCGAAAAACCATACGAGGGGGTCCGCAAGAGGCCCGGCAAGAGGTCCATGTTGCCCAGCGGGGTTGGATGAGGCCTGGTTGGATTTTATGGGCCAAGGAAGTGGAAATAGGCGATTTCGGCTCATTTCTGTGGGTGTTAGCCCACGGATTCTGGCGCTGCATGGGGTTCCGGCGCAAGATTCTCGAAAACCCATACGAGGGGGTCCGTAAGAGGCCCGGCAAGAGGTCCATGTCGCCCGGCGGGGTTGGATGAGGCCTGGTTGGATTTTATGGGCCAAGGAAGTGGACACAGGCGATTTCGGCTCATTTTTGTGGGTGTTAGCCCACGGATTCTGGCGCTGCATGGGGTTCCGGTGCAAAATTCTCGAAAAACCATACGAGAGGGTCCGCAAGAGGCCCGTGTCGCCCGGCGGGGTTGGATGAGGCCTGGTTGGATTTTATGGGCCAAGGAAGTGGAAACAGGCGATTTCGGCTCATTTCTGTGGGTGTTAGCCACGGATTCTGGCGCTGCATGGGGTTTCGGCGCAAGATTCTCGAAAAAACATACGAGGGGGTCCGCAAGACGCCCGGCAAGAGGTCCATGTCGCCCGACGGGGTTGGATTTTATGGGCCAAGGAAGTGGAAGCAGGTGATTTCGGCTCATTTCTGTGGGTGTTAGCCCACGGATTCTGGCGCTGCATGGGGTTCCGGCGCAAGATACTCGAAAAACCATACGAGGGGGTCCGCAAGAGGCCCGTCAAGAGGTCCATGTCGCCCGGCGGGGTTGGATGAGGCCTGGTTGGATTTTATGGGCCAAAGAAGTGGAAACAGGCGATTTCGGCTCATTTCTGTGGGTGTTAGCCCACGGATTCCGGCGCTGCATGGGGTTCCGGCGCAAGATTCTCGAAAAACCATACGAGGGGGTCCGCAAGAGGCCCGGCAAGAGGACCATGTCACCCGGCGGGGTTGGATGAGGCTTGGTTGGATTTTATGGGCCAAGGAAGTGGAAACAGGCGATTTCGGCTCATTTCATTGGGTGTTAGCCTACGGATTCTGGCGCTGCATGGGGTTCCAGCGCAAGATTCTCGAAAAACCATACGAGGGGGTCCGCAAGAGGCCCGACAAGAGGTCCATGTTGCCCGGCGGGGTTGGATGAGGCCTGGTTCGATTTTATGAGCCAAGGAAGTGGTAACAGGCGATTTCGGCTCATTTCTGTGGGTGTTAGCCCACGGATTCTGGCGCTGCATGGGGTTCCGGCGCAAGATTCTCGAAAAACCATACGAGGGGGTCTGCAAGAGGCCCGGCAAGAGGTCAATGTTGCCCGGCGGGGTTGGATGAGGCCTGGTTGGATTTTATGGGCCAAGTGGAAACAGGCAATTTCAGCTCATTTCTGTAGGTGTTAGCCCACGGATTCTAGCGCTTCATGGAGTTCCGGCGCAAGATTCTCAAAAAATCATACGAGGGGGTCCGCAAGAGGCCCGACAAGATTTCCATGTCGCCCGGCAAGTTTGGATGAGGCCTGGTTGGATTTTATGGGCCAAGGAAGTGGAAACAGGCAATTTCGGCTCATTTCTGTGGGTGTTAGCCCACGGATTCTGGCGCTGCATGGGGTTCCGGTGCAAGATTCTTGAAAAACCATACGAGGGGGTCCGCAAGAGGCCCGGCAAGAGGTTCATGTTGCCCGGCAGGTTTGGATGAGGCCTGGTTGGACTTTATGGGCCAAGGAAGTGGAAACAGGCAATTTTGGCTCATTTCTGTGGGTGTTAGCCCACGGATTCTGGCGCTGCATGGGGTTCCGGCGGAAGATTCCCGAAAAACCATACGAGGGGTTCCGCATGGGGCTTGTGAAGAGGTCCATGTTGCCCGGCGGGGTTGGATGAGGCCTGTTTGGATTTTATGGGCCAAGGAAGTTGAAACAGGCGATTTCGGCTCATTTCTGTGGGTGTTAGCCCACGGATTCTGGCGCTGCATGGGGTTCCGGCGCAAGATTCTCGTAAAACCATACGAGGGGGTCCGCAAGAGGCCCAGCAAGAGGTCCATGTCGCCCGGCGGGGTTGGATGAGGCCTAGTCGGATTTTATGGGCCAAGCAAGTGGAAACAGGCGATTTCGGCTCATTTCTGTGGGTGTTAGCCCACGAATTCTGGCGCTGCATGGGGTTCCGGCGCAAGATTCTCGAAAAACCATACGAGGGGGTCCGCAAGAGGCCCAGCAAGAGGTCCATGTCGCCCCAAGGGGTTGGATGAGGCCTGGTCGGATTTTATGGGCCAAGCAAGTGGAAACAGGCGATTTCGGCTCATTTATGTGGTTGTTAGCCAACGGATTCTGGCGCTGCATGGGGTTCCGGCGCAAGATTCTCGAAAAACCATACGAGGTGGTCCTCAAGAGGCCCGGCAAGAGGTCCATGTCACTTGGCGGGGTCGGATGAGGCCTGGTTGGATTTTATGGGCCAAGGAAGTGGAAATAGGCGATTTCTACTCATTTCTGTGGGTGTTAGCCCACGGATTCTGGCGCTGCATGGGGTTCCGGCTCAAGATTCTCGAAATACCATACGAGGGGGTCCGCAAGAGGCCCGGCAAGAGGTCCATGTTGCCCGGCAGGGTTGGATGAGGCCTGGTTTGAGTTTATGGGCCAAAGATGTGGAAACAGGTGATTTCGGCTCATTTCTGTGGGTGTTAGCCCACGGATTCTGGCGCTGCATGGGGTTCCGGCGCAAGATTCTCGAAAAACCGTACGAGCGGGTCCGCAAAAGGCTCGGCAAGAGGTCCATGTCGCCCGGCGGGGTTGGATGAGGCCTGGTTGTATTTTATGGGCCACGGAAGTGGAAATAGGCGATTTCGGCTCATTTCATTGGGTGTTAGCCCACGGATTCTGGCGCTGCATTGGGTTCTGGCGCAAGATTCTCGATAAACCATACGAGGGGGTCCGCAAGAGGCCCGTGAAGAGGTCCATGTTGCCCGGCGGGGTTGGATGAGGCCTTGTTGGATTTTCTGGGCTCAGCTCATTTTTGTAGGTGTTAGCCCACGGTTTCTAGCGCTGCATGGGGTTCCGGCGCAAGATTTTCGAAAAACCATTCGAGGGGGTCCGCAAGAGGCCCGGCAAGAGGTCCATGTTTTTTGGCGGGGTTGGATGAGGCCTGGTTGGATTTTATACGGCAAGGAAGTGGAAACAGGCGATTTCGGCTCATTTCTGTGGGTGTTAGCCCACGGATTCTGGCGCTGCATGGGGTTCCGGCGCAAGATTCTCGAAAAACCGTACGAGCGGGTCCGCAAAAGGCCCGGCAAGAGGTCCATGTCGCCCGGCGGGGTTGGATGAGGCCTGGTTGTATTTTATGGGCCACGGAAGTGGAAATAGGCGATTTCGGCTCATTTCATTGGGTGTTAGCCCACGGATTCTGGCGCTGCATTGGGTTCCGGCGCAAGATTCTCGATAAACCATACGAGGGGGTCCGCAAGAGGCCCGTGAAGAGGTCCATGTTGCCCGGCGGGGTTGGATGAGGCCTGGTTGGATTTTCTGGGCTCAGCTCATTTTTGTAGGTGTTAGCCCACGGTTTCTAGCGCTGCATGGGGTTCCGGCGCAAGATTTTCGAAAAACCATTCGAGGGGGTCCGCAAGAGGCCCGGCAAGAGGTCCATGTTTTTTGGCGGGGTTGGATGAGGCCTGGTTGGATTTTATAGGCCAAGGAAGTGGAAACAGGCGATTTCGGCTCATTTCTGTGGGTGTTAGCCCACGGATTCTGGCGCTGCATGGGGTTCCGGCGCAAGATTCTCGAAAAACCATACGAGGGGGTCCGCAAGAGGCCCGGCAAGAGGTTCATGTTGCCCGGCAGGGTTGGATGAGGCCTGGTTGGACTTTATGGGCCAAGGAAGTGGAAACAGGCGATTTCGGCTCATTGCTGTGGGTGTTAGCCCACGGATTCTGGCGCTGCATGGGGTTCCGGCGCAAGATTCTCGAAAAACCATACGAGGGGGTCCGCAAGAGGCCCAGCAAGAGGTCCATGTTGCCCGACGGGGTTGGATGAGGCCTAGTCGGATTTTATGGGCCAAGCAAGTGGAAACAGGCGATTTCGGCTCATTTTTGTGGGTGTTAGCCCACGGATTCTGGCGCTGCATGGGGTTCCGGTGCAAGATTCTCGAAAAACCATACGAGGGGGTCCGCAAGAGGCCCGTGAGGAGGTCCGTGTCGCCCGGCGGGGTTGGATGAGGCCTGGTTGGATTTTATGGGCAAAGGAAGTGGAAACAGGCGATTTTGGCTCATTTCAATGGGTGTTAGCCCACGGATTCTGGCGCTGCATGGGGTTCCGGCGCAAGATTCTCAAAAAACCATACGAGGGGGTCCGCAAGAGGCCCGGCAAGAGGACCATGTCACCCGGCGGGGTTGGATGAGGCCTGGTTGGATTTTATGGGCCAAGGAAGTGGAAACAGGCGATTTCGGCTCATTTCATTGGCTGTTAGCCCACGGATTCTAGCGCTGCATGGGGTTCCGGCGCAAGATTCTCGAAAAACCATACGAGGGGGTCCGCAAGAGGCCCAGCAATAGGTCCATGTCGCCCCAAGGGGTTGGATGAGGCCTGGTCGGATTTTATGGGCCAAGCAAGTGGGAACAGGCGATTTCGGCTCATTTCTGTGGGTGTTAGCCCACGGATTCTGGCGCTGCATGGGTTTCCGGCGCAAGATTCTCGAAAAACCATACGAGGTGGTCCGCAAGAGGCCCGGCAAGAGGTCCATGTCGCTTGGCGGGGTAGGATGAGGCCTGGTTGGATTTTATGGGCCAAGGAAGTGGAAATAGGCGATTTCGACTCATTTCTGTGGGTGTTAGCCCACGGATTCTGACGCTGCATGGGGTTCCGGCTCAAGATTCTCGAAATACCATACGAGGGGGTCCGCAAGAGGCCCGACAAGAGGTCCATGTTGCCCGGCAGGGTTGGATGAGGCCTGGTTGGAGTTTATGGGCCAATGATGTGGAAACAGGTGATTTCGGCTCATTTCTGTGGGTGTTAGCCCACGGATTCCGGCGCTGCATGGGGTTCCGGCGCAAGATTCTCGAAAAACCATACGAGGGGGTCCGCAAGAGGACCATGTCACCCGGCGGGGTTGGATGAGGCCTGGTTGGATTTTATGGGCCAAGGAAGTGGAAACAGGCGATTTCGGCTCATTTCATTGGGTGTTAGCCCACGGATTCTGGCGCTGCATGGGGTTCCAGCGCAAGATTCTCGAAATACCATACGAGGGGGTCCGCAAGAGGCCCGTCAAGAGGTCCATGTCGCCCGGCGGGGTTGGATTTTATGGGCCAAGAAAGTGGAAACAGGTGATTTCGGCTCATTACTATGGGTGTTAGCCCACGGATTCTGGCGCTGCATGGGGTTCCGGCGCAAGATACTCGAAAATCCATACGAGGGGGTCCGCAAGAGGCCCGTCAAGAGGTCCATGTCGCCCAGCGGGGTTGGATGAGGCCTGGTTGGATTTTATGGACCAAAGAAGTGGAAACATGCGATTTCGGCTCATTTCTGTGGGTGTTAGCCCACGGATTCCGGCGCTGCATGGGGTTCCGGCTCAAGATTCTCGAAAAACCATACGAGCGGGTCCGCAAGAGGCCCGGCAATAGGACCATGTCACCCGGCGGGGTCGGATGAGGCCTGGTTGGATTTTATGGGCCAAGGAAGTGGAAACAGGCGATTTCGGCTCATTTCATTGGGTGTTAGCCCACGGATTCTGGCGCTGCATGGGGTTCCAGCGCAAGATTCTCGAAAAACCATACGAGGGGGTCCGCAAGAGGCCCGACAAGAGGTCCACGTTGCCCGGCGGGGTTGGATGAGGCCTGGTTCGATTTTATGAGCCAAGGAAGTGGTAACATGCGATTTCGGCTCATTTCTGTGGGTGTTAGCCCACGGATTCTGGCGCTGCATGGGGTTCCGGCGCAAGATTCTCGAAAAACCATACGAGGGGGTCTGCAAGAGGCCCGGCAAGAGGTCAATGTTGCCCGGCGGGGTTGGATGAGGCCTGGTTGGATTTTATGGGCCAAGTGGAAACAGGCAATTTCAGCTCATTTCTGTGGGTGTTAGCCCACGGATTCTAGCGCTTCATGGAGTTCCGGCGCAAGATTCTCAAAAAATCATACGAGGGGGTCCGCAAGAGGCCCGACAAGATGTCCATGTCGCCCGGCGAGTTTGGATGAGGCCTGGTTGGATTTTATGGGCCAAGGAAGTGGAAACAGGCGATTTCGGCTCATTTCTGTGGGTGTTAGCCCACGGATTCTGGCGCTGCATGGGGTTCCGGTGCAAGATTCTTGAAAAACCATACGAGGGGGTCCGCAAGAGGCCCGGTAAGATGTTCATGTTGCCCGGCAGGGTTGGATGAGGCCTGGTTGGACTTTATGGGCCAAGGAAGTGGAAACAGGCAATTTTGGCTCATTTCTGTGGGTGTTAGCCCACGGATTCTGGCGCTGCATGGGGTTCCGGCGCAAGATTCTCGAAAAACCATACGAGGGGTTCCGCATGGGGCTTGTGAAGAGGTCCATGTTGCCCGGCGGGGTTGGATGAGGCCTGTTTGGATTTTATGGGCCAAGGAAGTTGAAACAGGCGATTTCGGCTCATTTCTGTGGGTGTTAGCCCACGGATTCTGGCGCTGCATGGGGTTCCGGCGCAAGATTCTCGTAAAACCATACGAGGGGGTCCGCAAGAGGCCCAACAAGAGGTCCATGTTGCCCGACGGGGTTGGATGAGGCCTAGTCGGATTTTATGGGCCAAGCAAGTGGAAACAGGCGATTTCAGCTCATTTCTGTGGGTGTTAGCCCACGGATTCTGGCGCTGCATGGGGTTCCGGCGCAAGATACTCGAAAATCCATACGAGGGGGTCCGCAAGAGGCCCGTCAAGAGGTCCATGTCGCCCAGCGGGGTTGGATGAGGCCTGGTTGGATTTTATGGGCCAAAGAAGTGGAAACATGCGATTTCGGCTCATTTCTGTGGGTGTTAGCCCACGGATTCCGGCGCTGCATGGGGTTCCGGCTCAAGATTCTCGAAAAACCATACGAGCGGGTCCGCAAGAGGCCCGGCAACAGGACCATGTCACCCGGCGGGGTCGGATGAGGCCTGGTTGGATTTTATGGGCCAAGGAAGTGGAAACAGGCGATTTCGGCTCATTTCATTGGGTGTTAGCCCACGGATTCTGGCGCTGCATGGGGTTCCAGCGCAAGATTCTCGAAAAACCATACGAGGGGGTCCGCAAGAGGCCCGACAAGAGGTCCATGTTGCCCGGCGGGGTTGGATGAGGCCTGGTTCGATTTTATGAGCCAAGGAAGTGGTAACATGCGATTTCGGCTCATTTCTGTGGGTGTTAGCCCACGGATTCTGGCGCTGCATGGGGTTCCGGCGCAAGATTCTCGAAAAACCATACGAGGGGGTCTGCAAGAGGCCCGGCAAGAGGTCAATGTTGCCCGGCGGGGTTGGATGAGGCCTGGTTGGATTTTATGGGCCAAGTGGAAACAGGCAATTTCAGCTCATTTCTGTGGGTGTTAGCCCACGGATTCTAGCGCTTCATGGAGTTCCGGCGCAAGATTCTCAAAAAATCATACGAGGGGGTCCGCAAGAGGCCCGACAAGATGTCCATGTCGCCCAGCGAGTTTGGATGAGGCCTGGTTGGATTTTATGGGCCAAGGAAGTGGAAACAGGCGATTTCGGCTCATTTCTGTGGGTGTTAGCCCACGGATTCTGGCGCTGCATGGGGTTCCGGTGCAAGATTCTTGAAAAACCATACGAGGGGGTCCGCAAGAGGCCCGGTAAGATGTTCATGTTGCCCGGCAGGGTTGGATGAGGCCTGGTTGGACTTTATGGGCCAAGGAAGTGGAAACAGGCAATTTTGGCTCATTTCTGTGGGTGTTAGCCCACGGATTCTGGCGCTGCATGGGGTTCCGGCGCAAGATTCTCGAAAAACCATACGAGGGGTTCCGCATGGGGCTTGTGAAGAGGTCCATGTTGCCCGGCGGGGTTGGATGAGGCCTGTTTGGATTTTATGGGCCAAGGAAGTTGAAACAGGCGATTTCGGCTCATTTCTGTGGGTGTTAGCCCACGGATTCTGGCGCTGCATGGGGTTCCGGCGCAAGATTCTCGTAAAACCATACGAGGGGGTCCGCAAGAGGCCCAACAAGAGGTCCATGTTGCCCGACGGGGTTGGATGAGGCCTAGTCGGATTTTATGGGCCAAGGAAGTGGAAACAGGCGATTTCGGCTCATTTCTGTGGGTGTTAGCCCACGGATTCTGGCGCTGCATGGGGTTCCGGCGCAAGATTCTCGAAAAACCATACGAGGGGGTCTGCAAGAGGCCCGGCAAGAGGGCCATGTTGCCCGGCGGGGTTGGATGAGGCTTGGTTGGATTTTATGGGCCAAGGAAGTGGAAACAGGCGATTTCGACTCATTTTAGTGGGTGTTCGCCCACGGATTCTGGCGCTGCATGGGGTTCCGGCGCAAGATTCTCAAAAAACCATACGAGGGGTCCCGCAAGAGGCCCGTGAAGAGGTCCATGTTGCCCGGCGGGGTTGGATGAGGCCTGGTTGGATTTTATGGGCCAAAGAAGTGGAAACACGCGATTTCGACTCATTTCTGTGGGTGTTAGCCCACGGATTCTGGCACTGCATGGGGTTCCGGCGCAAGATTCTCGAAAAACCATACGAGGGGGTCCGCAAGAGGCCCGTGAAGAGGTCCATGTTGCCCGGCTGGGTTGGATGAGGCCTGGTTGGATTTTATGGGCCAAGGAAGTGGAAACAGGCGATTTCGGCTCATTTCTGTGGGTGTTGGCCCACGGATTCTCGCGCTGCATGGGGTTTCGGCGCAAGATTCTCGAAAAACCATATGAGGGGGTCCGCAAGAGGCCCGGCAAAATTCCATGTCGCCCGGCGGGGTTGGATGAGGCCTGGTTGGATTTTATGGGCCAAGGAAGTGGAAACAGGCGATTTTGGCTCATTTCTGTGGGTGTTAGCCCACGGATTCTAGCGCTGCATGGGGTTCCGGCGCAAGATTCTCAAAAAACCATACAAGGGGGTCCGCAAGAGGCCCAGCAAGTGGTCCATGTTGCCCGGCGGGGTTGGATGAGGCCTGGTTGGATTTTATGGGCCAAGGAAGTGGAAACAGGCGATTTCGGCTCATTTCTGTGGGTGTTAGCCCACGGATTCTGGCGCTGCATGGGGTTCCGGCACAAGATTCTCGAAAAAGCATACGAGGGGGTCCGCAAGAGGCCCGGCAAGAGGTCCATGTCGCCCGGAGGGGTTGGATGAGGCCTGGTTTGATTTTATGGGCCGCGGAAGTGGAAACAGGCGATTTCGGCTCATTTCTGTGGGTGTTAGCCCACGGATTCTGGCGCTGCATGGGGTTCCGGCGCAAGATTCTCGAAAAACCATACGAGGGGGTCCGCAAGAGGCCCGGCAAGAGGTCCATGTCGCCCGGCGGGGTTGGATGAGGCCTGGATGGATTTTATGGGCCAATGAAGTGTAAACAGGCGATTTCGGCTCATTTCGGTGGGTGTTAGCCCACGGATTCTGGCGCTGCATGGGGTTTCGGCGCTAGATTCTCGAAAAACCATACAAGGGGGTCCGCAAAAGGCCCGTGAAGAGGTCCATGTTGCCCGGCGGGGTTGGATGAGGCCTGGTTGGATTTTATGGGCCAAGGAAGTGGAAACAGGCGATTTCGGCTCATTTCTATGGGTTTTAGCACACGGATTTTGGCGCTGCATGGGGTTCCGGCGCAAGATTCTCGAAAAACCATACGAGGGGGTCAGCAAGAGGCCCGGCGAGAGGTCCATGTCACCCAGCGGGGTTGGATGAGGCCTGGTTGGATTTTATGGGCCAAGGAAGTGGAAACAGGCGATTTCGGCTCATTTTTGTGGGTGTTAGCAGACGGATTCTGGCGCTGCATGGGGTTCCGGCACAAGATTCTCGAAAAACCATACAATGGGGTCCGCAAGAGGCCCGACAAGAGGTCCATGTCACCCGGCGGGGTTGGATGAGGCCTGGTTGGATTTTATGGGCCAAGGAAGTGGAAACAGGCGATTTCGACTCATTTCTGTGGGTGTTAGCCCACGGATTCTAGCGCTGCATGGGGTTCCGGCGCAAGATTCTCAAAAAACCATACAACGGGGTCCGCAAGAGGCCCAGCAAGAGGTCCATGTTGCCCGGCGGGGTTGGATGAGGCCTGGTTGGATTTTATGGGCCAAGGAAGTGGAAACAGGCGATTTCGGCTCATTTCTGTGGGTGTTAGCCCATGGATTCTGGCGCTGCATGGGGTTCTGGCGCAAGATTCATGAAAAACCATACGAGGGGGTCCGCAAGAGGCCTGGCAAGAGGTCCATGTGGCCTGGCAGGGTTGGATGAGGCCTGGTTGGATTTTATGGGCCAAGGAAGTGGAAACAGGCGATTTCGGCTCATTTCTGTGGGTGTTAGCCCTCGGATTCTGGCACTGCATGGGGTTCCGGCGCAAGATTCTCGAAAAACCATACGAGGGGGTCCGCAAGAGGCCCGTGAAGAGGTCCATGTTGCCCGGCTGGGTTGGATGAGGCCTGGTTGGATTTTATGGGCCAAGGAAGTGGAAACAGGCGATTTCGGCTCATTTCTGTGGGTGTTGGCCCACGGATTCTCGCGCTGCATGGGGTTTCGGCGCAAGATTCTCGAAAAACCATATGAGGGGGTCCGCAAGAGGCCCGGCAAAATTCCATGTCGCCCGGCGGGGTTGGATGAGGCCTGGTTGGATTTTATGGGCCAAGGAAGTGGAAACAGGCGATTTTGGCTCATTTCTGTGGGTGTTAGCCCATGGATTCTAGCGCTGCATGGGGTTCCGGCGCAAGATTCTCAAAAAACCATACAAGGGGGTCCGCAAGAGGCCCAGCAAGTGGTCCATGTTGCCCGGCGGGGTTGGATGAGGCCTGGTTGGATTTTATGGGCCAAGGAAGTGGAAACAGGCGATTTCGGCTCATTTCTGTGGGTGTTAGCCCACGGATTCTGGCGCTGCATGGGGTTCCGGCACAAGATTCTCGAAAAAGCATACGAGGGGGTCCGCAAGAGGCCCGGCAAGAGGTCCATGTCGCCCGGCGGGGTTGGATGAGGCCTGGTTTGATTTTATGGGCCGCGGAAGTGGGAAACAGGCGATTTCGGCTCATTTCTGTGGGTGTTAGCCCACGGATTCTGGCGCTGCATGGGGTTCCGGCGCAAGATTCTCGAAAAACCATACGAGGGGGTCCGCAAGAGGCCCGGCAAGAGGTCCATGTCGCCCGGCGGGGTTGGATGAGGCCTGGATGGATTTTATGGGCCAATGAAGTGTAAACAGGCGATTTCGGCTCATTTCGGTGGGTGTTAGCCCACGGATTCTGGCGCTGCATGGGGTTTCGGCGCTAGATTCTCGAAAAAACCATACAAGGGGGTCCGCAAAAGGCCCGTGAAGAGGTCCATGTTGCCCGGCGGGGTTGGATGAGGCCTGGTTGGATTTTATGGGCCAAGGAAGTGGAAACAGGCGATTTCGGCTCATTTCTATGGGTGTTAGCACACGGATTTTGGCGCTGCATGGAGTTCCGGCGCAAGATTCTCGAAAAACCATACGAGGGGGTCAGCAAGAGGCCCGGCGAGAGGTCCATGTCACCCAGCGGGGTTGGATGAGGCCTGGTTGGATTTTATGGGCCAAGGAAGTGGAAACAGGCGATTTCGGCTCATTTTTGTGGGTGTTAGCAGACGGATTCTGGCGCTGCATGGGGTTCCGGCACAAGATTCTCGAAAAACCATACAATGGGGGTCCGCAAGAGGCCCGACAAGAGGTCCATGTCACCCGGCGGGGTTGGATGAGGCCTGGTTGGATTTTATGGGCCAAGGAAGTGGAAACAGGCGATTTCGACTCATTTCTGTGGGTGTTAGCCCACGGATTCTAGCGCTGCATGGGGTTCCGGCGCAAGATTCTCAAAAAACCATACAACGGGGTCCGCAAGAGGCCCAGCAAGAGGTCCATGTTGCCCGGCGGGGTTGGATGAGGCCTGGTTGGATTTTATGGGCCAAGGAAGTGGAAACAGGCGATTTCGGCTCATTTCTGTGGGTGTTAGCCCATGGATTCTGGCGCTGCATGGGGTTCTGGCGCAAGATTCATGAAAAACCATACGAGGGGGTCCGCAAGAGGCCTGGCAAGAGGTCCATGTGGCCTGGCAGGGTTGGATGAGGCCTGGTTGGATTTTATGGGCCAAGGAAGTGGAAACAGGCGATTTCGGCTCATTTCTGTGGGTGTTCGCCCACGGATTCTGGCGCTGCATGGGGTTCCGGCGCAATATTCTCGAAAAAACCATACGAGGGGGTCGGCAAGAGGCCCGTGAAGAGGTCCATGTTGCCCAACGGGGTTGGATGAGGCCTGGGTTGATTTTATGGGCCAAGGAAGTGGAAACAGGCGATTTCGGCTCATTTCTGTGGGTGTTAGCCCACGGATTCTGGCACTGCATGGGGTTCCGGCGCAAGATTCTCGAAAAACCATACGAGGGGGTCCGCAAGAGGCCCGTGAAGAGGTCCATGATGCCCGGCTGGGTTGGATGAGGCCTGGTTGGATTTTATGGGCCAAGGAAGTGGAAACAGGCGATTTCGGCTCATTTCTGTGGGTGTTGGCCCACGGATTCTGGCGCTGCATGGGGTTTCGGCGCAAGATTCTCGAAAAACCATATGAGGGGGTCCGCAAGAGGCCCGGCAAGAGGTCCATGTCGCCCGGCGGGGTTGGATGAGGCCTGGTTGGATTTTATGGGCCAAGGAAGTGGAAACAGGCGATTTCGGCTCATTTCTGTGGGTGTTAGCCCACGGATTCTAGCACTGCATGGGGTTCCGGCGCAAGATTCTCAAAAAACCATACAAGGGGGTCCGCAAGAGGCCCAGCAAGAGGTCCATGTTGCCCGGCGGGGTTGGATGAGGCCTGGTTGGATTTTATGGGCCAAGGAAGTGGAAACAGGCGATTTCGGCTCATTTCTGTGGGTGTTAGCCCACAGATTCTGGCGCTGCATGGGGTTCCGGCACAAGATTCTCGAAAAAACCATACGTGGGGGTCCGCAAGAGGCCCGGCAAGAGGTCCATGTCGCCCGGCAGGGTTGGATGAGGCCTGGTTGGATTTTATGGGCCGCGGAAGTGGAAACAGGCGATTTCGGCTCATTTCTGTGGGTGTTAGCCCACGGATTCTGGCGCTGCATGGGGTTCCGGTGCAAGATTCTCGAAAAACCATACGAGGGGGTCCGCAAGAGGCCCGGCAAGAGGTCTATGTCGCCCGGCGGGGTTGGATGAGGCCTTGTTGGATTTTATGGGAATATGAAGTGGAAACAGGCGATTTCGGCTCATTTTGGTGGGTGTTAGCCCACGGATTCTGGCGCTGCATGGGGTTTCGGCGCTATATTCTCGAAAAACCATACAAGGGGGTCCGCAAAAGGCCCGTGAAGAGGTCCATGTTGCCCGGCGGGGTTGGATGAGGCCTGGTTGGATTTTATGCGCCAAGGAAGTGGAAACAGGCGATTTCGGCTCATTTCTATGGGTGTTAGCCCACGGATTCTGGCGCTGCATGGGGTTCCGGCGCAAGATTCTCGAAAAACCATACGAGGGGGTCCGCAAGAGGCCCGGCGAGAGGTCCATGTCACCCGGCGGGGTTGGATGAGGCCTGGTTGGATTTTATGGGCCAAGGAAGTGGAAACAGGCGATTTCGGCTCATTTTTGTGGGTGTTAGCACACGGATTCTGGCGCTGCATGGGGGTTCCGGCGCAAGATTCTCGAAAAAACCATACAATGGGGTCCGCAAGAGGCCCGACAAGAGGTCCATGTCTCCCGGCGGGGTTGGATGAGGACTGGTTGGATTTTATGGGCCAAGGAAGTGGAAACAGGCGATTTCGACTCATTTCTGTGGGTGTTTAGCCCACGGATTCTGGCGCTGCATGGGGGTCCGGCGCAAGATTCTCAAAAAACCATACGAGGGGGTCCGCAAGAGGCACAGCAAGAGGTCCATGTTGCCCGGCGGGGTTGGATGAGGCCTTGTTGGATTTTATGGGCCAAAGAAGTGGAAACAGGCGATTTCGGCTCATTTCTGTTGGTGTTAGCCCATGGATTCTAGCGCTGCATGGGGTTCCGGCGCAAGATTCTCGAAAAACCATACGAGGGGGTCCGCAAGAGGCCTATGAAGAGGTCCACGTTGCCCGGCGGGGTTGGATGAGGCCTGGTTGGATTTTATGGGCCAAGGAAGTGGAAACAGGCGATTTCGGCTCATTTCTGTGGGTGTTAGCCCACGGATTCTGGCGCTGCATGGGGTTCCGGCGCAAGATTCTCGAAAAACCATACGAGGGGGTCCGTAAGAGGCCCGACAAGAGGTCCATGTCACCCGGCGGGGTTGGATGAGGCCTGGTTGGATTTTATGGGCCAAGGAAGTGGAAACAGGCGATTTCGACTCATTTCTGTGGGTGTTAGCCCACGGATTCTAGCGCTGCATGGGGTTCCGGCACAAGATTCTCAAAAAACCATACAAGGGGGTCCGCAAGAGGCCCAGCAAGAGGTCCATGTTGCCCGGCGGGGTTGGATAAGGCCTGGTTGGATTTTATGGGCCAAGGAAGTGGAAACAGGCGATTTCGGCTCATTTCTGTGGGTGTTAGCCCATGGATTCTGGCGCTGCATGGGGTTCTGGCGCAAGATTCATGAAAAACCATACGAGGGGGTCCGCAAGAGGCCTGGCAAGAGGTCCATGTGGCCTGGCAGGGTTGGATGAGGCCTGGTTGGATTTTATGGGCCAAGGAAGTGGAAACAGGCGATTTCGGCTCATTTCTGTGGGTGTTCGCCCACGGATTCTGGCGCTGCATGGGGTTCCGGCGCAATATTCTCGAAAAACCATACGAGGGGGTCGGCAAGAGGCCCGTGAAGAGGTCCATGTTGCAGCGGGGTTGGATGAGGCCTGGGTTGATTTTATTGGCCAAGGAAGTGGAAACAGGCGATTTCGGCTCATTTCTGTGGGTGTTAGCCCACGGATTCTGGCACTGCATGGGGTTCCGGCGCAAGATTCTCGAAAAACCATACGAGGGGGTCCGCAAGAGGCCCGTGAAGAGGTCCATGATGCCCGGCTGGGTTGGATGAGGCCTGGTTGGATTTTATGGGCCAAGGAAGTGGAAACAGGCAATTTCGGCTCATTTCTGTGGGTGTTGGCCCACGGATTCTGGCGCTGCATGGGGTTTCGGCGCAAGATTCTCGAAAAACCATATGAGGGGGTCCGCAAGAGGCCCGGCAAGAGGTCCATGTCGCCCGGCGGGGTTGGATGAGGCCTGGTTGGATTTTATGTGCCAAGGAAGTGGAAACAGGCGATTTCGGCTCATTTCTGTGGGTGTTAGCCCACGGATTCTAGCGCTGCATGGGGTTCCGGCGCAAGATTCTCAAAAAACCATACAAGGGGGTCCGCAAGAGGCCCAGCAAGAGGTCCATGTTGCCCGGCGGGGTTGGATGAGGCCTGGTTGGATTTTATGGGCCAAGGAAGTGGAAACAGGCGATTTCGGCTCATTTCTGTGGGTGTTAGCCCACAGATTCTGGCGCTGCATGGGGTTCCGGCACAAGATTCTTGAAAAAACCATACGAGGGGGTCCGCAAGAGGCCCGGCAAGAGGTCCATGTCGCCCGGCAGAGTTGGATGAGGCCTGGTTGGATTTTATGGGCCGCGGAAGTGGAAACAGGCGATTTCGGCTCATTTCTGTGGGTGTTAGCCCACGGATTCTGGTGCTGCATGGGGTTCCGGTGCAAGATTCTCGAAAAACCATACGAGGGGGTCCGCAAGAGGCCCGGCAAGAGGTCTATGTCGCCCGGCGGGGTTGGATGAGGCCTTGTTGGATTTTATGGGAATATGAAGTGGAAACAGGCGATTTCGGCTCATTTCGGTGGGTGTTAGCCCACGGATTCTGGCGCTGCATGGGGTTTCGGCGCTATATTCTCGAAAAACCATACAAGGGGGTCCGCAAAAGGCCCGTGAAGAGGTCCATGTTGCCCGGCGGGGTTGGATGAGGCCTGGTTGGATTTTATGTGCCAAGGAAGTGGAAACAGGCGATTTCGGCTCATTTCTATGGGTGTTAGCCCACGGATTCTGGCGCTGCATGGGGTTCCGGCGCAAGATTCTCGAAAAACCATACGAGGGGGTCCGCAAGAGGCCCGGCGAGAGGTCCATGTCACCCGGCGGGGTTGGATGAGGCCTGGTTGGATTTTATGGGCCAAGGAAGTGGAAACAGGCGATTTCGGCTCATTTTTGTGGGTGTTAGCACACGGATTCTGGCGCTGCATGGGGTTCCGGCGCAAGATTCTCGAAAAACCATACAATGGGGTCCGCAAGAGGCCCGACAAGAGGTCCATGTCTCCCGGCGGGGTTGGATGAGGCCTGGTTGGATTTTATGGGCCAAGGAAGTGGAAACAGGCGATTTCGACTCATTTCTGTGGGTGTTAGCCCACGGATTCTGGCGCTGCATGGGGGTCCGGCGCAAGATTCTCGAAAAACCATACGAGGGGGTCCGCAAGAGGCCCAGCAAGAGGTCCATGTTGCCCGGCGGGGTTGGATGAGGCCTTGTTGGATTTTATGGGCCAAAGAAGTGGAAACAGGCGATTTCGGCTCATTTCTGTTGGTGTTAGCCCATGGATTCTAGCGCTGCATGGGGTTCCGGCGCAAGATTCTCGAAAAACCATACGAGGGGGTCCGCAAGAGGCCTATGAAGAGGTCCACGTTGCCCGGCGGGGTTGGATGAGGCCTGGTTGGATTTTATGGGCCAAGGAAGTGGAAACAGGCGATTTCGGCTCATTTCTGTGGGTGTTAGCCCACGGATTCTGGCGCTGCATGGAGTTCCGGCGCAAGATTCTCGAAAAACCATACGAGGGGGTCCGTAAGAGGCCCGGCAAGAGGTCCATGTCACCCGGCGGGGTTGGATGAGGCCTAGTTGGATTTTATGGGCCAAGGAAGTGGAAACAGGCGATTTCGACTCATTTCTGTGGGTGTTAGCCCACGGATTCTGGCGCTGCATAGGGTTCCGGCGCAAGATTCTCGAAACACCATACGAGGGGGTCCGCAAGTGGCCCAGCAAGAGGTCCATTTGCCCGGCGGGGTTGGATGACGCCTGGTTGGATTTTATGGGCCAAAGAAGTGGAAACAGGCGATTTCGGCTCATTTCTGTGGGTGTTAGCCCACGGATTCTGGCGCTGCATGGGGTTCCGGCGCAAGATTCTCGAAAAACCATACGAGGGGGTCCGCAAGAGGCCCGTGAAGAGGTCCATGTTGCCCCGCGGGGTTGGATGAGGCCTGGTTGGATTTTATGGGCCAAGGAAGTGGAAACAGGCGATTTCGGGTCATTTCTATGGGTGTTAGCCCGCGGATTCTGGCGCTGCATGGGATTCCGGCGCAGGATTCTCGAAAAACCATACGAGGGGGTCCGCAAGAGGCCCGGCAAGAGGTCCATGTCGCCCGGCAGGGTTGGATGAGGCCTGGTTGGATTTTATGGGCCTAGGAAGTGGAAATAGGCGATTTCGGTTCATTTCTTTGGGTGTTAGCACACGGATTCTGGCGCTGCATGGGGTTCCGGCACAAGATTCTCAAAAAACCATACAAGGGGGTCCGCAAGAGGCCCGACAAGAGGTCCATGTCACCCGGCGGGGTTGGATGAGGCCTGGTTGGATTTTATAGGCCAAGGAAGTGGAAACAAGCGATTTCGACTCATTTCTGTGGGTGTTAGCCCACGGATTCTGGCGCTGCATGGGGTTCCGGCGCAAGATTCTCGAAAAACCATACGAGGGGGTCCGCAAGAGGCCCAGCAAGAGGTCCATGTTGCCCGGCGGGGTTAGATGAGGCCTGGTTGGATTTTATGGGCCAAAGAAGTGGAAACAGGCGATTTCGGCTCATTTTTGTGGGTGTTAGCCCATGGATTCTGGCGCTGCATGGGGTTCCGGCGCAAGATTCTCGAAAAACCATACGAGGGGGTCCGCAAGAGGCCCGTGAAGAGGTCCACGTTGCCCGGCGGGGTTGGATGAGGCCTGGTTGGATTTTATGGGCCAAGGAAGTGGAAACAGGCGATTTTGGCTCATTTCTGTGGGTGTTAGCCAACGGATTCTGGCGCTGCATGGGGTTCCGACGCAAGATTCTCGAAAAACCATACGAGGGGGTCCGCAAGAGGCCCGGCAAGAGGTCCGGCGGGGTTGGATGAGGCCTGGATGGATTTTATGGGCCAAGGAAGTGGAAACAGGCGATTTCGGCTCATTTCTGTGGGTGTTAGCCCACGGATTCTGGCGCTGCATGGGGTTCCGGCCCAAGATTCTCGAAAAACCATACGATGGGGTCCGCAAGAGGCCCGGCAAGAGGTTCATGTTGCCCGACGGGGTTGGATGAGGCCTGGATGGATTTTATTGGCCAAGGAAGTGGAAACAGGCGATTTCGGCTCATTTCTGTGGGTGTTAGCCCACAGATTCTGGCGATGCATGGGGTTCCGGCGCAAGATTCTCAAAAAACCATACGAGGGGGTCCGCAAGAGGCCCGTGAAGAGATCCATGTTGCTCGGCGGGGTTGGATGAGGCCTGGTTGGATTTTATGGGCCAAGGAAGTGGAAACAGGCGATTTGGGCTCATTTCTGTGGGTGTTAGCCCACGGATTCTGGCACTGCATGGGGTTCCGGCGCAAGATTCTCGAAAAACCAAACGAGGGGGTCCGCAAGAGGCCTGTGAAGAGGTCCATGTTGCCCAGCGGGGTTGGATGAGGCCTGGTTGGATTTTATGGTCGAAGGAAGTGGAAACAGGCGATTTCGGCTCATTCCTGTGGGTGTTAGCCCACGGATTCTGGCGTTGCATGGGGTTCCGGCGCAAGATTCTCGAAAAACCATACGAGGGGGTCCGCAAGAGGCCCGTGAAGAGGTCCATGTTGCCCGGCGGGGTTGGATGAGGCCTGGTTGGATTTTATGGGCCAAGGAAGTGGAAACAGGCGATTTCGGCTCATTTCTGTGGGTGTTAGCCCACGGATTCTGGCGCTGCATGGGGTTCCGGTGCAAGATTCTCGAAAGACCATACGAGGGGGTCCGCAAGAGGCCCGTGAAGAGGTCCTTTTCTCCCGGAGGGGTTGGATGAGGCCTGGTTGGATTTTATGGGCCAAGGAAGTGGAAACAGGCGATTTCGGCTCATTTCTGTGGGTGTTAGCCCACGGATTCTGGCGCTGCATGGGGTTCCGGCGCAAGATTCTCGAAAGACCATACGAGGGGGTCCGCAAGAGGCCCGGCAAGAGGTCCTTTTCGCCCGGCGGGGTTGGATGAGGCCTGGTTGGATTTTATGGGCCAAGGAAGTGGAAACAGGCGATTTCGGCTCATTTCTGTGGGTGTTAGCCCACGGATTCTGGCGCTGCATGGGGTTCCGGCGCAAGATTCTCGAAAGACCATACGAGGGGGTCCGCAAGAGGCCCGGCAAGAGGTCCTTTTCGCCCGGCGGGGTTGGATGAGGCCTGGTTGGCTTTTATGGGCCAAGGAAGTGGAAACAGGCGATTTCGGCTCATTTCTGTAGGTGTTAGCCCACGGATTCTGGCGCTGCATGGGGTTCCAGCGCAAGATTCTCGAAAACCCATACGAGGGGGTTCGCAAGAGGCCCGGCAAGAGGTCCATGTCGCCCGGCGGGGTTGGATGAGGCCTGGTTGGATTTCATGGGCCAAGGGAGTGGAAACAGGAGATTTCGGCTCATTTCTGTGGGTGTTAGCCCACGGATTCTGGCGCTGCATGGGGTTCCGGAGCAAGATTCTCGAAAAACCATACGAGGGGGTCCGCAAGAGGCCCGTGAAGAGGTCCATGTTGCCCGGCGGGGTTGGATGAGGCCTGGTTGGATTTTATGGGCCAAGGAAGTGGAAACGGGCGATTTCGGCTCATTTCTGTGGGTGTTAGCCCACGGATTCTGGCGCTGCATGGGGTTCCGGCGCAAGATTCTCGAAAGACCATACGAAGGGGTCCGCAAGAGGCCCGTGAAGAGGTCCTTTTCGCCCGGAGGGGTTGGATGAGGCCTGGTTGGATTTTATGGGCCAAGGAAGTGGAAACAGGCGATTTCGGCTCATTTCTGTGGGTGTTAGCCCACGGATTCTGGCGCTGCATGGGGTTCCGGCGCAAGATTCTCGAAAGACCATACGAGGGGGTCCGCAAGAGGCCCGGCAAGAGGTCCTTTTCGCCCGGCGGGGTTGGATGAGGCCTGGTTGGATTTTATGGGCCAAGGAAGTGGAAACAGGCGATTTCGGCTCATTTCTGTGGGTGTTAGCCCACGGATTCTAGCGCTGCATGGGGTTCCGGCGCAAGATTCTCGAAAGACCATACGAGGGGGTCCGTAAGAGGCCCGGCAAGAGGTCCTTTTCGCCCGGCGGGGTTGGATGAGGCCTGGTTGGATTTTATGGTCCAAGGAAGTGGAAACAGGCAATTTCGGCTAATTTCTGTGGGTGTTAGCCCACGGATTCTGGCGCTGCATGGGGTTCCGGCGCAAGATTCTCGAAAAACCATACGAGGGGGTCCGCAAGAGGCCCGACAAGAGGTCCATGTCACCCGGCGGGGTTGGCTGAGGCCTGGTTGGATTTTATGGGCCAAGGAAGTGGAAACAGGCGATTTCGGCTCATTTCTGTGGGTGTTAGCCCACAGATTCTGGCGCTGCATTGGGTTCCGGCACAAGATTCTCGAAAACCCATACGAGGGGGTCCGCAAGAGGCCCAGCAAGAGGTCCATGTTGCCCGGCGGGGTTGGATGAGACCTGGTTGGATTTTATGAGCCAAGGAAGTGGAAACAGGCGATTCCGGCTCATTTCTGTGGGTGTTCGCGCATGGATTCTGGCGCTGCATGGGGTTCCGGCGCAAGATTCTTGAAAAACCATACGAGGGGGTCCGCAAGAGGCCCGGCAAGAGGTCCATGTCGCCCGGCGGGGTGGGATGAGACCTGGTTTGATTTTATGGGCCAAGGAAGTGGAAACAGGCGATTTCGGCTCTTTTCTGTGGGTGTTAGCCCACGGATTCTGGCGCTGCATGGGGTTCCGGCGCAAGATTCTCGAAAAACCATACGAGGGAGTCCGCAAGAGGCCCGGCAAGAGGTCAATGTCGCCCAGCGGGGTTGGGTGACGCTTGGTTGGATTTTATGGGCCAAGGAAGTGGAAACAGGCGATTTCGACTCATTTCTGTAGGTGTTAGCCTACGGATTCTGGCGCTGCATGGGGTTCCAGCGCAAGATTCTCGAAAACCCATACGAGGGGGTTCGCAAGAGGCCCGGCAAGAGGTCCATGTCGCCCGGCGGGGTTGGATGAGGCCTGGTTGGATTTCATGGGTCAAGGGAGTGGAAACAGGAGATTTCGGCTCATTTCTGTGGGTGTTAGCCCACGGATTCTGGCGCTGCATGGGGGTTCCGGCGCAAGATTCTCGAAAGACCATACGAGGGGGTCCGCAAGACGCCCGTGAAGAGGTCCATGTTGCCCAGCGGGGTTGGATGAGGCCTGGTTGGATTTTATGGGCGAAGGAAGTGGAAACAGGCGATTTCGGCTCATTCCTATGGGTGTTAGCCCACGGATTCTGGCGCTGCATGGCGTTCCGGCGCAAGATTCTCGAAAAACCATACGAGGGGGTCCGCAAGAGGCCCGTGAAGAGGTCCATGTTGCCCGGCGGGGTTGCATGAGGCCTAGTTGGATTATATGGGCCAAGGAAGTGGAAACAGGCGATTCCGGCTCATTTCTGTGGGTGTTCGCCTATGGATTCTGGCGCTGCATGGGGTTCCGGCGCAAGATTCTCGAAAAACCATACGAGGGGGTCCGCAAGAGGCCCGGCAAGAGGTCCATGTCGCCCGGCGGGGTGGGATGAGGCCTGGTTTGATTTTATGGGCCAAGGAAGTGGAAACAGGCGATTTCGGCTCATTTCTGTGGGTGTTAGCCCACGAATTCTGGCGCTGCATGGGGTTTCGGCGCAAGATTCTCGAAAAACCATACGAGGGGGTCCGCAAGAGGCCCGGCAAGATGTCAATGTCGCCCAGCGGGGTTGGGTGAGGCCTGGTTGGATTTTATGGGCCAAGGAAGTGGAAACAGGCGATTTCGACTCATTTCTGTAGGTGTTAGCCCACGGATTCTGGCGCTGCATGGGGTTCCAGCGCAAGATTCTCGAAAACCCATACGAGGGGGTTCTCAAGAGGCCCGGCAAGAGGTCCATGTCGCCCGGCGGGGTTGGATGAGGCCTGGTTGGATTTCATGGGTCAAGGGAGTGGAAACAGGAGATTTCGGCTCATTTCTGTGGGTGTTAGCCCACGGATTCTGGCGCTGCATGGGGTTCCGGAGCAAGATTCTCGAAAAACCATACGAGGGGGTCCGCAAGAGGCCCGTGAAGAGGTCCATGTTGCCCGGCGGGGTTGGATGAGGCCTGGTTGGATTTTATGGTCCAAGGAAGTGGAAACTGGCAATTTCGGCTCATTTCTCTGGGTGTTAGCCCACGGATTCTGGCGCTGCATGGGGTTCCGGCGCAAGATTCTCGAAAAACCATACGAGGGGGTCCGCAAGAGGCCCGGCAAGAGGTCCTTATCGCCCGGCGGGGTTGGATGAGGCCTGGTTGGATTTTATGGGCCAAGGAAGTGGAAACAGGCGATTTCGGCTCATTTCTGTGGGTGTTAGCCCACAGATTCTGGCGCTGCATTGGGTTCCGGCACAAGATTCTCGAAAACCATATGAGGGGGTCCGCAAGAGGCCCGGCAAGAGGTCCTTTTCGCCCGGCGGGGTTGGATGAGGCCTGGTTGGATTTTATGAGCCAAGGAAGTGGAAACAGGCGATTTCGGCTCATTTCTGTGGGTGTTAGCCCACGGATTCTGGCGCTGCATGGGGTTCCGGCGCAAGATTCTTGAAAAACCATACGAGGGGGTCCGCAAGAGGCCCGGCAAGAGGTCCATGTCGCCCGGCGGGGTTGGATGAGGCCTGGTTGGATTTTATGGGCCAAGGAAGTGGAAACAGGCGATTTCGGCTCATTTCTGTGGGTGTTAGCCCACAGATTCTGGCGCTGCATTGGGTTCCGGCACAAGATTCTCGAAAAACCATACGAGGGGGTCCGCAAGAGGCCCAGCAAGAGGTCCATGTTGCTCGGCGGGGTTGGATGAGGCCTGGTTGGATTTTATGGGCCAAGGAAGTGGAAACAGGCGATTCCGGCTCATTTCTGTGGGTGTTAGCCCATGGATTCTGGCGCTGCATGGGGTTCCGGCGCAAGATTCTCGAAAAACCATACGAGGGGGTCCGCAAGAGGCACGTGAAGAGGTCCATGTTGCTCGGCGGGGTTGGATGAGGCCTAGTTGGATTTTATGGGCCAAGGAAGTGGAAACAGGCGATTTCGGCTCATTTCTGTGGGTGTTAGCCCACGGATTCTGGCGCTGCATGGGGTTCCGGCGCAAGATTCTCGAAAAACCATACGAGGGGCTCCGCAAGAGGCCCGTGAAGAGGTCCATGTTGCCCGGCGGGGTTGGATGAGGCCTGGTCGGATTTTATGGGCCAAGGAAGTGGAAATAGGCGATTCCGGCTCATTTCTGTGGGTGTTCGCACACGGATTCTGGCGCTGCATGGGGTTCCGGCGCAAGATTCTCGAAAAACCATACGAGGGGGTCCGCAAGAGGCCCAGCAAGAGGTCCATGTGGCCCGGCGGGGTTGGATGAGGCCTGGTTGGATTTTATGGGCCAAGGAAGTGGAAACAGGCAATTTCGGCTCATTTCTGTGGGTGTTAGCTCACGGATTCTGGCGCTGCATGGGGTTTCGGCGCAAGATTCTCGAAAAACCATACGAGGGGGTCCGCAAGAGGCCCGGCAAGAGGTCAATGTCGCCCAGCGGGGTTGGGTGAGGCCTGGTTGGATTTTATGGGCCAAGGAAGTGGAAACAGGCGATTTCGGCTCATTTCTGTGGGTGTTAGCCCACGGATTCTGGCGCTGCATGGGGTTCCGGCGCAAGATTCTCGAAAAACCATACGAGGGGGTCCGCAAGAGGCCCGGCAAGAGGTCCATGTCACCCGACGTGGTTGGATGAGGCCTGGATGGATTTCATGGGCCAAGGGAGTGGAAACAGGCGATTTCGGCTCATTTCTGTGGGTGTTAGCCCACGGATTCTGGCGCTACATGGGGGTTCCGGCGTTAGATTCTCGAAAAACCATACGAGGGGGTCCGCAAGAGGCCCGTGAAGAGGTCCATGTTGCCCGGCAGGGTTGGATGAGGCCTGGTTGGATTTTATGGTCCAAGGAAGTGGAAACAGGCGATTTCGGCTCATTTCTGTGGGTGTTAGCCCACGAATTCTGGCGCTGCATGGGGTTCCGGCGCAAGATTCTCGAAAGACCATACGAGGGGGTCCGCAAGAGGCCCGGCAAGAGGTCCATGTCATCCGGCGGGGTTGGATGTGGCCTGGTTGGATTTTATGGGCCAAGGAAGTGGAAACAGGCGATTTCGGCTCATTTCTGTGGGTGTTAGCCCACGGATTCTGGCGCTGCATGGGGGTTCCGGCGCAAGATTCTCGAAAAACCATACGAGGGGGTCCGTAAGAGGCCCGGCAAGAGGTCCATGTCGCCCGGCGGGGTTGGAGGAGGCCTAGTTTGATTTTATGGGCCAAGGAAGTGGAAACAGGCGATTTCGGCTCATTTCTGTGGGTGTTAGCCCACGAATTCTGGCGCTGCATGGGGTTCCGGCGCAAGATTCTCGAAAAACCATACGAGGGGGTCCGCAAGAGGCCCAGCAAGAGGTCCATGTGGCCCGGCGGGCTTGGATGAGGCCTGGTTGGATTTTATGGGCCAAGGAAGTGGAAACAGGCAATTTCGGCTCATTTCTGTGGGTGTTAGCCCACGGATTCTGGCGATGCATGGGGTTCCGGTGCAAGATTCTCGAAAAACCATACGAGGGGGTCCGCAAGAGGCCCGTGAAGAGGTCCATGTTGCTCGGCGGGGTTGGATGAGGCCTGGTTGGATTTTATGGGCCAAGGAAGTGGAAACAGGCGATTTCGGCTCATTTCTGTGGGTGTTAGCCCACGGATTCTGGCGCTGCATGGGGTTTCGGCGCAAGATTCTCGAAAAACCATACGAAGGGGTCCGCAAGAGGCCCGGCAAGAGGTCCATGTCGCCCGGCGGTGTTAGATGAGGCCTGGTTGGATTTTATGGGCCAAGGAAGTGGAAACAGGCGATTTCGGCTCATTCCTGTGGGTGTTAGCCCACGGATTCTGGCGCTGCATGGGGTTCTGGCGGTAGATTTTCGAAAAAACCATACGAGGGGGTCCGCAAGAGGCCCGGCAAGAGGTCCATCTCGCCCGGCGGGGTTGGATGAGGCCTGGTTGGATTTGATGGGCCAAGGGAGTGGAAACAGGCGATTTCGGCTCATTTCTGTGGGTGTTAGCCCACGGATTCTGGCGCTGCATGGGGTTACGGCGCATGATTTTCGAAAAATCATACGAGGGGGTCCGCAAGAGGCCTGTGAAGAGGTCCATTTTGCCCGGCGAGGTTGGATGAGGCCTGGTTGGATTTTATGGGCCAAGGAAGTGGAAACAGGCGATTTCGGCTCATTTCTGTGGGTGTTAGCCCACGGATCCTGGCGCTGCATGGGGTTCCGGCGCAATATTCTCAAAAAACCATACGAGGGGGTCTGCAAGAGGCCCGCCAAGAGTTCCATGTCGCCCAGCGGGGTTGGATGAGGCCTGGTTGGATTTTACGGGCCAATGAAGTGGAAACAGGCGATTTCGGCTCATTTCTGTAGGTGTTAGCCCACGGATTCTGGAACTGCATGGGGTTCCGGTGCAAGATTCTCGAAAAATCATACGAGGGGGTCCGCATGAGGCCCGGCAAGAGGTCCATGTTGCCCGGCGGGGTTTGATGAGGCCTGGTTGGATTTTATGGGCCAAGGAAGTGGAAACAGGCGATTTCGGCTCATTTCTGTGGGTGTTAGCCCACAGATTCTGGCGCTGCATGGGGTTCCGGCGCAAGATTCTTGAAAAACCATACGAGGGGGTCCGCAAGAGGCCCATGAAGAGGTCCATGTTGCCCGGTGGGGTTGGATGAGGGCTGGTTGGATTTTATGAGCCAAGGATGTGGAAACAGGCGATTTCGGCTCATTTCTGTGGGTGTTAGCCCACGGATTCTGGCGCTGCATGGGGTTTCGGCGCAAGATTCACGAAAAACCATACGAGGGGGTCCGCAAGAGGCCCGTGAAGAGGTCCATGTTGCTCGTCGGGGTTGGATGAGGCCTGGTTGGATTTTATGGGCCAAGGAAGTGGAAACAGGCTATTTCGGCTCATTTCTGTGGGTGTTAGCCCACGGATTCTAGCGCTGCATGGGGTTCCGGCGCAAGATTCTCGAAAAACCATACGAGGGGGTCCGCAAGAGGCCCGGCAAGAGGTCCATGTCGCCCGGCGTGGTTGGATGAGGCCTGGTTGGATTTTATGGGCCAAGGAAGTGGAAACAGGCAATTTCGGCTCATTTCTGTGGGTGTTAGCCCATGGATTCTGGCGCTGCATTGGGTTCCGACGCAAGATTCTTGAAAAACCATACGAGGGGGTCTGCAAGAGGCCCGGCAAGAGGTCCATGTCGCCCGGCGGGGTTGGATGAGGCCTGGTTGGATTTTACGGGCCAAGGAAGTGGAAACAGGCGATTTCGGCTCATTTATGTAGGTGTTAGCCCACGGATTCTGGCACTGCATGGGGTTCCGGCGCAAGATTCTCGAAAAATCATACGAGGGGGTCCGCAAGAGGCCCACCAAGAGGTCCATGTTGCCCGGCGGGGTTGGATGAGGCCTGGTTGGATTTTATGGGCCAAGGAAGTGGAAACAGGCGATTTCGGCTCATTTCTGTGGGTGTTAGCCCACGGATTCTGGCGCTGCATGGGGTTCCGGCGCAAGATTCTCGAAAAACCATATGAGGGGGTCCGCAAGAGGCCCGGCAAGAGGTCCATGTCGCCCGGCGGGGTTGGATGAGGCCTGGTTGGATTTTATGGACCAAGGAAGTGGAAACAGGCAATTTCGGCTCATTTCTGTGGGTGTTAGCCCACGGATTCTGGCGCTGCATGGGGTTCCGACGCAAGATTCTCGAAAAACCATATGAGGGGGTCCGCAAGAGGTCCATGTCGCCAGGCGGGGTTGGATGCGGCCTGGTTGGATTTTATAGGCCAAGGATGTGGAAACAGGCGATTTCGGCTCATTTCTGTGGTTGTTAGCCCACAGATTCTGGCGCTGCATGGGGTTCCGGGGCAAGATTCTCAATAAGCCTTACGAGGGGGTCCGCAAGAGGCCCGGCAAGAGGTCCATGTCACTCAGACGGGTTGGATGAGGCCTTGTTGGATTTTATGGGCCAAGGAAGTGGAAACAGGCGATTTCGGCTCATTTCTGTGGGTGTTAGCCCACGGATCCTGGCGCTGCATGGGGTTCCGGCGCAATATTCTCGAAAAACCATACGAGGGGGTCTGCAAGAGGCCCGCCAAGAGTTCCATGTCGCCAAGCGGGGTTGGATGAGGCCTGGTTGGATTTTACGGGCCAATGAAGTGGAAACAGGCGATTTCGGCTCATTTCTGTGGGTGTTAGCCCACGGATTCTGGAACTGCATGGGGTTCCGGTGCAAGATTCTCGAAAAATCATACGAGGGGGTCCGCAAGAGGCCCATGAAGAGGTCCATGTTGCCCGGTGGGGTTGGATGAGGGCTGGTTGGATTTTATGAGCCAAGGATGTGGAAACAGGCGATTTCGGCTCATTTCTGTGGGTGTTAGCCCACGGATTCTGGCGCTGCATGGGGTTTCGGCGCAAGATTCACGAAAAACCATACGAGGGGGTCCGCAAGAGGCCCGTGAAGAGGTCCATGTTGCTCGTCGGGGTTGGATGAGGCCTGGTTGGATTTTATGGGCCAAGGAAGTGGAAACAGGCTATTTCGGCTCATTTCTGTGGGTGTTAGCCCACGGATTCTAGCGCTGCATGGGGTTCCGGCGCAAGATTCTCGAAAAACCATACGAGGGGGTCCGCAAGAGGCCCGGCAAGAGGTCCATGTCGCCCGGCGTGGTTGGATGAGGCCTGGTTGGATTTTATGGGCCAAGGAAGTGGAAACAGGCAATTTCGGCTCATTTCTGTGGGTGTTAGCCCATGGATTCTGGCGCTGCATGGGGTTCCGGCGCAAGATTCTCAAAAAACCATACGAGGGGGTCCGCAAGAGGCCCGTGAAGAGGTCATGATGCCCGGCGGGGTTGGATGAGGCCTGGTTAGATTTTATGGGCCAAGGAAATGGAAACAGGCGATTTCGGCTCATATCTGTGGGTGATAGCCCACGGATTCTAGCACTGCATGGGGTTCCGGCGCAAGATTCTCGAAAACCCATACGAGGGGGTCCGCAAGAGGCCCGGCAAGAGGTCCATGTCGCCCGGCGGGGTTTGATGAGGCCTGGTTTGATTTTATGGGCCAAGGAAGTGAAAACAGGCTATTTCGGCTCATTTCTGTGGGTGTTAGCCCACGGATTCTGGCGCTGCATGGGGTTCCGGCGCAAGATTCTCGAAAAACCATATGAGGGGGTCCGCAAGAGGCCCGGCAAGAGGTCCATGTCGCCCGGCGGGGTTGGATGAGGCCTGGTTGGATTTTATGGACCAAGGAAGTGGAAACAGGCAATTTCGGCTCATTTCTGTGGGTGTTAGCCCACGGATTCTGGCGCTGCATGGGGTTCCGACGCAAGATTCTTGAAAAACCATAAAAGGAGGCCCGCAAGAGGTCCATGTCGCCAGGCGGGGTTGGATGCGGCCTGGTTGGATTTTATAGGCCAAGGATGTGGAAACAGGCGATTTCGGCTCATTTCTGTGGTTGTTAGCCCACAGATTCTGGCGCTGCATGGGGTTCCGGGGCAAGATTCTCAATAAGCCTTACGAGGGGGTCCGCAAGAGGCCCGGCAAGAGGTCCATGTCACTCAGACGGGTTGGATGAGGCCTTGTTGGATTTTATGGGCCAAGGAAGTGGAAACAGGCGATTTCGGCTCATTTCAGTGGGTGTTAGCCCACGGATTCTGGCGCTGCATGGGGTTTCGAGCGACAGATTCTCGAAAAACCATATGAGGGGGTCCACAAGAGGCCCGACAAGAGGTCCATGTCGCCCGGCGGGGTTGGATGAGGCCTGGTTGGATTTTATGGGCCAAGGAAGTGGAAACAGGCGATTTCGGCTCATTTCTGTGGGTGTTAGCCCACGGATTCTGGCGCTGCATAGGGTTCCGGCGCAAGATTCTCAAAAAACCATACAAGGGGGTCCGCAAGAGGCCCAGCAAGAGGTCCATGTTGCCCGGCGGGGTTGGATGAGGCCTGGTTGGATTTTATGGGCCAAGGAAGTGGAAACAGGCGATTTCGGCTCATTTCTGTGGGTATTAGCCCACGGATTCTGGTGCTGCATGGGGTTCCGGCGCAAGATTCTCAAAAAACCATACGAGGGGGTCCGCAGGAGGCCCGTGAAGAGGTCCATGTTGCCCGGCGGGGTTGCATGAGGCCTGGTTGGATTTTATGGGCCAAGGAAATGGAAACAGGCGATTTCGGCTCATATCTGTGGGTGATAGCCCACGGATTCTGGCACTGCATGGGGTTCCGGTGCAAGATTCTCGAAAACACATACGAGGGGGTCCGCAAGAGGCCCGACAAGAGGTCCATGTCGCCCGGCGGGGTTGGATGAGGCCTGGTTTGATTTTATGGGCCAAGGAAGTGGAAACAGGCTATTTCGGCTCATTTCTGTGGGTGTTAGCCCACGGATTCTGGCGCTGCATGGGGTTCCGGCGCAAGATTCTCGAAAAACCATATGAGGGGGTCCGCAAGAGGCCCGGCAAGAGGTCCATGTCGCCCGGCGGGGTTGGATGAGGCCTAGTTGGATTTTATGGGCCAAGGAAGTGGAAACACGCAATTTCGGCTCATTTCTGTGGGTGTTAGCCCACGGATTCTGGCGCTGCATGGGGTTCCGGCGCATGATTCTCGAAAAACCATATGAGGGGGTCCGCAAGAGGCCCGGCAAGAGGTCCATGTCGCCCGACGGGGTTGGATGAGGCCTTGTTGGATTTTATGGGCCAAGGAACAGGCAATTTCGGCTCATTTCTGTGGGTGTTAGCCCACGGATTCTAGCGCTGCATGGGGTTCTGGCGCAAGATTCTCGAAAAACCATACGAGGGGGTCCGCAAGAGGCCTGGCAAGAGGTCCATGTCACCCGGCGGGGTTGGATGAGGCCTGGTTGGATTTTATGGGCCAAGGAAGTGGAAACAGGCGATTTCGGCTCATTTCTGTGGGTGTTAGCCCACGGATTCTGGCGCTGCATGGGGTTCCGGCGCAAGATTCTCGAAAAACCATACGAGGGGGTACGCAAGAGGCCCGGCAAGAGGTCCATGTCGCTCGGCAGGGTTGGATGAGGCCTGGTTGGATTTTATGGGCCAAGGAAGTGGAAACAGGCGATTTCGGCTCATTTCTATGGGTGTTAGCCCACGGATTCTGGCGCTGCATGGGGTTCCGGCGCAAGATTCTCGAAAAACCATACGAGGGGGTCCGCAAAAGGCCCGGCAAGAGGTCCATGTCGCCCGGCGGGGTTGGATGAGGCCTGGTTGGATATTATGGGCCAAGGAAGTGGGAACAGGCGATTTCGGCTCATTTCTGTGGATGTTAGCCCACGGATTCTGGCGCTGCATGGGGTTCCGGCGCAAGATTCTCGAAAAACCATACGAGGGGGTCCGTAAGAGGCCCGGAAAGAGGTCCATGTCGCCCGGCGGGGTTGGATGAGGCCTGGATGGATTTTATGGGCCAAAGAAGTGGAAACAGGCGATTTCGGCTCATTTCTATTGGTGTTAGCCCACGGATTCTGGCGCTGCATGGGGTTCCGGCGCAAGATTCTCAAAAAACCATACGAAGGGCTCCGCAAGAGTCCCGGCAAGAGTTCCATGTTGCCCGGCGGGGTTGGATGAGGCCTGGTTGGATTTTATGGGCCAAGGAAGTGGTAATAGGCGATTTCGGCTCATTTCTGTAGGTGTTAGCCCACGGATTCTGGCGCTGCATGGGTTTCCGGCGCAAGATTCTCGAAAAACCATACTATAAGGTCCGCAAGAGGCCCGGCAAGATGTCCGTGTTGCCCGGCGGGGTTGGATGAGGTCTGGTTGGATTTTATGGGCCAAGGAAGTGGAAACAGGAGATTTCGGCTCATATCTGTGGGTGATAGCCCACGGATTCTAGCACTGCATGGGGTTCCGGAGCAAGATTCTAGAAAAACCATACGAGCGGGTCCGCAAGAGGCCCGGCAAGAGGTCCATGTCGCCCGGCGGGGTTGGATGAGGCTTGTTTTGATTTTATGGGCCAAGGAAGTGGAAACAGGCGATTTCGGCTCATTTCTGTGGGTGTTCGCCCACGGATTCTGGCGCTGCATGGGGTTCCGGGGCATGATTCTCGAAAACCCATACGAGGGGGTCCGTAAGAGGCCCGGCAAGAGGTCCATGTCGCCCGGCGGGGTTGGATGAGGCCTGGTTGGATTTTATGGGCCAAGGAAGTGGAAACAGGCAATTTCCGCTCATTTCTGTGGGTGTTAGCCCACGGATTCTGGCGCTGCATGGGGTTCCGGCGCAAGATTCTCGAAAAATCATACGAGGGGGTCCGCAAGAGGCCTGGAAAGAGGTCCATGTCGCCCAGCGGGGTTGGATGAGGCCTGGTTGGATTTTATGGGCCAAGGAAGTGGAAACAGGCGATTTCGGCTCATTTCTGTGGGTGTTAGCCCACGGATTCTGGCGCTGCATGGGGTTCCGGCGCAAGATTCTCGAAAAACCATACGAGGGGGTCCGCAAGAGGCCCGGCAAGAGGTCCATGTCGCCAGGCGGGGTTGGATGAGGCCTGGTTGGATTTTATGGGCCAAGGAAGTGGAAACAGGCAATTTCAGCTCATTTCTGTGGGTGTTTGCCCACGGATTCTGGCGCTGCATGGGGTTCCGGCGCAAGATTCTCAAAAAACCATACGAGGGGGCCCGCAAGAGGCCTGGCAAGATGTCCATGTCGCCCGGCGGGGTTGGATGAGGCCTAGTTAGATTTTATGGGCCATGGAAGTGGAAACAGGCGATTTCGGCTCATTTATGTGGGTGTTAGCCCACGGATTCTGGCGCTGCATGGGGTTCCGGCGCAAGATTCTCGAAAAACCATACGAGGGGGTCCGCAAGAGGCCCGGCAAGAGGTCCATGTTGCCCGGCGGGGTTGGATGAGGCCTGGTTGGATTTTATGGGCCAAGGAAGTGGAAACAGGCGATTTCGGCTCATTTCTGTGGGTGTTAACCCACGGATTCTGGCGCTGCATGGGGTTCCGGCGCAAGATTCTCGAAAAACCATACGAGGGGGGTCCGCAAGAGGCCCGGCAAGAGGTCCATGTCGCCTGGCGGGGTTGGATGAGCCTTGTTGGATTTTATGGGCCAAGGAAGTGGAAACAGGCGATTTCGCCTCATTTCTGTGGGTGTAAGCCCACGGATTCTGGCGCTGCATGGGGTTCCGGCGCAAGATTCTCAAAAACCCATACGAGGGGGTCCGCAAGAGGCCCGGCAAGAGGTCCATGTCGCCCGGCGGGGTTGGATGAGGCCTGGTTGGATTTTATGGGCCAAGGAAGTGGAAACAGGCGATTTCGGCTCATTTCTGTGGGTATTAGCCCCCGGATTCTGGCGCTGCATGGGGTTCCGGCGCAAGATTCTCGAAAAACCATACGAGGGGGTCCGCAAGAGGCCCGGCAAGAGGTCCATGTCGCCCGACGGTGTTGGATGAGGCCTGGTTGGATTTTATGGGCCAAGGAAGTGGAAACAGGCGATTTCGGCTCATTTCTGTGGGTGTTAGCCCACGGATTCTGGCGCTGCATGGCGTTCCGGCGCGAGATTCTCGAAAAACCATACGCGGGGCTCCGCAAGAGTCCCGGCACGAGGTCCATGTTGCCCGGCGAGGTTGGATGAGGCCTGGTTGGATTTTATGGGCCAAGGAAGTGGAAATAGGCGATTTCGGCTAATTTCTGTGGGTGTTAGCCCACGTATTCTGGCGCTGCATGGGTTTCCGGCGCAATATTCACGAAAAACCATACTATAGGGTCCGAAAGAGGCCCGGCAAGAGGTCCATGTTGCCCGGCGGGGTTGGATGAGGCCTGGTTGGATTTTATGGTCCAAGGAAGTGGAAACAGGCGATTTCGGCTCATTTCTGTGGGTGTAAGCCCACGGATTCTGGCGCTGCATGGGGTTCCGGCGCAAGATTCTCGAAAAACCATACGAGGGGGTCTGCAAGAGGCCCGGAAAGAGGTCCATGTCGCCCGGCGGGGTTGGATGAGGCCTGGTTGGATTTTATGGGCCAAGGAAGTGGAAACAGGCAATTTCGGCTCATTTCTGTGGGTGTTAGCCCACGGATTCTGGCGCTGCATGGGGTTCCGGCGCAAGATTCTCGAAAAACCATACGAGGGGGGTCCGCAAGAGGCCCGGCAAGAGGTCCATGTCGCCTGGTGGGGTTGGATGAGCCTGGTTGGATTTTATGGGCCAAGGAAGTGGAAACAGGCGATTTCGCCTCATTTCTGTGGGTGTAAGCCCACGGATTCTGGCGCTGCATGGGGTTCCGGCGCAAGATTCTCGAAAAACCATACGAGGGGGTCCGCAAGAGGCCCGGCAAGAGGTCCATGTCGCCCGGCGGGGTTGGATGAGGCCTGGTTGGATTTTATGGGCCAAGGAAGTGGAAACAGGCGATTTCGGCTCATTTCTGTGGGTGTTAGCCCACGGATTCTGGCGCTGCATGGGGTTCCGGCGCAAGATTCTCGAAAAACCATACGAGGGGGTCCGCAAGAGGCCCGGCAAGAGGTCCATGTCGCCCGACGGGGTTGGATGAGGCCTGGATGGATTTTATGGGCCAAGGAAGTGGAAACAGGCGATTTCGGCTCATTTCTGTGGGTGTTAGCCCACGGATTCTGGCGCTGCATGGCGTTCCGGCGCAAGATTCTCAAAAAACTATACGCGGGGCTCCGCAAGAGTCCCGGCAAGAGGTCCATGTTGCCAAGCGGGGTTGGATGAGGCCTGGTTGGATTTTATGGGCCAAGGAAGTGGAAACAGGCGATTTCGGCTCATTTCTGTGGGTGTTAGCCCACGTATTATGGCGCTGCATGGGATTCCGGCGCAAGATTCTCGAAAAACCATACTATAGGGTCCGCAAGAGGCCCGGCAAGAGGTCCATGTTGCCCGGCGGGGTTGGATGAGGCCTGGTTGGATTTTATGGGCCAAGGAAGTGGAAACAGGCGATTTCGGCTCATTTCTGTGGTTGTTAGCTCTCGGATTCTGGCGCTGCATGGGGTTCCGGTGAAAGATTCTCGAAAAACCAGACGAGGGGGTCCGAAAGAGGCCCGTGAAGAGGTCCATGTTGCCCGACGGGGTTGGATGAGGCCTGGTTGGATTTTATGGGCCAAGGAAGTGGAAACAGGCGATTTCGGCTCATTTTTGTGGGTGTTAGCCCACGGATTCTGGCGCTGCATGGGGTTCCGGCGCAAGATTCTCGAAAAACCATACGAGGGGGTCCGCAAGAGGCCCGGCAAGAGGTCCATGTCGCCCGACGGGGTTGGATGAGGCCTGGTTGGATTTTATGGGCCAAGGAAGTGGAAACAGGCGATTTCGGCTCATTTCTGTGGGTGTTAGCCCACGGATTCTGGCGCTGCATGGCGTTCCGGCACTAGATTCTCGAAAAACCATACGCGGGGCTCCGCAAGAGTCCCGGCAAGAGGTCCATGTTGCCCGGTGGGGTCGGATGAGGCCTGATTGGATTTTATGGGCCAAGGAAGTGGAAACAGGCGATTTCGGCTCATTTCTGTGGGTGTTAGCCCACGTATTCTGGCGCTGCATGGGTTTCCGGCGCAAGATTCTCGAAAAACCATACTATAGGGTCCGAAAGAGGCCCGGCAAGAGGTCCATGTTGCCCGGCGGGGTTGGATGAGGCCTGGTTGGATTTTATGGGCCAAGGAAGTGGAAACAGGCGATTTCGGCTCATTTATGTGGGTGTTATCCCACGGATTCGTGCGCTGCATGGCGTTCCGGCGCAAGATTCTCGAAAAACCATACGCGGGGCTCCGCAAGAGTCCCGGCAAGAGGTCTATGTTGCCCGGCGGGGTTGGATGAGGCCTAGTTGGATTTTATGGGCCAAGGAAGTGGAAACAGGCGATTTCGGCTCATTTCTGTGGGTGTTAGCCCACGTATTCTGGCGCTGCATGGCTTTCCGGCGCATGATTCTCGAAAAACCATACTATAGGGTCCGCAAGAGGGCCGGCAAGAGGTCCATGTTGCCCGGCAGGGTTGGATGAGGCCTGGTTGGATTTTATGGGCCAAGGAAGTGGAAAAAGGCGATTTCGGCTCATTTCTGTGGGTGTTAGCCCACGGATTCTGGCGCTGCATGGGGTTCCGGTGAAAGATTCTCGAAAAACCATACGAGGGGGTCCGAAAGAGGCCCGTGAAGAGGTCCATGTTGCCCGACGGGGTTGGATGAGGCCTGGTTGGATTTTATGGGCCAAGGAAGTGGAAACAAGCGATTTCGGCTCATTTCTGTGGGTGTTAGCCCACGGATTCTGGCGCTGCATGGGGTTCCGGCGCAAGATTCTCGAAAAACCATACGAGGGGGTCCGCAAGAGGCCCGGCAAGAGGTCCATGTCGCCCGACGGGGTTGGATGAGGCCTGGTTGGATTTTATGGGCCAAGGAAGTGGAAACGGGCGATTTCAGCTAATTTCTGTGGGTGTTAGCCCACGGATTCTGGCGCTGCATGGCGTTCCGGCGCAAGATTCTTGAAAAACCATATGCGGGGCTCCGCAAGAGTCCCGGCAAGAGGTCCATTTTGCCCGGCGGGGTTGGATGAGGCCTGGTTGGATTTTATGGGCCAAGGAAGTGGAAACAGGCGATTTCGGCTCATTTCTGTGGGTGTTAGCCCACGTATTCTGGCGCTGCATGGGGTTCCGGCGCAAGATACTCAAAAAACCTTACGAGGGGGTCCGCAAGAGGCCCGACAAGAGGTCCATGTCGCCCGGCGGGGTTGGATGAGGCCTGGTTGGATTTTATAGGCCAAGGAAGTGGAAACAGGTGATTTTGGCTCATTTCTGTGGGTGTTAGCCCACGGATTCTGGCGCTGCATGGGGTTTCGGTGCAAGATTCCCGAAAACCCATACGAGGGGGTCCGCAAGAGGCCCGGCAAGAGGTCCATGTCACCTGGTGGGGTTAGATGAGGCCTGGTTTGATTTTATGGGCCAAGGAAGTGGAAACAGGCGATTTCGGCTCATTTCTGTGGGTGTTAGCCCACGGATTCTGGCGCTGCATTGGTTTCAGGCGCAAGATTCTCGAAAAACCATACGAGGGGGTCCGCAAGAGGCCCGGCAAGAGGTCCATGTCACCCGGCGGGGTTGGATGAGGCCTGGTTGGATTTTATGGGCCAACGAAGTGGAAACAGGCGATTTCGGCTCATTTCTATGGGTGTTACCCCACGGATTCTGGCGCTGCATGGGGTTCCGGCGCAAGATTCTCGAAAAACCATACGAGGGGGTCCGCAAGAGGCCCGGCAAGAGGTCTATGTCGCCCGGCGGGTTCGGATGAGGCCTGATTGGATTATATGGGCCATGGAAGTGGAAACAGGCGATTTCGGCTCATTTCTGTGGGTGTTAGCCCTCGGATTCTGGCGCTGCATGGGGTTCCGGCGCAAGATTCTCGAAAAAACATATGAGGGGGTGTGCAAGAGGCCCGACAAGAGGTCCATGTCACCCGGCGGGATTGCATGAGGCCTGATTGGATTTTATGGGCCAAGGAAGTGGAAACAGGCGATTTCGGCTCATTTCTGTTGGTGTTAGGCCACGGATTCTGGCGCTGCATGGGGATCCGGCGCAAGATTCTCGAAAAACCATACGAGGGGGTCCGCAAGAGGCCCGGCAAGAGGTCCATGTCACCCGGCGGGGTTGGATGAGGCCTGGTTGGATTTTATGAGCCAAGGAAGTGGAAATAGGCGATTTCGGCTCATTTCTATGGGTGTTAACCCACGGATTCTGGCGCTGCATGGGGTTCCGGCGCAAGATTCTCGAAAAACTATATGAGGGGGTCCGCAAGAGGCCCGGCAAGAGGTCCATGTCGCCCGGCGGGTTTGGATGAGGCCTGATTGGATTTTACGGGCCAAGGAAGTGGAAACAGGCGATTTCGGCTCATTTCTGTGGGTGTTAGCCCACCGATTCTGGCGCTGCATGGGGTTCCGGCGCAAGATTCTCGAAAAACCATACGAGGGGGTCTGCAAGAGGCCCGGCAAGAGGTTCATGTCGCCCGGCGGGGTTGGATGAGGCCTGGTTGGATTTTATGGGCCAAGGAAGTGGAAACAGGCGATTTCGGCTCATTTCTGTGGGTGTTAGCCCACGGATTCTGGCGCTGCATGGGGTTCCGGCACAAGATTCTCAAAAACCCATACGAGGGGGTCCGCAAGAGGCCCGGCAAGAGGTCCATGTCGCCCGACGTGGTTGGATGAGGCCTGCTTGGATTTAATGAGCCAAGGAAGTGGAAACAGGCGATTTCGGCTCATTTCTGTGGGTGTTAGCCCACGGATTCTAGCGCTGCATGGGGTTCCGGTGCAAGATTCTCGAAAAACCATACGAGGTGGTCCGCAAGAGGCCCGGAAAGAGGTCCATGTCGCCCTGCAGGGTTGGATGAGGCCTGGTTGGATTTTATGGGCCACGGAAGTGGAAACAGGCGATTTCGGCTCATCTCTGTGGGTGTTAGCCCACGGATTCTGGCGCTGCGTGGGGTTCCGGTGTAAGATTCTCGAAAAACCATATGAAGGAGTCCGCAAGAGGCCCGGCAAGAGGTCCATGTCGCCCGGCGGGGTTGGATGAGGCCTGGTTGGATTTTATGGGCCAAGGAAGTGGAAACAGGCGATTTCGGCTCATTTCTGTGGGTGTTAGCCCACGGATTCTGGCGCTGCATGGGGATCCGACGCAAGATACTCGAAAAACCATACGAGGGGGTCCGCAAGAGGCCTGACAAGAGGTCCATGTCGCCCGGCGGGGTTGGATGAGGCCTGGTTGGATTTTATAGGCCAAGGAAGTGGAAACAGGCGATTTTGGCTCATTTCTGTGGGTGTTAGCCCACGAATTCTGGTGCTGCGTGGGGTTCCGGTGCAAGATTCTCGAAAACCCATACGAGGGGGTCCGCAAGAGGCCCGGCAAGAGGTCCATGTCGCCCGACGTGGTTGGATGAGGCCTGGTTGGAATTTATGGGCCAAGGAAGTGGAAATAGGCAATTTCGGCTCATTTCTGTGTGTGTTAGCCCACGGATTCTGGCGCTGCATTGGTTTCAGGCGCAAGATTCTCGAAAACCATACGAGGGGGTCCGCAAGAGGCCCGGCAAGAGGTCCATGTCACCCGGCGGGGTTGGATGAGGCCTGGTTGGATTTTATGGGACAACGAAGTGGAAACAGGCGATTTTGGCTCATTTCTGTGGGTGTTACCCTACGGATTCTGGCGCTGCATGGGGTTTCGGCGCATGATACTCGAAAAACCATACGAGGGGGTCCGCAAGAGGCCCGGAAAGAGATCCATGTCGCCCGGCGGGTTTGGATGAGGCCTGATTGGATTATATGAGCCTTGGAAGTGGAAACAGGCGATTTTGGCTCATTTCTGTGGGTGTTAACCCTCGGATTCTGGCGCTGCATGGGGTTCCGGCGCAAGATTCACAAAAAACCATATGAGGGGGTGCACAAGAGGCCCAGTAAGAGGTCCATGTCGCCCGGCGGGGTCGGATGAGGCCTGGTTGGATTTTATGGGCCAAGGAAGTGGCAACGGGCGATTTCGGCTCATTTCTGTGGGTGTTAGCCCACGGATTCTGGCGCTGCATGGGGTTCCGGCGCAAGATACTCGAAAAACCATACGAGGGGGTCCGCAAGAGGCCCGACAAGAGGTCCATGTCGCCCGGCGGGGTTGGATGAGGCCTGGATGGATTTTATAGGCCAAGGAAGTGGAAACAGGCGATTTTGGCTCATTTCTGTGGGTGTTAGCCCACGGATTCTGGCGCTGCGTGGGGTTCCGGCACAAGATTCTCGAAAAACCATACGAGGGGGTCCGCAAGAGCCCCGGAAAGAGGTCCATGTCGCCCGACGTTGTTGGATGAGGCCTGGTTGGATTTAATGGGCCAAGGAAGTGGAAATAGGCGATTTCGGCTCATTTCTGTAGGTGTTAGCCCACGGATTCTAGCGCTGCATGGGATTCCGGCGCAAGATTCTCGAAAAACCATACGAGGTGGTCCGCAAGTGGCCCGGAAAGAGGTCCATGTCGCCCGGCAGGGTTGGATGAGGCCTGGTTGGATTTTATGGGCCAAGGAAGTGGAAACAGGCGATTTCGGCTCATTTCTGTAGGTGTTAGCCCACGGATTCTGGCGCTGCGTGGGGTTCCGGCATAAGATTCTCGAAAAACCATATGAAGGAGTCCGCAAGAGGCCCGGCAAGAGGTCCATGTCGCCCGGCGGGGTTGGATGAGGCCTGGTTGGATTTTATGGGCCAAGGAAGTGGAAACAGGCGATTTCAGCTCATTTCTGTGGGTGTTAGCCCACGGATTCTGGCGCTGCATGGGGTTCCGGCACAAGATTCTCAAAAACCCATACGAGGGGGTCCGCAAGAGGCCCGGCAAGAGGTCCATGTCGCCCGCCGGGGTTGGATGAGGCCTGGTTGGATTTTATGAGCCAAGGAAGTGGAAACAGGCGATTTCGGCTCATTTCTGTGGGTGTTAGCCCACGGATTCTAGCGCTGCGTGGGGTTCCAGTGCAAGATTCTCGAAAATCCATACGAGGGGGTCCGCAAGAGGCCCGGCAAGAGGTCCATGTCGCCCGACGTGGTTGGATGAGGCCTGGTTGGATTTAATGGGCCAAGGAAGTGGAAATAGGCGATTTCGGCTCATTTTTGTGTGTGTTAGCCCACGAATTCTGGCGCTGCGTGGGGTTCCGGCGTAAGATTCTCGAAAAACCATACGAAGGAGTCCGCAAGAGGCCCAGCAAGAGGTCCATGTTTCCCGGCGGGGTTAGATGAGGCCTGGTTGGATTTTATGGGCCAAGGAAGTGGAAACAGGCGATTTCTGCTCATTTCTGTGGGTGTTAGCCCACGGATTCTGGCGCTGCATGGGGTTCCGGCGCAAGATACTCGAAAAACCATACGAGGGGGTCCGCAAGAGGCCCGACAAGAGGTCCATGTCGCCCGGCGGGGTTGGATGAGGCCTGGATGGATTTTATAGGCCAAGGAAGTGGAAACAGGCGATTTTGGCTCATTTCTGTGGGTGTTAGCCCACGGATTCTGGCGCTGCGTGGGGTTCCGGCGCAAGATTCTCGAAAACCCATACGACGGGGTCCGCAAGAGGCCCGGCAAGAGGTCCATGTCACCTGGCGGGGTTGGATGAGGCCTGGTTTGATTTTATGGGCCAAGGAAGTGGAAGCAGGCGATTTCGGCTCATTTCTGAGGGTGTTAGCCCACGGATTCTGGCGCTGCATTGGTTTCAGGCGCAAGATTCTCGAAAAACCATACGAGGGGGTCCGCAAGAGGCCCAGCAAGAGGTCCATGTCACCCGGCGGGGTTGGATGAGGCCTGGTTGGATTTTATGGGCCAACGAAGTGGAAACAGGCGATTTCGGCTCATTTCTATGGGTGTTACCCCACGGATTCTGGCGCTGCATGGGGTTCCGGCGCAAGATTCTCGAAAAACCATACGAGGGGGTCCGCAAGAGGCCCGGCAAGAGGTCCATGTTGCCCGGCGGGTTTGGATGAGGCCAGATTGGATTTTATGGGCCAAGGAAGTGGCAATGGGCGATTTCGGCTCATTTCTGTGGGTGTTAGCCCACGGATTCTGGCGCTGCATGGGGTTCCGGCGCAAGATTCTCGAAAAACAATACGAGGGGGTCCACAAGAGGCCCGGCAAGAGGTCCATGTCACCGGGGCGGGTTTGCATGAGGCCTGATTGGATTTTATGGGCCAAGGAAGTGGAAACAGGCGATTTCGACTCATTTCTGTGGGTGTTAGGCCACGGATTCTGGCGCTGCATGGGGTTCCGACGCAAGATTCTCGAAAAACCATACGAGGGGGTCCGCAAGAGGCCCGGCAAGAGGTCCATGTTGCCCGGCGGGGTTGGATGAGGCCTGGTTGGATTTTATGGGCCAAGGAAGTGGAAATAGGCGATTTCGGCTCATTTCTGTGGGTGTTAACCCACGGATTCTGGCGCTGCATGGGGTTCCGGCGCAAGATTCTCGAAAAACCATATGAGAGGGTCCGCAAGAGGCCCGGCAAGAGGTCCATGTCGCCCGGCGGGTTTGGATGAGGCCTGATTAGATTTTATGGGCCAAGGAAGTGGAAACAGGTGATTTCGGCTCATTTCTGTGGGTGTTAGCCCACGGATTCTGGCGCTGCGTGGGGTTCCGGTGCAAGATTCTCGAAATCCATACGAGGGGGTCCGCAATAGGCCCGGCAAGAGGTCCATGTCGCCCAGCGGGGTTGGATGAGGCCTGGTTGGATTTTATGGGCCCAGGAAGTGGAATCAGGCGATTTCGGCTCATTTCTGTCGGTGTTAGCCCACGGATTCTGGCGCTGCGTGGGGTTCCGGTGCAAGATTCTAGAAAAACCATACGAGGGGGTTCGCAAGAGGCCTGCAAAGAGGTCCATGTCGCCCGACGTGGTTGGATGAGGCCTGGTTGGATTTAATGGGCCAAGGAAGTGGAAATAGGCGATTTCGGCTCATTTCTGTGGGTGTTAGCCCACGGATTCTAGCGCTGCATGGGGTTCCGGCGCAAGATTCTCGAAAAACCATACGAGGTGGTCCGCAAGAGGCCCGGAAAGAGGTCCATGTCGCCCGGCAGGGTTGGATGAGGCCTGGTTGGATTTTATGGGCCAAGGAAGTGGAAACAGGCGATTTCGGCTCATTTCTGTGGGTGTTAGCCCACGGATTCTGGCGTTGCGTGGGGTTCCGGCGTAAGATTCTCGAAAAACCATACGAAGGAGTCCGCAAGAGGCCTGGCAAGAGGTCCATGTCGCCCGGCGGGGTTGGATGAGGCCTGGTTGGATTTTATAGGCCAAGGAAGTGGAAACAGGCGATTTCAGCTCATTTCTGTGGGTGTTAGCCCACGGATTCTGGCGCTGCATGAGGTTCCGGCGCAAGATTCTATAAAAACCATACGAGGGGGTTCGCAAGAGGCCCGGCAAGAGGTCCATGTCGCCCGGCGGGGTTGGATGAGGCCTGGTTGGATTTTATGGGCCAAGGAAGTGGAAATAGGCGATTTAGGCTCATTTCTGTGGGTGTTAGCCCACGGATTCTGGCGCTGCGTGGGGTTCCAGCGCAAGATTCTCGAAAAACCATACGAGGGGGTCCGCAAAAGGCCCGGTAAGAGGTCCATGTCGCCCGGCGTGGTTGGATGAGGCCTGGTTGGATTTTATGGGCCAAGGAAGTGGAAACAGGCGATTTCAGCTCATTTCTGTAGGTGTTAGCCCACGGATTCTGGCGCTGCATGGGGTTCCGGCGCAAGATTCTCGAAAACCCATACGAGGGGGTCCGCAAGAGGCCCAGAAAGAGGTCCATGTCGCCCGGCGGGGTTGGATGAGGCCTGGTTGGATTTTATGGGCCAAGGAAGTGGAAACAGGCGATTTCAGCTCATTTCTGTGGGTGTTAACCCACGGATTCTGGCGCTGCGTGGGGTTCCGGTGCAAGATTCTCGATAAACCATACTAGGGGTCCGTAAGAGGCCCGGAAAGAGGCCCATGTCACCCGGCGGGGTTGGATGAGGTCTGGTTGGATTTTATGGGCCAAGGAAGTGGAAACAGGCGATTTCGGCTCATTTCTGTGGGTGATAGCCCACGGATTCTTGCGCTGCATGGGGTTCCGGTGCAAGATTCTCGATAAACCATACTAGGGGTCCGTAAGAGGCCCGGCAAGAGGCCCATGTCACCCGGCGGGGTTGGATGAGGTCTGGTTGGATTTTATGGGCCAAGGAAGTGGAAATAGGCGATTTAGGCTCATTTCTGTGGGTGTTAGCCCACGAATTCTGGCGCTGCGTGGGGTTCCAGCGCAAGATTCTCGACAAACCATACGAGGGGGTCCGCAAAAGGCCCGGTAAGAGGTCCATGTCGCCCGGCGTGGTTGGATGAGGCCTGGTTGGATTTTATGGGCCAAGGAAGAGGAAACAGGCGATTTCAGCTCATTTCTGTGGGTGTTAGCCCACGGATTCTGGCGCTGCATGGGGTTCCGGCGCAAGATTCTCGAAAACCCATACGAGGGGGTCCGCAAGAGGCCCGGAAAGAGGTCCATGTTGCCCGGCGGGGTTGGATGAGGCCTGGTTGGATTTTATGGGCCAAGGAAGTGGAAACAGGCGATTTCAGCTCATTTCTGTGGGTGTTAACCCACGGATTCTGGCGCTGCGTGGGGTTCCGGTGCAAGATTCTTGATAAACCATACTAGGGGTCCGTAAGAGGCCCGGCAAGAGGCCCATGTCACCCGGCGGGGTTGGATGAGGTCTGGTTGGATTTTATGGGCCAAGGAAGTGGAAACAGGCGATTTCGGCTCATTTCTGTGGGTGTTAGCCCACGGATTCGGGCACTGCGTTGGGTTCCGGCGCAACATTCTCGAAAAACCATACGAGGGGGTCCGCAAGAGGCCCGGCAAGAGGTCCATGTCGCCCGACGGGGTTGGATGAGGCCTGGTTGGATTTTATGGGCCAAGGAAGTGGAAATAGGCGATTTCGGCTCATTTCTGTGGGTGTTAGCCCATAGATTCTGGCGCTGCGTGGGTTTCCGGTGCAAGATTCTCGAAAAACCATACGAAGGGGTCTGCAAGAGGCCCGGCAAGAGGTTCATGTCGCCCGGGGGGTTGGATGAGGCCTGGTTGGATTTTATGGGCCAAGGAAGTGGAAACAGGCGATTTCGGCTCATTTCTGTGGGTGTTAGCCCACGGATTCTGGCGCTGCATGGGGTTCCGGCGCATGATTCTCGAAAGACCATATGAGGGGGTCCGCAAGAGTCCCGGCAAGAGGTCCATGCCACCCGGCGGGGTTGGATGAGGCCTGGTTGGATTTCATGGGCCAAGGAAGTGGAAACAGGCGATTTCGGCTCATTTCTGTGGGTGTTAGCCCACGGATTCTGGCGCTGCATGGGGTTCCGGCGCAAGATTCTCAAAAAACCATACGAGGGGGTCCGCAAGAGGCCCGGCAAGAGGTCCATGCCGCCCGGAGGGGTTGGATGAGGCCTGGTTGGATTTTATGGGCCAAGGAAGTGGAAACAGGCGATTTCGGCTCATTTCTGGGGGTGTTAGCCCACGGATTCTGGTGCTGCATGGGGTTCCGGCGCAAGATTCTGGAAAACCCATACGAGGGGGTCCGCAAGAGGCCCATCAAGAGGTCCATGTTGCCCGTCGGGGTTGGATGAGGCCTGGTTGGATTATATGGGCCAAGGAAGTGGAAACAGGCGATTTCGGCTCATTTCTGTGGGTGTTAGCCCACGGATTCTTGCGCTGCATGGGGTTCCGGCGCAAGATTCTCGAAAAACCATACGAGGGGGTCCGCAAGAGGCTCGGCAAGAGGTCCATGTCGCCCGGCGGGGTTGGATGAGGCCTGGTTGGATTTTATAGGCCAAGGAAGTGGAAACAGGCGATTTCGGCTCATTTCTGTGGGTGTTAGCCCACGGATTCTGGCGCTGCATAGGGTTCCGGCGCAAGATTCTCGAAAAACCATACGAGGGGGTCCGCAAGAGGCCCGGCAAGAGGTCCATGTCGCCCGGCGGGGTTGGATGAGGCCTGGTTGGATTTTATGGGCAAGGAAGTGGAAACAGGCAATTTCGGCTCATTTCTGTGGGTGTTAGCGCACGGATTCTGGCGCTGCATGGGGTTCCGGCGCAAAAATCTTGAAAAACCATACGAGGGGGTCCGAAAGAGGCCCGGCAGGAGGTCCATGTTGCCCGACGGGGTTAGATGAGGCCTGGTTGGATTTTATGGGCCAAGGAAGTGGAAACAGGCGATTTCGGCTCATTTCTGTGGGTGTTAGCCCACGGATTCTGGCGCTGCATGGGGTTCCGGTGCATGATTCTCGAAAACCCATACGAGGGGGTCCGCAAGAGGCCCGGCAAGAGGTCCATGTCACCCGGCGGGGTTGGATGAGGCCTGGTTGGATTTTATGGGCCAAGGAAGTGGAAACAGGCGATTTCGGCTCATTTCTGTGGGTGTTAGCCCACGGATTCTGGCGTTACATGGGGTTCCGGTGCAAGATTCTCAAAAAACCATACGAGGGGGTCCGCAAGAGGCCCGGCAAGAGGTCCATGTCACCCAGCGGGGTTGGATGAGGCCTGGTTGGATTTTATGGGCCAAGGAAGTGGAAACATGCGATTTTGGCTCATTTCTGTGGGTGTTAGCCCACGGATTCTGGCGCTGCATGGGGTTCCGGTGCATGATTCTCGAAAACCCATACGAGGGGGTCCGCAAGAGGCCCGGCAAGAGGTCCATGTCACCCGGCGGGGTTGGATGAGGCCTGGTTGGATTTTATGGGCCAAGGAAGTGGAAACAGGCGATTTCGGCTCATTTCTGTGGGTGTTAGCCCACGGATTCTGGCGTTACATGGGGTTCCGGTGCAAGATTCTCAAAAAACCATACGAGGGGGTCCGCAAGAGGCCCGGCAAGAGGTCCATGTCACCCAGCAGGGTTGGATGAGGCCTGGTTGGATTTTATGGGCCAAGGAAGTGGAAACAGGCGATTTCGGCTCATTTCTGTAGGTGTTAGCCCACGGATTCTGGCGCTGCGTGGGGTTCCGGCATAAGATTCTCGAAAAACCATATGAAGGAGTCCGCAAGAGGCCCGGCAAGAGGTCCATGTCGCCCGGCGGGGTTGGATGAGGCCTGGTTGGATTTTATGGGCCAAGGAAGTGGAAACAGGCGATTTCAGCTCATTTCTGTGGGTGTTAGCCCACGGATTCTGGCGCTGCATGGGGTTCCGGCACAAGATTCTCAAAAACCCATACGAGGGGGTCCGCAAGAGGCCCGGCAAGAGGTCCATGTCGCCCGCCGGGGTTGGATGAGGCCTGGTTGGATTTTATGAGCCAAGGAAGTGGAAACAGGCGATTTCGGCTCATTTCTGTGGGTGTTAGCCCACGGATTCTAGCGCTGCGTGGGGTTCCAGTGCAAGATTCTCGAAAATCCATACGAGGGGGTCCGCAAGAGGCCCGGCAAGAGGTCCATGTCGCCCGACGTGGTTGGATGAGGCCTGGTTGGATTTAATGGGCCAAGGAAGTGGAAATAGGCGATTTCGGCTCATTTTTGTGTGTGTTAGCCCACGAATTCTGGCGCTGCGTGGGGTTCCGGCGTAAGATTCTCGAAAAACCATACGAAGGAGTCCGCAAGAGGCCCAGCAAGAGGTCCATGTTTCCCGGCGGGGTTAGATGAGGCCTGGTTGGATTTTATGGGCCAAGGAAGTGGAAACAGGCGATTTCTGCTCATTTCTGTGGGTGTTAGCCCACGGATTCTGGCGCTGCATGGGGTTCCGGCGCAAGATACTCGAAAAACCATACGAGGGGGTCCGCAAGAGGCCCGACAAGAGGTCCATGTCGCCCGGCGGGGTTGGATGAGGCCTGGATGGATTTTATAGGCCAAGGAAGTGGAAACAGGCGATTTTGGCTCATTTCTGTGGGTGTTAGCCCACGGATTCTGGCGCTGCGTGGGGTTCCGGCGCAAGATTCTCGAAAACCCATACGACGGGGTCCGCAAGAGGCCCGGCAAGAGGTCCATGTCACCTGGCGGGGTTGGATGAGGCCTGGTTTGATTTTATGGGCCAAGGAAGTGGAAGCAGGCGATTTCGGCTCATTTCTGAGGGTGTTAGCCCACGGATTCTGGCGCTGCATTGGTTTCAGGCGCAAGATTCTCGAAAAACCATACGAGGGGGTCCGCAAGAGGCCCAGCAAGAGGTCCATGTCACCCGGCGGGGTTGGATGAGGCCTGGTTGGATTTTATGGGCCAACGAAGTGGAAACAGGCGATTTCGGCTCATTTCTATGGGTGTTACCCCACGGATTCTGGCGCTGCATGGGGTTCCGGCGCAAGATTCTCGAAAAACCATACGAGGGGGTCCGCAAGAGGCCCGGCAAGAGGTCCATGTTGCCCGGCGGGTTTGGATGAGGCCAGATTGGATTTTATGGGCCAAGGAAGTGGCAATGGGCGATTTCGGCTCATTTCTGTGGGTGTTAGCCCACGGATTCTGGCGCTGCATGGGGTTCCGGCGCAAGATTCTCGAAAAACAATACGAGGGGGTCCACAAGAGGCCCGGCAAGAGGTCCATGTCACCGGGGCGGGTTTGCATGAGGCCTGATTGGATTTTATGGGCCAAGGAAGTGGAAACAGGCGATTTCGACTCATTTCTGTGGGTGTTAGGCCACGGATTCTGGCGCTGCATGGGGTTCCGACGCAAGATTCTCGAAAAACCATACGAGGGGGTCCGCAAGAGGCCCGGCAAGAGGTCCATGTTGCCCGGCGGGGTTGGATGAGGCCTGGTTGGATTTTATGGGCCAAGGAAGTGGAAATAGGCGATTTCGGCTCATTTCTGTGGGTGTTAACCCACGGATTCTGGCGCTGCATGGGGTTCCGGCGCAAGATTCTCGAAAAACCATATGAGAGGGTCCGCAAGAGGCCCGGCAAGAGGTCCATGTCGCCCGGCGGGTTTGGATGAGGCCTGATTAGATTTTATGGGCCAAGGAAGTGGAAACAGGTGATTTCGGCTCATTTCTGTGGGTGTTAGCCCACGGATTCTGGCGCTGCGTGGGGTTCCGGTGCAAGATTCTCGAAATCCATACGAGGGGGTCCGCAATAGGCCCGGCAAGAGGTCCATGTCGCCCAGCGGGGTTGGATGAGGCCTGGTTGGATTTTATGGGCCCAGGAAGTGGAATCAGGCGATTTCGGCTCATTTCTGTCGGTGTTAGCCCACGGATTCTGGCGCTGCGTGGGGTTCCGGTGCAAGATTCTAGAAAAACCATACGAGGGGGTTCGCAAGAGGCCTGCAAAGAGGTCCATGTCGCCCGACGTGGTTGGATGAGGCCTGGTTGGATTTAATGGGCCAAGGAAGTGGAAATAGGCGATTTCGGCTCATTTCTGTGGGTGTTAGCCCACGGATTCTAGCGCTGCATGGGGTTCCGGCGCAAGATTCTCGAAAAACCATACGAGGTGGTCCGCAAGAGGCCCGGAAAGAGGTCCATGTCGCCCGGCAGGGTTGGATGAGGCCTGGTTGGATTTTATGGGCCAAGGAAGTGGAAACAGGCGATTTCGGCTCATTTCTGTGGGTGTTAGCCCACGGATTCTGGCGTTGCGTGGGGTTCCGGCGGAAGATTCTCGAAAAACCATACGAAGGAGTCCGCAAGAGGCCTGGCAAGAGGTCCATGTCGCCCGGCGGGGTTGGATGAGGCCTGGTTGGATTTTATAGGCCAAGGAAGTGGAAACAGGCGATTTCAGCTCATTTCTGTGGGTGTTAGCCCACGGATTCTGGCGCTGCATGAGGTTCCGGCGCAAGATTCTATAAAAACCATACGAGGGGGTTCGCAAGAGGCCCGGCAAGAGGTCCATGTCGCCCGGCGGGGTTGGATGAGGCCTGGTTGGATTTTATGGGCCAAGGAAGTGGAAATAGGCGATTTAGGCTCATTTCTGTGGGTGTTAGCCCACGGATTCTGGCGCTGCGTGGGGTTCCAGCGCAAGATTCTCGAAAAACCATACGAGGGGGTCCGCAAAAGGCCCGGTAAGAGGTCCATGTCGCCCGGCGTGGTTGGATGAGGCCTGGTTGGATTTTATGGGCCAAGGAAGTGGAAACAGGCGATTTCAGCTCATTTCTGTAGGTGTTAGACACGGATTCTGGCGCTGCATGGGGTTCCGGTGCAAGATTCTCGAAAAATTATACGAGGGGGTCCGCAAGAGGCCTGGCAATAGGTCTATGTTGCCTGGCAGGGTTGGATGAGGCTAGGTTGGATTTTATAGGCCAAGGAAGTGGAAACAGGCGATTTCGGCTCATTTCTGTGGGTGTTAGCCCACGGATTCTGGCGCTGCATGGGGTTCCGGCGCAAGATTCTCGAAAATCCATACGAGGGGGTCCGCAAGAGGTCTGGCAAGAGGTCCATGTTGCCCGGCTGGGTTGGATGAGGCCTGTTTGGATTTTATGGGCCAAGGAAGTGGAAACAGGCGATTTCGGCTCATTTCTGTGGGTGTTAGCCCACGGATTCTGGCGCTGCATGGGGTTCTGGCGCATGATTCTCAATAAACCATACGAGGGGGTCCGCAAGAGGCCCGGCAAGAGTTCCATGTTGCCCGGCGGGGTTGGATGAGGCTTGGTTGGATTTTATGGGCCAAGGAAGTGGAAACAGGCGATTTTGGCTCATTTTTGTGGGTGTTAGCCCACGTATTCTGGCGCTGCATGGGGTTCCGGCGCAAGATTCTCGAAAACCCATATGAGGGGGTCCGCAAGAGGCCCGACAAGAGGTCCATGTCGCCCGGCGGGGTTGGATGAGGCCTGGTTGGATTTTATGGGCCAAGGAAGTGGAAACAGGCGATTTTGGCTCATTTCTGTGGGTGTTAGCCCACGGATTCTGGCGCCTCATGGGGTTCCGGCGCAAGATTCTCGAAAACCCATACGAGGGGGTCCGCAAGAGGCCCGGCAAGAGGTCCATGTTGCCCGGCGGTGTTGGATGAGGCCTGGTTGGATTTTATGGGCCAAGGAAGTGGAAACAGGCGATTTCGGCTCATTTCTGTGGGTGATAGCCCACGGATTCTGGCGCTGCATGGGGTTCCGGCGCAAGATTCTCAAAAAACCCTATGAGGGGGTCCGCAAGTGGCCTAGCACGAGGTCCATGTTGCCCGGCGGGGTTGGATGAGGCCTGGTTGGATTTTATGGGCCAAGGAAGTGGAAACAGGCGATTTCGGCTCATTTCTGTGGGTGTTAGCCCACAGATTCTGGCGCTGCATGGGGTTCCGGCGCAAGATTCTCGAAAAACCATACGAGGGGGTCTGCAAGAGTCCCGGCAAGAGGTCCATGTTGCCCGGCGGGGTCGGATGAGGCCTGGTTGGATTTTATGGGCCAAGGAAGTGGAAACAGGCGATTTCGGCTCATTTCTGTGGGTGTTAGCCCACGGATTCTGGCGCTGCATGGGGTTCTGGCGCAAGATTCTCGAATATCCATACGAGGGGGTCCGCAAGAGGCCCGGCAACAGGTCCATGTTGACCGACGGGGTTGGATGAGGCCTGGTTGGATTTTATGGGCCAAGGAAGTGGAAACAGGCGATTTCTGCTCATTTCTGTGGGTGTTAGCCAACGGATTGTGGCGCTGCATGGGGTTCCGACGCAAGATCTCAAAAAATCATACGAGGGCGTCTGCAAAAGGCCCGACAAGAGTTCCATGTCGCCCGGCGGGGTTGGATGAGGCCTGGTTTGATTTTATGGGCCAAGGAATTGGAAACAGGCGATTTCAGCTCATTTCTATGGGTGTTAGCCCACGGATTCTTGCGCTGCATGGGGTTCCGGCGCAAGATTCTCGAAAAACCATACGAGGGGGTCCGCAAGAGGCTCGGCAAGAGGTCTATGTTGCCCGGCAGGGTTCGATGAGGTCTGGTTGGATTTTATGGGCCAAGGAAGTGGAAACAAGCGATTTCGGCTCATTTATGTGGGTGTTAGCCCACGGATTCTGGCGCTGCATGGGGTTCCAGCGCAAGATTCTTGAAAACTGATACGAGGGGGTCCGCAAGAGGCCCGGCAAGAGGTCTGTGTCGCCCGGTAGGGTTGGATGAGGCCTGATTGGATTTTATGGGCCAAGGAAGTGGAAACAGGCGATTTCGGCTCATTTCTGTGGGTGTTACCCCACGGATTCTGGCGCTGCATGGGGTTCCGGCGCAAGATTCTCAAAAAACCATACGAGGGGGTCCGCAAGAAGCCCGGCAAGAGGTCCATGTCACCCGGTGGGGTTGGATGAGTTCTGGTTGGATTTTATTGGCCAAGGAAGTGGAAATAGGCGATTTCGGCTCATTTCTGTGGGTGTTAGCCCACGGATTCTGGCGCTACATGGGGTTGCGGCGCAAGATTCTCGAAAACCATACGAGGGGGTCCGCAAGAGGCTCGCCAAGAGGTCCATGTCGCCCTGCGGGATTGGATGAGGCCTGGTTGGATTTTATGGGCCAAGGAAGTGGAAACAGTCAATTTTGGCTCATTTCTGTGGGTGTTAGCGCACGGATTCTGGCGCTGCATGGGGTTCCGGCGCAAGATTCTCGAAAAACCATACGAGGGGGTCCGCAAGAGGCCCGGCAGGAGGTCCATGTCGCCCGGCGGGGTTAGATGAGGCCTGGTTGGATTTTATCGGCCAAGGAAGTGGAAACAGGCGATTTCGGCTCATTTCTGTGGGTGTTAGCCCACGGATTCTGGCGCTGCATGGGGTTCCAGTGCAAGATTCTCGAAAAACCATACGAGGGGGTCCGCAAGAGGCCCGGCAAGAGGTCCATGTCACCCGGCGGGGTTGGATGAGGCCTTGTTGGATTTTATGGGCTAAGGAAGTGGAAACAGGCGATTTCGGCTCATTTTTGTGGGTGTTAGCCCACGGATTCTGGCGCTGCATGGGGTTCCGGCATATGATTCTCGAAAAACCATACGAGGGGGTCCGCAAGAGGCCCGGCAAGAGGTCCATGTTGCCCGGCGGGGTTGGATGAGGCCTGGTTGGATTTTATGGGCCAAGGAAGTGGAAACAGGCGATTTCGACTCATTTCTGTGGGCGTTAGCCCACGGATTCTGGCGCTGCATGGGGTTTCGGCGCAAGATTCTCGAAAAACCATACGAGGGGGTGCGCAAGAGGCCCGGCAAGAGGTCCATGTCGCCCCGCAGGGTTGGATGAGGCCAGGTTGGAATTTATGGGCTAAGGAAGTGGAAACAGGCGATTTCGGCTCATTTCTGTGGGTGTTAGCCCACGGATTCTGGCGCAGCATGGGGTTCCGTCGCAAGATTCTAGAAAAACCATACGAGGGGGTCCGCAAGAGGCCGGCAAGAGGTCCATGTTGCCCGGCAGGGTTGGATGAGGCCTGGTTGGATTTTATGGGCCAAGGAAGTGGAAACAGGCGATTTCGGCTCATTTCTGTGGGTGTTAGCCCACGGATTCTGGCGCTGCATGGGGTTCTGGCACAAGATTCTCGAAAATCCATACGAGGTGGTCCGCAAGAGGCCCGGCAAGAGGTCCATGTTGCCCGGCGGGGTTGGATGAGGCTTGGTTGGATTTTATGGGCCAAGGAAGTGGAAACAGGCGATTTCGGCTCATTTCAGTGGGTGTTAGCCCACGGATTCTGGCGCTGCATGGGGTTCCGGCGCAAGATCTCGAAACACCATACGAGGGGGTCTGCAAGAGGCCCGGCAAGAGGTCCATGTAACCCGGCGGGGTTGGATAAGGCCTTGTTGGATTTTATGGGCCAAGGAAGTGGAAACAGGCGATTTTGGCTCATTTCTGTGGGTGATAGCCCACGGATTCTGGCGCTGCATGGGGTTCCGGCGCAAGATTCTCGAAAAACCATACGAGGGGGTCCGCAAGAGGCCCGGCAAAAGGTCCATGTTGCCCGGCGGGGTTCGATGAGGCCTGGTTGGATTTTATGGGAAAAGGAAGTGAAAACAAGCGATTTCGGCTCATTTCTGTGGGTGTTAGCCCACGGATTCTGGCGCTGCATGGGGTTCCAGCGCAAGATTCTCGAACAATGATACGAGGGGGTCCGCAAGTGGCCCGGCAAGAGGTCCATGTTGCCCGGCGGGGGTTGGATAAGGCCTGGTTGGATTTTATGGGCCAAGGAATTGGAAACAGGCGATTTCGGCTCATTTCTATGGGTGTTAGCCCACGGATTCTGGCGCTGCGTGGGGTTCCGGCGCAAGATTCGAGAAAAACCATACGAGGGGGTTCGCAAGAGGCCCGGAAAGAGGTCCATGTCGCCCGGCGAGGTTGGATGAGGCCTGGTTGGTTTTTATGGGCCAAGGAAGTGGAAACAGGCGATTTCGGCTCATTTCTGTGGGTGTTAGCCCACGGATTCTGGCGCTGCATGGGGTTCTGGCGCAAGATTCTCGAAAATCCATACGAGGGGGTCCGCAAGAGGCCCGGCAAGAGGTCCATGTTGCCCGGCGGGGTTGGATGAGGCCTGGTTGGATTTTATGGGCCAAGGAAGTGGAAACAGGCGATTTCGGCTCATTTCTGTGGGTGTTAGCCCACGGATTCTGGCGCTGCATGGGGTTCTGGCGCAAGATTCTCGAAAATCCATACGAGGGGGTCCGCAAGAGGCCCGGCAACAGGTCCGTGTTGCCCGATGGGGTTTGATGAGGCCTGGTTGGATTTTATGGGCCAAGGAAGTGGAGACAGGCGATTTCGGCTCATTTTTGTGGGTGTTAGCCAACGGATTCTGGCGCTGCATGGGGTTCCGGCGCAAGATCTCGAAAAACCATACGTGGGGGTCTGCAAGAGGCCCGGCAAGAGGTCCATGTCGCCTGGCGGGGTTGGATGAGGCCTGGTTGGATTTTATGGGCCAAGGAAGTGGAAAAAGGCGATTTCGGCTCATTTCTGTGGGTGTTAGCCCACGGATTCTAGCGCTGCATGGGGTTCCGGCGCAAGATTCTCAAAAAACCATACGAGGGGGTCTGCAAGAGGCTCGTGAAGAGGTCTATGTTGCCCGGCGGGGTTGGATGAGGCCTGGTTGGTTTTTATGGGCCAAGGAAATGGAAACAGGCAATTTCGGCTCATTTCTGTGAGTGTTAGCCCACGGATTCTGGCGCTGCATGGGGTTCCGGCGCAAGATTCTTGAAAAACCATACGAGGGGGTCCGCAAGAGGCCCGGCAAGAGGTCCATGTCGCACGGCGGGGTTGGATGAGGCCTGGTTGGATTTTATGGGCCAAGGAAGTGGAAACAGGCGATTTCGGCTCATTTCTGTGGGTGTTAGCCCACAGATTCTGGCGCTGCATGGGGTTCCGGCACAAGATTCTCAAAAACCCATACGAGGGGGTCCGCAAGAGGTCCGGCAAGAGGTCCATGTCGCCCGGCGGGGTTGGATGAGGCCTGGTTGGATTTTATGGGTCAAGGAAGTGGAAACAGGCGATTTCGGCTCATTTCTATGGGTGTTAGCCCACGGATTCTGGCGCTGCATGCGGTTCTGGCGCAAGATTCTCGAAATACCATACGAGGGGGTCCGCAAGTGGCCCGGTAAGAGGTCCATGTCGCCCGGTGGGGTTGGATGATGCCTGGTTGGATTTTATGGGCCAAGGAAGTGGAAACAAGCGATTTCGGCTCATTTCTGTGAGAGTTAGCCCACGGATTATGGCGCTGCATGTGGTTCCGGCGCAAGATTCTTGAAAAACCATACGAGGGGGTCCGCAAGAGGCCCGGCAAGAGTTCCATGTCGCCCGGCGGGGTTGGATGAAGCCTGGATGGATTTTATGGGCCAAGGAAGTGGAAACAGGCGATTTCGGCTCATTTTTGTGGATGTTATCCCACGGACTCTGGCGCTGCATGGGGTTTCGGCGCAAGATTCTCGAAAAACCATATGAGGGGGTCCGCAAGAGGCCCGACAAGAGGTCCATGTTTCCTGGCGGGGTTGGATGAGGCCTGGTTGGATTTTATGGGCCAAGGAAGTGGAAGCAGGCGATTTCGGCTCATTTCTGTGGGTGTTAGCCCACGGATTCTGGCGCTGCATGGGGTTCCGGCGCAAGATTCTCGAAAAACCATACGAGGGGGTCCGCAAAAGGCCCGGCAAGAGGTCCATGTTGCCCGGCGGGGTTGGATGAGGCCTGGTTGGATTTTATGGGCCAAGGAAGTGGAAACAGGCGATTTCGGCTCATTTTTGTGGGTGTTAGCCCACGGATTCTGGCGCTGCATGGGGTTCCGGCGCAAGATTTTCAAAATACCATACGAGGGGGTCCGCAAGAGGCCCGGCAAGAGGTCCATGTCGCCCGACGGGGTTGGATGAGGCCTGGTTGGATTTTATGGGCCAAGGAAGTGGAAACAGGCGATTTCGGCTCATTTCTGTGGGTGTTAGCCCACGGATTCTGGCGCTGCATGGGGTTCCGGCACAAGATTCTCAAAAACCCATATGAGGGGGTCCGCAAGAGGCCCGGCAAGAGGTCCATGTCGCCTGGCGGGGTTGGATGAGGTCTGGTTGGATTTTATGAGCCAAGGAAGTGGAAATAGGCGATTTCGGCTCATTTCTGTGGGTGTTAGCCCACGGATTCTGGCGCTGCGTGGGGTTCCGGTGCAAGATTCTCGAAAATCCATACGAGGGGGTCCGCATGAGGCCCGGCAAGAGGTCCATGTCGCCCAGCGGGGTTGGATGACGCCTGGTTGGATTTTATGGGCCGAGGAAGTGGAAACAGGCGATTTCGGCTCATTTCTGTGGGTGTTAGCCCACGGATTCTGGCGCTGCGTGGGGTTCCGGTGCAAGATTCTCGAAAAACCATATGAGGGGGTCCGCAAGAGGCCCGGAAAGAGGTCCATGTCGCCCGACGTGGTTGGATGAGGCCTGGTTGGATTTAATGGGCAAAGGAAGTGGAAATAGGCGATTTCGGCTCATTTCTGTGGGTGTTAGCCCTTGGATTCTAGCGCTGCATGGGGTTCCGGCGCAAGATTCTCGAAAAACCATACGAGGTGGTCCGTAAGAAGCCCGGAAAGAGGTCCATGTCGCCCGGCAGGGTTGGATGAGTCCTGGTTGGATTTTATGGGCCAAGGAAGTTGAAACAGGCGATTTCGGCTCATTTCTATGGGTGTTAGCCCATGGATTCTGGCGCTGCGTGGGGTTCCGGCGTAAGATTCTCGAAAAACCATACGAAGGAGTCCGCAAGAGGCCCGGCAAGAGGTCCATGTCGCCCGGCGGGGTTGGATGAGGCCTGGTTGGATTTTATGGGCCAAGGAAGTGGAAACAGGCGATTTCGGCTCATTTCTGTGGGTTGTTAGCCCACGGATTCTGGCGCTGCATGGGGTTCTGGCACAAGATTCTCAAAAACCCATACGAGGGGGTCCGCAAGAGGCCCGGCAATAGGTCCATGTCGCCCGGCGGGGTTGGATGAGGCCTGGTTGGATTTTATGAGCCAAAGAAGTGGAAACAGGCGATTTCGGCTCATTTCTGTGGGTGATAGCCCACGGATTCTGGCGCTGCGTGGGGTTCCGGTGCAAGATTCTCGAAAATCCATACGAGGGGGTCCGCAAGAGGCCTATCAAGAGGTCCATGTCACCCAGCGGGGTTGGATGAGGCCTGATTGGATTTTATGGGCCAAGGAAGTGGAAACAGGCGATTTCGGCTCATTTCTGTGGGTGTTAGCCCACGGATTCTGGCGCTGCGTGGGGTTCCGGTGCAAGATTCTCGAAAAACCATATGAGGGGGTCCGCAAGAGGCCCGGAAAGAGGTCCATGTCGCCCGACGTGGTTGGATGAGGCCTGGTTGGATTTAATGGGCAAAGGAAGTGGAAATAGGCGATTTCGGCTCATTTCTGTGGGTGTTAGCCCACGGATTCTAGCGTTGCATGGGGTTCCGGCGCAAGATTCTTGAAAAACCATACGAGGTGGTCCGCAAGAGGCCCGGAAAGTGGTCCATGTTGCCCGGCAGGGTTGGATGAGGCCTGGTTGGATTTTATGGGCCAAGGAAGTGGAAACAGGCGATTTCGGCTCATTTCTGTGGGTGTTAGCCCACGGATTCTGGCGCTGCGTGGGGTTCCGGTGCAAGATTCTCGAAAATCCATACGAGGGGGTCCGCAAGAGGCCCGGCAAGAGTTCCATGTCACCCAGCGGGGTTGGATGAGGCCTGGTTGGATTTTATGGGCCAAGGAAGTGGAAACAGGCGATTTCGGCTCATTTCTGTGGGTGTTAGCCCACGGATTTTGGCGCTGCGTGGGGTTCCGGTGCAAGATTCTCGAAAAACCATATGAGGGGGTCCGCAAGAGGCCCGGAAAGAGGTCCATGTCGCCCGACGTGGTTGGATGAGGCCTGGTTGGATTTAATGGGCAAAGGAAGTGGAAATAGGCGATTTCGGCTCATTTCTGTGGGTGTTAGCCCACGGATTCTAGCGCTGCATGGGGTTCCGGCGCAAGATTCTCGAAAAACCATACGAGGTGGTCCGCAAGCGTCCCGGAAAGAGGTCCATGTCGCCCGGCAGGGTTGGATGAGGCCTGGTTGGATTTTATGGGCCAAGGAAGTGGAAACAGGCGATTTCGGCTCATTTCTGTGGGTGTTAGCCCACGGATTCTGGCGCTGCGTGGGGTTCCGGCATAAGATTCTCGAAAAGCCATATGACGGAGTCCGCAAGAGGCCCGGCAAGAGGTCCATGTCGCCCGGCGGGGTTGGATGAGGCCTGGTTGGATTTTATGGGCCAAGGAAGTGGAAACAGGCGATTTCGGCTCATTTCTGTGGGTGTTAGCCCACGGATTCTGGCGCTGCATGAGGTTCCGGCGCAAGTTTCTCGAAAAACCATACGAGGGGGTCCGCAAAAGGCCCGGCAAGAGGTCCATGTCGCCCGGCGGGGTTGGATGAGGCCTGGTTGGATTTTATGGGCCAAGGAAGTGGAAATAGGCGATTTAGGCTCATTTCTGTGGGTGTTAGCCCACGGATTCTGGTGCTGCGTGGGATTCCAGCACAAGATTCTCGAAAAACCATACGAGGGGGTCCGCAAAAGGCCCAGTAAGAGGTCCATGTCGCCCGGCGTGGTTGGATGAGGCCTGGTTGGATTTTATGGGCCAAGGAAGTGGAAACAGGCGATTTCAGCTCATTTCTGTGGGTGTTAGCCCACGGATTCTGGCGCTGCATGGGGTTCCGGCGCAATATTCTCGAAAACCCATACGAGGGGGTCCGCAAGAGGCCCGAAAAGAGGTCCATGTCGCCCGGCGGGGTTGTATGAGGCCTGGTTGGATTTTATGTGCCAAGGAGGTGGAAACAGGCGATTTCAGCTCATTTCTGTGGGTGTTAGCCCACGGATTCTGGCGCTGCGTGGGGTTCCGGTGCAAGATTCTCGAAAAACCATACTAGGGGGTCCGTAAGAGGCCCGACAAGAGGCCTATGTCACCCGGCGGGGTTGGATGAGGTCTGGTTGGATTTTATGGGCCAAGGAAGTGGAAACAGGCGATTTCGGCTCATTTCTGTGGGTGTTAGCCCACGGATTCTGGCGCTGCGTTGGGTTCCGGCGCAACATTCTCGAAAAACCATACGAGGGGGTCCGCAAGAGGCCCGGCAAAAGGTCCATGTCGCCCGGCGGGGTTGGATGAGGCCTGGTTGGATTTTATGGGCCAAGGAAGTGGTAACAGGCGATTTCGGCTCATTTCTGTGGGTGTTAGCCCATGGATTCTGGCGCTGCGTGGGTTTTCGGTGCAAGATTCTCGAAAAACCATACGAAGGGGTCCGCAAGAGGCCCGAAAAGAGGTCCATGTCGCCCGGCGGGGTTGGATGAGGCTTGGTTGGATTTTATGGGCCAAGGAAGTGGAAACAGGCGATTTTGGCTCATTTCTGTGGGTGTTAGCCCACGGATTCTGGCGCTGCATGGGGTTCCGGCGCAAGATTCTCGAAAGACCATATGAGGGGGTCCGCAAGAGGCCCGGTAAGAGGTCCATGCTGCCCGGCGGGGTTGGATGAGGCCTGGTTGGATTTCATAGGCCAAGGAAGTGGAAACAGGCGATTTCGGCTCATTTCTGTGGGTGTTAGCCCACGGATTCTGGCGCTGCATGGGGTTCCGGCGCAAGATTCTCGAAAAACCATACAAGGGGGTCCGCAAGAGGCTCGGCAAGAGGTCCATGCCGCCCGGCGGGGTTGGATGAGGCCTGGTGGGATTTTATGGGCCATGGAAGTGGAAACAGGCGCTTTCGGCTCATTTCCGTGGGTGTTAGCCCACGGATTCTGGTGCTGCATGGGGTTCCGGCGCAAGATTCTCAAAAAACCATACGAGGGGGTCCGCAAGAGGCCCGTGAAGAGGTCCATGTTGCCCGGCGGGGTTGGATGAGGCCTGGTTGGATTATATGGGCCAAGGAAGTGGAAACAGGCGATTTCGGCTCATTTCTGTGGGTGTTAGCCCACGGATTCTGGCGCTCCATGGGGTTCCGGCGTAAGATTCTCGAAAAACCATACGAGGGGGTCCGCAAGAGGCTCGGAAAGAGGTCCATGTCGCCCGGCGGGGTTGGATGAGGCCTGGTTGGATTTTATGGGCCAAGGAAGTGGAAACAGGCGATTTCGGCTCATTTCTGTGGGTGTTAGCCCACGGATTCTGGTGCTGCATAGGGTTTCGGCGCATGATTCTCGAAAAACCATACGAGGGGGTCCGCAAGAGGCCCGGCAAGAGGTCCATGTCACCCGGCGGGGTTGGATGAGGCCTGGTTGGATTTTATGGGCCAAGGAAGTGGAAACAGGCAATTTCGGCTCATTTCTGTGGGTGTTAGCGCACGGATTCTGGCGCTGGATGGGGTTCCGGCGCAAAAATCTTGAAAAACCATACGAGGGGGTCCGCAAGAGGCTCGGCAAGAGGTCCATGTTGCCCGACGGGGTTAGATGAGGCCTGGTTGGATTTTATGGGCCAAGGAAGTGGAAACAAGCGATTTCGGCTCATTTCTGTGGGTGTTAGCCCACGGATTCTGGCGCTGCATGGGGTTCCGGTGCAAGATTCTCGAAAACCCATACGAGGGGGTCCGCAAGAGGCCCGGCAAGAGGTCCATGTCACCCGGCGGGGTTGGATGAGGCCTGGTTGGAATTTATGGGCCAAGGAAGTTGAAACAGGCGATTTCAGCTCATTTCTGTGGGTGTTAGCCCACGGATTCTGGCGCTGCATGGGGTTCCGGCACATGATTCTCGAAAAACCATACGAGGGGGTCCGCAAGAGGCCCGGCAAGAGGTCCATGTCGCCCGGCGGGGTTAGATGAGGCCTGGTTGGATTTTATGGGCCAAGGAAGTGGAAACAGGCGAATTCGGCTCATTTCTGTGGGTGTTAGCCCACGGATTCTGGCGTTACATGGGTTTCCGGTGCAAGATTCTCAAAAAAACATATGAGGGGGTCCGCAAGAGTCCCGGCAAGAGGTCCATGTCACCCGGCGGGGTTGGATGAGGCCTGGTTGGGTTTTATGGGCTAAGGAAGTGGAAACAGGCGATTTCGGCTCATTTCTGTGGGTGTGAGCCCACGGATTCTGGCGCTGCATGGGGTTCCGGCACAAGATTCTCAAAAACCATACGAGGGGGTCCGCAAGAGGCCCGGCAAGAGGTCCATGTCGCCCGCGGGGTCAGATGAGGCCTGGTTGGATTTTATGGGCCAAGGAAGTGGAAACAGGCGATTTCGGCTCCTTTCTGTGGGTGTTAGCCCACGGATTCTGGCGCTGCATAGGGTTCCGGTGCAAGATTCTCGAAAAACCATACGAGGGGGTCCGCAAGAGGCCCGGAAAGAGGTCCATGTCACCCGGCGGGGTTAGATGAGACCTGGTTGGATTTTATGGGCCAAGGAAGTGGAAACAGGCGATTTTGGCTCATTTTTGTGGGTGTTAGCCCACGGATTCTGGCGCTGCATGGGGTTCCGACACATGATTCTCGAAAAACCATACGAGGGGGTCCGCAAGAGGCCCGGCAAGAGGTCCATGTTGCCCGGCAGGGTTGGATGAGGCCAGGTTGGATTTTATGGGCCAAGGAAGTGGAAACAGGCGATTTCGGCTCATTTCTGTGGGTGTTAGCCCACGGATTCTGGCGCTAGATGTGGTTCCGGCGCAAGATTCTCGAAAATCCATACGAGGGGGTCCGCAAGAGGTCCGGCAAGAGGTCCATGTTGCCCGGCTGGGTTGGATAAGGCCTGGATGGATTTTATGGGCCAAGGAAGTGGAAACAGGCGATTTCGGCTCATTTCTGTGGGTGTTAGCCCACGGATTCTGGCGCTGCATGGGTTTCTGGCGCAAGATTCTCAAAAACCCATACGAGGGGGTCCGCAAGAGGCCCGACAAGAGTTCCATGTTGCCCGGCGGGGTTGGATGAGGCTTGGTTGGATTTTATGGGCCAAGGAAGTGGAAACAGGCGATTTTGGCTCATTTTCGTGGGTGTTAGCCCACGTATTCTGGCGCTGCATTTGGTTCCGGCGCAAGATTCTCGAAAAACGATACGAGGGGGTCCGCAAGAGGCTCGACAAGAGGTCCATGTCGCCCGGCGGGGTTGGATGAGGCCTTGTTGGATTTTATGGGCAAGGAAGTGGAAACAGGCGATTTCGGCTCATTTCTGTGGGTGTTAGCCCACGGATTCTGGCGCTACATGGGGTTCCGGCGAAAGATTCTCGAAAACCCATACGAGGGGGTCCGCAAGAGGCCCAGCAAGAGGTCCATGTTGCTCGGCGGGGTTGGATGAGGCCTGGTTGGATTTAATGGGCCAAGGAAGTGGAAACAGGCGATTTCGGCTCATTTCTGTGGGTGTTAGCCCACAGATTCTGGCGCTGCATGGGGTTCCGGTGCAAGATTCTCGAAAAACCATACGAGGGGGTCTGCAAGAGTCCCGGCAAGAGGTCCATGTTGCCCGGCGGGGTCGGATGAGGCGTGGTTTGATTTTATGGGCCAAGGAAGTGGAAACAGGCGATTTCGGCTCATTTCTGTGGGTGTTAGCCAACGGATTGTGGCGCTGCATGGGGTTCCGACGCAAGATCTCGAAAAATCATACGAGGGCGTCTGCAAGAGGCCCGGAAAGAGGTCCATGTTGCCCGGCGGGGTTGGATGAGGCCTGGTTTGATTTTATGGGCCAAGAAATTGGAAACAGGCGATTTCGGCTCATTTCTATGGGAGTTAGCCCACGGATTCTTGCGCTGCATGGGGTTCCGGGGCAAGATTCTCAAAAAACCATACGAGGGGGTCCGCAAGAGGCTCGGCAAGAGGTCCATGTTGCCCGGCGGGGTTCGATGAGCCCTGGTTGGATTTTATGGGCCAAGGAAGTGGAAACAGGCGATTTCGGCTCATTTCTGAGGGTGTTAGCCCACGGATTCTGGCGCTGCATGGGGTTCCAGTGCAAGATTCTTGAAAAATGATACGAGGGGGTCCGCAAGAGGCCCGGCAAGAGGTCCGTGTCGCCAGGCAGGGTTGGATGAGGCCTGGTTGGATTTTATGGGCCAAGGAAGTGGAAACAGGCGATTTCGGCTCATTTCTGTGGGTGTTACCCCACGGATTCTGGCGCTGCATGGGGTTCCGGCGCAAGATTCTCAAAAAACCATACGAGGGGGTCCGCAAGAAGCCCGGAAAGAGGTCCATGTCGCCCGGTGGGGTTGGATGAGTTCTGGTTGGATTTTATTGGCCAAGGAAGTGGAAACAGGCGATTTCGGCTCATTTCTGTGGGTGTTAGCCCACGGATTCTGGCGCTACATGGGGATCCGGCGCAAGATTCTCGAAAAACCATACGAGGGGGTCCACAAGAGGCCCGACAAGAGGTCCATGTCTCCCGGCGGGGTTGGATGAGGCCTGGTTGGATTTTATGGGCCAAGGAAGTGGAAATAGGCGATTTCGGCTCATTTCCGTGGGTGTTAGCCCACGGATTATGGCGCTGCATGGGGTTCCGCCGCTAGATTCTCGAAAAACCATACAAGGGGGTCCGCAAGAGGCCCGGCAAGAGGTCCATGTCGCCCGGCGGGGTCGGATGTGGCCTGGTTGGATTTTATGGGCCAGGGAAGTGGAAACAGGCGATTTCGGCTCATTTCTATGGGTGTTAGCCCACGAATTCTGGCGCTGCATGGGGTTCCGGCGCAAGATTCTCGAAAAACCATACGAGGGGGTCCGCAAGAGGCTCGGCAAGAGGTCCATGTCGCCCGGCGGGATTGGATGAGGCCTGGTTGGATTTTATGGGCCAAGGAAGTGGAAACAGTCAATTTTGGCTCATTTCTGTGGGTGTTAGCGCACGGATTCTGGCGCTGCATGGGGTTCCGGCGCAAGATTCACGAAAAACCATACGAGGGGGTCCGCAAGAGGCCCGGCAAGAGGTCCATGTCGCCCGGCGGGGTTAGATGAGGCCTGGTTGGATTTTATGGGCCAAGGAAGTGGAAACAGGCGATTTCGGCTCATTTCTGTGGGTGTTAGCCCACGGATTCTGGCGCTGCATGGGGTTCCGGTGCAAGATTCTCGAAAAACCATACGAGGGGGTCCGCAATAGGCCCGGCAAGAGGTCCATGTCACCCGGCGGGGTTGGATGAGGCCTGGTTGGATTTTATGGGCTAAGGAAGTGGAAACAGGCGATTTCGGCTCATTTTTGTGGGTGTTAGCCCACGGATTCTGGCGCTGCTTGGGGTTCCGGCACATGATTCTCGAAAAACAATACGAGGGGGTCCGCAAGAGGCCCGGCAAGAGGTCCATGTTGCCCGACGGGGTTGGATGAGGCCTGGTTGGATTTTATGGGCCAAGGAAGTGGAAACAGGCGATTTCGGCTCATTTCTGTGGGTGTTAGCCCACGGAATCTGGCGCTGCATGGGGTTTCGGCGCAAGATTCTCTAAAAACCATACGAGGGGGTCCGCAAGAGGCCCGGCAAGAGGTCCATGTCGCCCCGCAGGGTTGGATGAGGCCAGGTTGGATTTTATGGGCTAAGGAAGTGGAAACAGGCGATTTCGGCTCATTTCTGTGGGTGTTAGCCCACGGATTCTGGCGCTGCATGGGGTTCCGTCGCAAGATTCTAGAAAATCCATACGAGGGGGTCCGCAAGAGGCCCGACAAGAGGTCCATGTTGCCCGGCGGGGTTGGATGAGGCCTGGTTGGATTTTATGGGCCAAGGAAGTGGAAACAGGCGATTTCGGCTCATTTCTGTGGGTGTTAGCCCACGGATTCTGGCGCTGCATGGGGTTCTGGCGCAAGATTCTCGAAAATCCATACGAGGTGGTCCGCAAGAGGCCCGGCAAGAGGTCCATGTTGCCCGGCGGGGTTGGATGAGGCTTGGTTGGATTTTATGGGCCAAGGAAGTGGAAACAGGCGATTTCGGCTCATTTCAGTGGGTGTTAGCCCACGGATTCTGGCGCTGCATGGGGTTCCGGCGAAAGATCTCGAAACATCATACGAGGGGGTCTGCAAGAGGCCCGGCAAGAGGACCATGTCGCCCGGCGGGGTTGGATAAGGCCTGGTTGGATTTTATGGGCCAAGGAAGTGGAAACAGGCCATTTCGGCTCATTTCTGTGGGTGTTAGCCCACGGATTCTGGCGCTGCATGGGGTTCCGGCGCAAGATTCTCGAAAAACCATACGACGGGGTCCGGAAGAGGCCCGGCAAAAGGTCCATGTTGCCCGGCGGGGTTCGATGAGTTCTGGTTGGATTTTATTGGCCAAGGAAGTGGAAACAGGCGATTTCGGCTCATTTCTGTGGGTGTTAGCCCACGGATTCTGGCGCTACATGGGGTTTCGGCGCAAGATTCTCGAAAATCCATACGAGGGGGTCCAAAAGAGGCCCAACAAGAGGTCCATGTTGCCCGGCGGGGTTGGATGAGGCCTGGTTGGATTTTATGGGCCAAGGAAGTGGAAATAGGCGATTTCGGCTCATTTCCGTGGGTGTTAGCCCACGGATTCTGGCGCTGCATGGGGTTCCGCCGCAAGATTCTCGAAAAACCATACGAGGGGGTCCGCAAGAGGCCCGGCAAGAGGTCCATGTCACCCGGCGGGGTTGGATGAGGCCTGGTTGGATTTTATGGGCTAAGGAAGTGGAGACAGGTGATTTCGGCTCATTTTTGTGGGTGTTAGACCACGGATTCTGGCGCTGCATGGGGTTCCGGCACATGATTCTCGAAAAACCATACGAGGGGGTCCGTAAGAGGCCCGGCAAGAGGTCCATGTTGCCCGGCGGGGTTGGATGAGGCCTGGTTGGATTTTATTGGCCAAGGAAGTGGAAACAGGCGATTTCGGCTCATTTCTGTGGGTGTTTGCCCACGGATTCTGGCGCTGCATGGGGTTTCGGTGCAAGATTCTCGAAAAACCATACGAGGGGGTCCGCAAGAGGCCCGGCAAGAGGTCCATGTCGCCCGGCAGGGTTGGATGAGGCCAGGTTGGATTTTATGGGCCAAGGAAGTGGAAACAGGCGATTTCGGCTCATTTCTGTGGGTGTTAGCCCACGGATTCTGGCGCTGCATGGGGTTCTGGCGCAAGATTCTCGAAAATCCATACGAGGTGGTCCGCAAGAGGCCCGGCAAGATGTCCATGTTGCCCGGCGGGGTTGGATGAGGCCTGGTTGGATTTTATTGGCCAAGGAAGTGGAAACAGGCGATTTCGGCTCATTTCTGTGGGTGTTTGCCCACGGATTCTGGCGCTGCATGGGGTTTCGGTGCAAGATTCTCGAAAAACCATACGAGGGGGTCCGCAAGAGGCCCGGCAAGAGGTCCATGTCGCCCGGCAGGGTTGGATGAGGCCAGGTTGGATTTTATGGGCTAAGGAAGTGGAAACAGGCGATTTCGGCTCATTTCTGTGGGTGTTAGCCCACGGATTCTGACGCTGCATGGGGTTCTGTCGCAAGATTCTAGAAAATCCATACGAGGGGGTCCGCAAGAGGCCCGGCAAGAGGTCCATGTTGCCCGGCGGGGTTGGATGAGGCCTGGTTGGATTTTATGGGCCAAGGAAGTGGAAACAGGCGATTTCGGCTCATTTCTGTGGGTGTTAGCCCACGGATTCTGGCGCTGCATGGGGTTCTGGCGCAAGATTCTCGAAAATCCATACGAGGTGGTCCGCAAGAGGCCCGGCAAGATGTCCATGTTGCCCGGCGGGGTTGGATGAGGCTTGGTTGGATTTTATGGGCCAAGGAAGTGGAAACAGGTGATTTCGGCTCATTTCAGTGGGTGTTAGCCCACGGATTCTGGCGCTGCATGGGGTTCCGGCGCAAGATCTCGAAACACCATACGAGGGGGTCTGCAAGAGGCCCGGCAAGAGGTCCATGTCACCCGGCGGGGTTGGATGAGGCCTGGTTGGATTTTATGGGCCAAGGAAGTGGAAATAGGCGATTTCGGCTCATTTCCGTGGGTGTTAGCCCACGGATTCTGGCGCTGCATGGGGTTCCGCCGCAAGATTCTCGAAAAACCATACGAGGGGGTCCGCAAGAGGCCCGGCAAGAGGTCCATGTCGCCCGGCGGGGTTGGATGTGGCCTGGTTTGATTTTATGGGCCAAGGAAGTGGAAACAGGCGATTTCGGCTCATTTCTATGGGTGTTAGCCCACGAATTCTGGCGCTGCATGGGGTTCCGGCGCAAGATTTTCGAAAAACCATACGAGGGGTCCGCAAGAGGCCCGGAAAGAGGTCCATGTCGCCCGGCGGGATTGGATGAGGCCTGGTTGGATTTTATGGGCCAAGGATGTGGAAACAGTCAATTTTGGCTCATTTCTGTGGGTGTTAGCGCACGGATTCTGGCGCTGCATGGGGTTCCGGCGCAAGATTCTCAAAAAACCATACGAGGGGGTCCGCAAGAGGCCCGGCAAGAGGTCCATGTCACCCGGCGGGGTTAGATGAGGTCTGGTTGAATTTTATGGGCCAAGGAAGTGGAAACAGGCGATTTCGGCTCATTTCTGTGGGTGTTAGCCCACGGATTCTGGCGCTGCATGGGGTTCCGGTTCAAGATTCTCGAAAAACCATACGAGGGGGTCCGCAAGAGGCCCGGAAAGAGGTCCATGTCACCCGGCGTGGTTGGATGAGGCCTGGATGGATTTTATGGGCTAAGGAAGTGGAAACAGGTGATTTCGGCTCATTTTTGTGGGTGTTAGCCCACGGATTCTGGCGCTGCATGGGGTTCCGGCACATGATTCTCGAAAAACCATACGAGGGGGTCCGCAAGAGGCCCGGCAAGAGGTCCATGTTGCCCGGCGGGGTTGGATGAGGCCTGGTTGGATTTTATGGGCCAAGGAAGTGGAAACAGGCGATTTCGGCTCATTTCTGTGGGTGTTAGCCCACGGATTCTGGCGCAGCATGGGGTTTCGGCGCAAGATTCTCGAAAAACCATACGAGAGGGTCCGCAAGAGGCCCGGCAAGAGGTCCATGTCGGCCGGCAGGGTTGGATGAGGCCTGGTTGGATTTTATGGGCCAAGGAAGTGGAAACAGGCGATTTCGTCTCATTTCTGTGGGTGTTAGCCCACGGATTCTGGCGCTGCATGGGGTTCTGGCGCAAGATTCTCGAAAATCCATACGATGTGGTCCGCAAGAGGCCCAGCAAGAGGTCAATGTTGCTCGGCGGGGTTGGATGAGGCTTGGGTGGATTTTATGGGCCAAGAAAGTTGAAACAGGCGATTTCGGCTCATTTCAGTGGGTGTTAGCCCACGGATTCTGGCGCTGCATGGGGTTCCAGTGCAAGATTCTTGAAAAATGATACGAGGGGGTCCGCAAGAGGCCCGGCAAGAGGTCCGTGTCGCCAGGCAGGGTTGGATGAGGCCTGGTTGGATTTTATGGGCCAAGGAAGTGGAAACAGGCGATTTCGGCTCATTTCTGTGGGTGTTACCCCACGGATTCTGGCGCTGCATGGGGTTCCGGCGCAAGATTCTCAAAAAACCATACGAGGGGGTCCGCAAGAAGCCCGGAAAGAGGTCCATGTCGCCCGGTGGGGTTGGATGAGTTCTGGTTGGATTTTATTGGCCAAGGAAGTGGAAACAGGCGATTTCGGCTCATTTCTGTGGGTGTTAGCTCACGGATTCTGGCGCTGCATGGGGTTCCGGCGCAAGATTCTCTAAAAACCATACGAGGGGGTCCTCAAGAGGCCCGGCAAAAGGTCCATGTTGCCCGGCGGGGTTCGATGAGGCCTTGTTGGATTTTATGGGCCAAGGAAGTGAAAACAAGCGATTTCGGCTCATTTCTGTGGGTGTTAGCCCACGGATTCTGGCGCTGCATGGGGTTCCAATGCAGGATTCTCGAAAAATGACACGAGGGGGTCCGCAAGTGGCCTGGCAAGAGGTCCATGTTGCCCGGCAGGGTTGGATAAGGCCTGATTGGATTTTATGGGCCAAGGAATTGGAAACAGGCGATTTCGGCTCATTTCTGTGGGTGTTAGCCCACGGATTCTGGCGCTGCATGGGGTTCCGGCGCAAAATCTCGAAAAACCATACGGGGGGGTCTGCAAGAGGCCCGGCAATAGGTCCATGTCGCCTGGCGGGGTTGGATGAGGCCTGGTTGGATTTTATGGGCCAAGGAAGTGGAAAAAGGCGATTTCGGCTCATTTCTGTGGGTGTTAGCCCACGGATTCTGGCGCTGCATGGGGTTCGGGCGCAAGATTCTCAAAAAACCATACGAGGGGGTCCGCAAGAGGCCCGTGAAGAGGTCTATGTTGCCCGGCGGGGTTGGAAGAGGCCTGGTTGGATTTTATGGGCCAAGGAAATGGAAACAGGCAATTTCGGCTCATTTCTGTGAGTGTTAGCCCACGGATTCTGGCGCTGCATGGGGTTCCGGCGCAAGATTCTTGAAAAACCATACGAGGGGGTCTGCAAGAGGCCCGGCAAGAGGTCCATGTCGCACGCGGGGTTGGATGAAGCCTGGTTGGATTTTATGGGCCAAGGAAGTGGAAACAGGCGATTTCGGCTCATTTCTGTAGGTGTTAGCCCACAGATTCTGGTGCTGCATGGGGTTCCTGTGCAAGATTCTCGAAAAACCATAAGAAGGGGTCCGCAAGAGGCTCGGAAAGAGGTCCATGTTGCCCGGCGGGGTTGGATGAGGCCTGGTTGGATTTTATGGGCCAAGGAAGTGAAAACAAGCGATTTCGGCTCATTTCTGTGGGTGTTAGCCCACGGATTCTGGCACTGCATGAGGTTCCACCGCAAGATTCTCGAAAAATGATACGAGGGGGTCCGCAAGTGGCCCGGCAAGAGGTCCATGTTGTCCGGCGGGATTGGATAAGGCCTGGTTGGATTTTATGGGCCAAGGAATTGGAAACAGGCGATTTCGGCTCATTTCTATGGGTGTTAGCCCACGGATTCTGGCGCTGCATGGGGTTCCGGCGCAAGATTCTTGAAAAACCATACGAGGGGGTCCGCAAGAGGCCCGGCAAGAGGTCCATGTCACCCGGCTGGGTTGGATGAGGCCTGGTTGGATTTTATGAGCCAAGGAAGTGGAAACAGGCGATTTCGGCTCATTTCTGTGGGTGTAAGCCCACGGATTCTGGCGCTGCATGGGGTTCCGGCACAAGATTCTCAAAATACCATAGGAGGGGGTCCGCAAAAGGCCCAGCAAGAGGTCCATGTTGCCCGACGGGGTTGGATGAGGCCTGGTTGGATTTTATGGGCCAAGGAAGTGGAAACAGGCGATTTCGGCTCATTTTTGTGGGTGTTAGCCCACGGATTCTGGCGCTGCATGGGGTTCCGGTGCAAGATCTCGAAAAACCATACGAGGGGGTCTGCAAGAGGCCCGGCAAGAAGTCCATGTCGCCTGGCGGGGTTGGATGAGGCCTGGTTGGATTTTATGGGCCAAGGAAGTGGAAAAAGGCGATTTCGGCTCATTTCTGTGGGTGTTAGCCCACGGATTCTGGCGCTGCATGCGGTTCCGGCGCAAGATTCTCAAAAAACCATACGAGGGGGTCCGCAAGAGGCCCGTGAAGAGGTCTATGTTGCCCGGCGGGGTTGGAAGAGGCCTGGTTGGATTTTATGGGCCAAGGAAATGGAAACAGGCAATTTCGGCTCATTTCTGTGAGTGTTAGCCCACGGATTCTGGCGCTGCATGGGGTTCCGGCGCAAGATTCTTGATAAACCATACGAGGGGGTCCGCAAGAGGCCCGGCAAGAGGTCCATGTCGCACGGCGGGGTTGGATGAGGCCTGGTTGGATTTTATGGGCCAAGGAAGTGGAAACAGGCGATTTCGGCTCATTTCTGTGGGTGTTAGCCCACAGATTCTGGTGCTGCATGGGGTTCCGGTGCAAGATTCTCGAAAAACCATACGAGGGGGTCCGCAAGAGGCTCGGCAAGAGGTCCATGTTGCCCGGCGGGGTTGGATGAGGCCTGGTTGGATTTTATGGGCCAAGGAAGTGAAAACAAGCGATTTCGGCTCATTTCTGTGGGTGTTAGCCCACGGATTCTCGCGCTACATGGGGTTCCAGCGCAAGATTCTCGAAAAATGATACGAGGGGGTCCGCAAGTGGCCCGGCAAGAGGTCCATGTTGCCCGGCGGGGTTGGATAAGGCCTGCTTGGATTTTATGGGCCAAGGAATTGGAAACAGGCGATTTCGGCTCATTTCTATGGGTGTTAGCCCACGGATTCTGGCGCTGCATGGGGTTCCGGCGCAAGATTCTTGAAAAACCATACGAGGGGGTCCGCAAGAGGCCCGGCAAGAGGTCCATGTCGCCCGGCGGGGTTGGATGAGGCCTGGTTGGATTTTATGGGCCAAGGAAGTGGAAACAGGCGATTTCGGCTCATTTCTGTGGGTGTTAGCCCACGGATTCTGGCGCTGCATGGGGTTCCGGTGCAAGATTCTCAAAATACCATACGAGGGGGTCCGCAAGAGGCTCGGCAAGAGGTCCATGTTGCCCGGCGGGGTTGGATGAGGCCTTGTTGGATTTTATGGGCCAAGGAACAGGCGATTTCGCCTCATTTTTGTGGGTGTTAGCCCACGGATTCTGGCGCTGCATGGGGTTCTGGCGCAAGATTCTCGAAAATCCATACGAGGGGGTCCGCAAGAGGCCCGGCAATAGGTCCATGTTGCCCGACGGGGTTTGATGAGGCCTGGTTGGATTTTATGGGCCAAGGAAGTGGAAACAGGCGATTTCGGCTCATTTCTGTGGGTGTTAGCCCACGGATTCTGGCGCTGCATGGGGTTCCGGCGCAAGATCTCGAAAAACCATACGAGGGGGTCTGCAAGAGGCCCGGCAAGAGCTCCATGTCGCCCGGCGGGGTTGGATGAGGCCTGGTTGGATTTTATGGGCCAAGGAAGTGGAAACAGGCGATTTCGTCTCATTTCTGTGGGTGTTAGCCCACGGATTCTGGCGCTGCATGGGATTCCGTCGCAAGATTCTCAAAAAACCATACGAGGGGGTCCGCAAGAGGCCCGGCAAGAGGTCCATGTTGCCCGGCGGGGTTGGATGAGGCCTGGTTGGATTTTATGGGCCAAGGAAGTGGAAACAGGCGATTTCGGCTCATTTCTGTGGGTGTTAGCCCACGGATTCTGGCGCTGCATGGGGTTCTGGTGCAAGATTCTCGAAAATCAATACGAGGTGGTCCGCAAGAGGCCTGGCAAGATGTCCATGTTGCCCGGCGGGGTTGGATGAGGCTTGGTTTGATTTTATGGGCCAAGGAAGTGGAAACAGGCGATTTCGGCTCATTTCAGTGGGTGTTAGCCCACGGATTCTGGCGCTGCATGGGGTTCTGGCGCAAGATCTCAAAACACCATACGAGGGGGTCTGCAAGAGGCCCGGCAAGAGGTCCATGTCGCCCGGCGGGGTTGGATGAGGCCTGGTTGGATTTTATGGGCCAAGGAAGTGGAAACAGGCGATTTCGGCTCATTTCTGTGGGTGTTAGCCCACGGATTCTGGCGCTGCATGGGGTTCCAGCGTAAGATTCTAAAAAAACCATACGAGGGGGTCTGCAAGAGGCCCGGCAAGAGGTCCATGTTGCCCGACGGGGTTCGATGAGGCCTGGTTGGATTTTATGGGCCAAGGAAGTGGAAACAGGCAATTTCGGCTCATTTCTGTGGGTGTTAGCCCACGAATTCTGGCGCTGCATGGGGTTCCGGCGCAAGATTCTCGAAAAACCATACGAGGGGGTCCGCAAGAGGCCCCGCAAGAGGTCCATGTGTCCCGGCGGGGTTGGATGAGGCCTGGTTGGCTTTTATGGGCCAAGGAAGTGGAAACAGGCGATTTCGGCTCATTTCCGTGGGTGTTAGCCCACGGATTCTGGCGCTGCATGGGGTTCCACCGCAAGATTCTTGAAAAACCATACGAGGGGGTCCGCAAGAGGCCCGGCAAGAGGTCCATGTCGCCCGGCGGGGTTGGATGTGGCCTGGTTGGATTTTATGGGCCAAGGAAGTGGAAACAGGCGATTTCGGCTCATTTCTATGGGTGTTAGCCCACGAATTCTGGCGCTGCATGGGGTTCCGGCGCAAGATTCTCGAAAAACCATACGAGGGGTCCGCAAGAGGCCCGGAAAGAGGTCCATGTCGCCCGGCGGGATTGGATGAGGCCTGGTTGGATTTTATGGGCCAAGAAAGTGGAAACAGTCAATTTTGGCTCATTTCTGTGGGTGTTAGCGCATGGATTCTGGCGCTGCATGGGGTTCCGGCGCAAGATTCTCGAAAAACCATACGAGAGGGTCCGCAAGAGGCCCGGCAAGAGGTCCATGTCGCCTGGCGGGGTTAGATGAGGCCTGGTTGGATTTTATGGGCCAAGGAAGTGGAAACAGGCAATTTCGGCTCATTTCTGTGGGTGTTAGCCCACGGATTCTGGCGCTGCATGGGGTTCCGGTGCAAGATTCTCGAAAAACCATACGAGGGGGTCCGCAAGAGGCCCGGCAAGAGGTCCATGTGTCCCGGCGGGGTTGGATGAGGCCTGGTTGGCTTTTATGGGCCAAGGAAGTGGAAACAGGCGATTTCGGCTCATTTCCGTGGGTGTTAGCCCACGGATTCTGGCGCTGCATGGGGTTCCGCCGCAAGATTCTCGAAAAACCATACGAGGGGGTCCGCAAGAGGCCCGGCAAGAGGTCCATGTCGCCCGGCGGGGTTGGATGTGGCCTGGTTGGATTTTATGGGCCAAGGAAGTGGAAACAGGCGATTTCGGCTCATTTCTATGGGTGTTAGCCCACGAATTCTGGCGCTGCATGGGGTTCCGGCGCAAGATTCTCGAAAAACCATACGGGGGGTCCGCAAGAGGCCCGGCAAGAGGTCCATGTCGCCCGGCGGGATTGGATGAGGCCTGGTTGGATTTTATGGGCCAAGAAAGTGGAAACAGTCAATTTTGGCTCATTTCTGTAGGTGTTAGCGCATGGATTCTGGCGTTGCATGGGGTTCCAGCGCAAGATTCTCGAAAAACCATACGAGGGGGTCCGCAAGAGGCCCGGCAAGAGGTCCATGTCGCCTGGCGGGGTTAGATGAGGCCTGGTTGGATTTTATGGGCCAAGGAAGTGGAAACAGGCAATTTCGGCTCATTTCTGTGGGTGTTAGCCCACGGATTCTGGCGCTGCATGGGGTTCCGGCGCAAGATTCTCGAAAAACCATACGAGGGGGTCCGCAAGAGGCCCGACAAGAGGTCCATGTCACCCGGCGGGGTTGGATGAGGCCTGGTTGGATTTTATGGGCTAAGGAAGTGGAGACAGGCGATTTCGGCTCATTTTTGTGGGTGTTAGACCACGGATTCTGGCGCTGCATGGGGTTCCGGCACATGATTCTCGAAAAACCATACGAGGGGGTCCGCAAGAGGCCCGGCAAGAGGTCCATGTTGCCCGGCGGGGTTGGATGAGGCCTGGTTGGATTTTATGGGCCAAGGAAGTGGAAACAGGCGATTTCGGCTCATTTCTGTGGGTGTTTGCCCACGGATTCTGGCGCTGCATGGGGTTTCGGTGCAAGATTCTCGAAAAACCATACGAGGGGGTCCGCAAGAGGCCCGGCAAGAGGTCCATGTCGCCCGGCAGGGTTGGATGAGGCCAGGTTGGATTTTATGGGCTAAGGAAGTGGAAACAGGCGATTTCGGCTCATTTCTGTGGGTGTTAGCCCACGGATTCTGGCGCTGCATGGGGTTCTGTCGCAAGATTCTAGAAAATCCATACGAGGGGGTCCGCAAGAGGCCCGGCAAGAGGTCCATGTTGCCCGGCGGGGTTGGATGAGGCCTGGTTGGATTTTATGGGCCAAGGAAGTGGAAACAGGCGATTTCGGCTCATTTCTGTGGGTGTTAGCCCACGGATTCTGGCGCTGCATGGGGTTCTGGCGCATGGTTCTCGAAAATCCATACGAGGTGGTCCGCAAGAGGCCCGGCAAGATGTCCATGTTGCCCGGCGGGGTTGGATGAGGCTTGGTTGGATTTTATGGGCCATGGAAGTGGAAACAGGTGATTTCGGCTCATTTCAGTGGGTGTTAGCCCACGGATTCTGGCGCTGCATGGGGTTCCGGCGCAAGATCTCGAAACACCATACGAGGGGGTCTGCAAGAGGCCCGGCAAGAGGTCCATGTCACCCGGCGGGGTTGGATGAGGCCTGGTTGGATTTTATGGGCCAAGGAAGTGGAAACAGGCAATTTCGGCTCATTTCTATGGGTGTTAGCCCACGGATTCTGGCGCTGCATGGGGTTCCGGCGCAAGATTCTCGAAAAACCATACGAGGGGGTCCGCAAGAGGCCCGGCAAAAGGTCCATGTTGCCCGGCAGGGTTCGATGAGTTCTGGTTGGATTTTATTGGCCAAGGAAGTGGAAACAGGCGATTTCAGCTCATTTCTGTGGGTGTTAGCCCACGGATTCTGGCGCTACATGGGGTTCCGGCGCAAGATTCTCGAAAAACCATACGATGGGGTCCACAAGAGGCCCGGCAAGAGGTCCATGTCGCCCGGCGGGGTTGGATGAGGCCTGGTTGGATTTTATGGGCCAAGGAAGTGGAAATAGGCGATTTCGGCTCATTTCCGTGGGTGTTAGCCCAGTGATTCTGGCGCTGCATGGGGTTCCGCCGCAAGATTCTCGAAAAACCATACGAGGGGGTCCGCAAGAGGCCCGGCAAGAGGTCCATGTCGCCCGGCGGGGTTGGATGTGGCCTGGTTTGATTTTATGGGCCAAGGAAGTGGAAACAGGCGATTTCGGCTCATTTCTATGGGTGTTAGCCCACGAATTCTGGCGCTGCATGGGGTTCCGGCGCAAGATTCTCGAAAAACCATACGAGGGGTCCGTAAGAGGCCCGGCAAGAGGTCCATGTCACCCAGCGGGATTGGATGAGGCCTGGTTGGATTTTATGGGCCAAGGAAGTGGAAATAGTCAATTTTGGCTCATTTCTGTGGGTGTTAGCGCACGGATTCTGGCGCTGCATGGGGTTCCGGCGCATGATTCTCAAAAAACCATACGAGGGGGTCCGCAAGAGGCCCGGCAAGAGGTCCATGTCACCCGGCGGGGTTAGATGAGGCCTGGTTGGATTTTATGGGCCAAGGAAGTGGAAACAGGCGATTTCGGCTCATTTCTGTGGGTGTTAGCCCACGGATTCTGGCGCTGCATGGGGTTCCGGTTCAAGATTCTCGAAAAACCATACGAGGGGGTCCGCAAGAGGCCCGGAAAGAGGTCCATGTCACCCGGCGTGGTTGGATGAGGCCTGGATGGATTTTATGGGCTAAGGAAGTGGAAACAGGCGATTTCGGTTCATTTTTGTGGGTGTTAGCCCACGGATTCTGGCGCTGCATGGGGTTCCGGCACATGATTCTCGAAAAACCATACGAGGGGGTCCGCAAGAGGCCCGGCAAGAGGTCCATGTTGCCCGGCGGGGTTGGATGAGGCCTGGTTGGATTTTATGGGCCAAGGAAGTGGAAACAGGCGATTTCGGCTCATTTCTGTGGGTGTTAGCCCACGGATTCTGGCGCTGCATGGGGTTCTGGCGCAAGATTCTCGAAAATCCATACAAGAGGGTCCGCAAGAGGCCCGGCAAGAGGTCAATGTTGCTCGGCGGGGTTGGATGAGGCTTGGGTGGATTTTATGGGCCAAGGAAGTGGAAACAGGAGATTTCGGCTCATTTCTGTGGGTGTTAGCCCACGGATTCTGGCGCTGCATGGGGTTCCGGCGCAAGATCTCGAAACACCATACGAGGGGGGTCCGCAAGAGGCCCGGCAAGAGGTCCATGTCGCCCGGCGGGGTTGGATGAGGCCTGGTTGGATTTTATGGGCCAAGGAAGTGGAAACAGGCGATTTCGGCTCATTTCTGTGGGTGTTAGCTCACGGATTCTGGCGCTGCATGGGGTTCCGGCGCAAGATTCTCAAAAAACCATACGATGTGGTCCTCAAGAGGCCCGGCAAAAGGTCCATGTTGCCCGGCGGGGTTCGATGAGGCCTTGTTGGATTTTATGGGCCAAGGAAGTGAAAACAAGAGATTTCGGCTCATTTCTGTGGGTGTTAGCCCACGGATTCTGGCGCTGCATGGGGTTCCAACGCAAGATTCTCGAAAAACCATACGAGGGGGTCCTCAAGAGGCCCGGCAAAAGGTCCATGTTGCCCGGCGGGGTTCGATGAGGCCTTGTTGGATTTTATGGGCCAAGGAAGTGAAAACAAGAGATTTCGGCTCATTTCTGTGGGTGTTAGCCCACGGATTCTGGCGCTACATGGGGTTCCAACGCAAGATTCTCGAAAAACCATACGAGGGGGTCCTCAAGAGGCCCGGCAAGAGGTCCATGTTGCCCGGCGGGGTTGGATGAGGCCTGGTTAGATTTTATGGGCCAAGGAAGTGGAAACAGGCGATTTCGGCTCATTTCTGTGGGTGTTAGCCCACGGATTCTGGCGCTGCATGGGGTTCTGGCGCAAGATTCTCGAAAATCCATACGATGTGGTCCGCAAGAGGCCCAGCAAGAGGTCAATGTTGCTCGGCGGGGTTGGATGAGGCTTGGGTGGATTTTATGGGCCAAGGAAGTGAAAACAAGAGATTTCGGCTCATTTCAGTGGGTGTTAGCCCACGGATTCTGGCGCTGCATGGGGTTCCGGCGCAAGATCTCGAAACACCATACGAGGGGGTCTGCAAGAGGCCCGGCAAGAGGTCCATGTCCCCCGGCGGGGTTGGATGAGGCCTGGTTGGATTTTATGGGCCAAGGAAGTGGAAACAGGCGATTTCGGCTCATTTCTGTGGGTGTTAGCTCACGGATTCTGGCGCTGCATGGGGTTCCGGCGCAAGATTCTCGAAAAACCATACGAGGGGGTCCTCAAGAGGCCCGGCAAAAGGTCCATGTTGCCCGGCGGGGTTCGATGAGGCCTTGTTGGATTTTATGGGCCAAGGAAGTGAAAACAAGAGATTTCGGCTCATTTCTGTGGGTGTTAGCCCACGGATTCTGGCGCTACATGGGGTTCTCGAAAAATGACACGAGGGGGTCCGCAAGTGGCCCGGCAAGAGGTCCATGTTGCCCGGCAGGGTTGGATAAGGCCTGGTTGGATTTTATGGGCCAAGGAATTGGAAACAGGCGATTTCGGCTCATTTCTGTGGGTGTTAGCCCACGGATTCTGGCGCTGCATGGGGTTCCGGCGCAAAATCTCGAAAAACCATACGAGGGGGTCTGCAAGAGGCCCGGCAATAGGTCCATGTTGCCTGGCGGGGTTGGATGAGGCCTGGTTGGATTTTATGGGCCAAGGAAGTGGAAAAAGGCGATTTCGGCTCATTTCTGTGGGTGTTAGCCCACGGATTCTGGCGCTGCATGGGGTTCGGGCGCAAGATTCTCAAAAAACCATACGAGGGGGTCCGCAAGAGGCCCGTGAAGAGGTCTATGTTGCCCGGCGGGGTTGGAAGAGGCCTGGTTGGATTTTATGGGCCAAGGAAATGGAAACAGGCAATTTCGGCTCATTTCTGTGAGTGTTAGCCCACGGATTCTGGCGCTGCATGGGGTTCCGGCGCAAGATTCTTGAAAAACCATACGAGGGGGTCCGCAAGAGGCCCGGCAAGAGGTCCATGTCGCACGCGGGGTTGGATGAAGCCTGGTTGGATTTTATGGGCCAAGGAAGTGGAAACAGGCGATTTCGGCTCATTTCTGTAGGTGTTAGCCCACGGATTCTGGCGCTGCATGGGGTTCCACCGCAAGATTCTCGAAAAATGATACGAGGGGGTCCGCAAGTGGCCCGGCAAGAGATCCATGTTGCCCGGCGGGGTTGGATGAGGCCTGGTTGGATTTTATGGGCCAAGGAAGTGAAAACAAGCGATTTCGGCTCATTTTTGTGGGTGTTAGCCCACGGATTCTGGCGCTGCATGGGGTTCCACCGCAAGATTCTCGAAAAATGATACGAGGGGGTCCGCAAGTGGCCCGGCAAGAGGTCCATGTTGCCCGGCGGGATTGGATGAGGCCTGGTTGGATTTTATGGGCCAAGAAAGTGGAAACAGTCAATTTTGGCTCATTTCTGTGGGTGTTAGCGCATGGATTCTGGAGCTGCATGGGGTTCCGGCGCAAGATTCTCGAAAAACCATACGAGGGGGTCCGCAAGAGGCCCGGAAAGAGGTCCATGTCGCCTGGCGGGGTTAGATGAGGCCTGGTTGGATTTTATGGGCCAAGGAAGTGGAAACAGGCAATTTCGGCTCATTTCTGTGGGTGTTAGCCCACGGATTCTGGCGCTGCATGGGGTTCCGGCGCAAGATTCTCGAAAAACCATACGAGGGGGTCCGCAAGAGGCCCGGCAAGAGGTCCATGTGTCCCGGCGGGGTTGGATGAGGCCTGGTTGGCTTTTATGGGCCAAGGAAGTGGAAACAGGCGATTTCGGCTCATTTCCGTGGGTGTTAGCCCACGGATTCTGGCGCTGCATGGGGTTCCGGCGCAAGATCTCGAAAAACCATACGAGGGGGTCTGCAAGAGGCCCGGCAAGAAGTCCATGTCGCCTGGCGGGGTTGGATGAGGCCTGGTTGGATTTTATGGGCCAAGGAAGTGGAAAAAGGCGATTTCGGCTCATTTCTGTGGGTGTTAGCCCACGGATTCTGGCGCTGCATGGGGTTCCGGCGCAAGATTCTCAAAAAAACCATACGAGGGGGTCCGCAAGAGGCCCGTGAAGAGGTCTATGTTGCCCGGCGGGGTTGGAAGAGGCCTGGTTGGATTTTATGGGCCAAGGAAATGGAAACAGGCAATTTCGGCTCATTTCTGTGAGTGTTAGCCCACGGATTCTGGCGCTGCATGGGGTTCCGGCGCAAGATTCTTGATAAACCATACGAGGGGGTCCGCAAGAGGCTCGGCAAGAGGTCCATGTTGCCCGGCGGGGTTGGATGAGGCCTGGTTGGATTTTATGGGCCAAGGAAGTGAAAACAAGCGATTTCGGCTCATTTCTGTGGGTGTTAGCCCACGGATTCTGGCGCTACATGGGGTTCCAGCGCAAGATTCTCGAAAAATGATACGAGGGGGTCCGCAAGTGGCCCGGCAAGAGGTCCATGTTGCCCGGCGGGGTTGGATAAGGCCTGCTTGGATTTTATGGGCCAAGGAATTGGAAACAGGCGATTTCGGCTCATTTCTATGGGTGTTAGCCCACGGATTCTGGCGCTGCATGGGGTTCCGGCGCAAGATTCTTGAAAAACCATACGAGGGGGTCCGCAAGAGGCCCGGCAAGAGGTCCATGTCGCCCGGCGGGGTTGGATGAGGCCTGGTTGGATTTTATGGGCCAAGGAAGTGGAAACAGGCGATTTCGGCTCATTTCTGTGGGTGTTAGCCCACGGATTCTGGCGCTGCATGGGGTTCCGGTGCAAGATTCTCAAAATACCATACGAGGGGGTCCGCAAGAGGCTCGGCAAGAGGTCCATGTTGCCCGGCGGGGTTGGATGAGGCCTTGTTGGATTTTATGGGCCAAGGAAGTGGAAACAGGCGATTTCGCCTCATTTTTGTGGGTGTTAGCCCACGGATTCTAGCGCTGCATGGGGTTCTGGCGCAAGATTCTCGAAAATCCATACGAGGGGGTCCGCAAGAGGCCCGGCAATAGGTCCATGTTGCCCGACGGGGTTTGATGAGGCCTGGTTGGATTTTATGGGCCAAGGAAGTGGAAACAGGCGATTTCGGCTCATTTCTGTGGGTGTTAGCCCACGGATTCTGGCGCTGCATGGGGTTCTGGCGCAAGATCTCGAAAAACCATACGAGGGGGTCTGCAAGAGGCCCGGCAAGAGCTCCATGTCGCCCGGCGGGGTTGGATGAGGCCTGGTTGGATTTTATGGGCCAAGGAAGTGGAAACAGGCGATTTCGTCTCATTTATGTGGGTGTTAGCCCACGGATTCTGGCGCTGCATGGGATTCCGTCGCAAGATTCTCAAAAAACCATACGAGGGGGTCCGCAAGAGGCCCGGCAAGAGGTCCATGTTGCCCGGCGGGGTTGGATGAGGCCTGGTTGGATTTTATGGGCCAAGGAAGTGGAAACAGGCGATTTCGGCTCATTTCTGTGGGTGTTAGCCCACGGATTCTGGCGCTGCATGGGGTTCTGGCGCAAGATTCTCGAAAATCAATACGAGGTGGTCCGCAAGAGGCCTGGCAAGATGTCCATGTTGTCCGGCGGGGTTGGATGAGGCTTGGTTTGATTTTATGGGCCAAGGAAGTGGAAACAGGCGATTTCGGCTCATTTCAGTGGGTGTTAGCCCACGGATTCTGGCGCTGCATGGGGTTCTGGCGCAAGATCTCGAAACACCATACGAGGGGTCTGCAAGAGGCCCGGCAAGAGGTCCATGTCGCCCGGCGGGGTTGGATGAGGCCTGGTTAGATTTTAAGGGCCAAGGAAGTGGAAACAGGCGATTTCGGCTCATTTCTGTGGGTGTTAGCCCACGGATTCTGGCGCTGCATGGGGTTCCTGCGTAAGATTCTCAAAAGACCATACGAGGGGGTCCGCAAGAGGCCCGGCAAGAGGTCCATGTTGCCCGACGGGGTTCGATGAGGCCTGGTTGGATTTTATGGGCCAAGGAAGTGGAAACAGGCAATTTCGGCTCATTTCTGTGGGTGTTAGCCCACGAATTCTGGCGCTGCATGGGGTTCCGGCGCAAGATTCTCGAAAAACCATACGAGGGGGTCCGCAAGAGGCCCGGCAAGAGGTCCATGTGTCCCGGCGGGGTTGGATGAGGCCTGGTTGGCTTTTATGGGCCAAGGAAGTGGAAACAGGCGATTTCGGCTCATTTCCGTGGGTGTTAGCCCACGGATTCTGGCGCTGCATGGGGTTCCGCCGCAAGATTCTCGAAAAACCATACGAGGGGGTCCGCAAGAGGCCCGGCAAGAGGTCCATGTCGCCCGGCGGGGTTGGATGTGGCCTGGTTGGATTTTATGGGCCAAGGAAGTGGAAACAGGCGATTTCGGCTCATTTCTATGAGTGTTAGCCCACGAATTCTGGCGCTGCATGGGGTTCCGGCGCAAGATTCTCGAAAAACCATACGAGGGGTCCGCAAGAGGCCCAGCAAGAGGTCCATGTCGCCCGGCGGGATTGGATGAGGCCTGGTTGGATTTTATGGGCCAAGAAAGTGGAAACAGTCAATTTTGGCTCATTTCTGTGGGTGTTAGCGCATGGATTCTGGAGCTGCATGGGGTTCCGGCGCAAGATTCTCGAAAAACCATACGAGGGGGTCCGCAAGAGGCCCGGCAAGAGGTCCATGTCGCCTGGCGGGGTTAGATGAGGCCTGGTTGGATTTTATGGGCCAAGGAAGTGGAAACAGGCAATTTCGGCTCATTTCTGTGGGTGTTAGCCCACGGATTCTGGCGCTGCATGGGGTTCCGGCGCAAGATTCTCGAAAAACCATACGAGGGGGTCCGCAAGAGGCCCGGCAAGAGGTCCATGTGTCCCGGCGGGGTTGGATGAGGCCTGGTTGGCTTTTATGGGCCAAGGAAGTGGAAACAGGCGATTTCGGCTCATTTCCGTGGGTGTTAGCCCACGGATTCTGGCGCTGCATGGGGTTCCGCCGCAAGATTCTCGAAAAACCATACGAGGGGGTCCGCAAGAGGCCCGGCAAGAGGTCCATGTCGCCCTGCGGGGTTGGATGTGGCCTGGTTGGATTTTATGGGCCAAGGAAGTGGAAACAGGCGATTTCGGCTCATTTCTATGGGTGTTAGCCCACGAATTCTGGCGCTGCATGGGGTTCCGGCGCAAGATTCTCGAAAAACCATACGAGGGGTCCGCAAGAGGCCCGGCAAGAGGTCCATGTCGCCCGGCGGGATTGGATGAGGCCTGGTTGGATTTTATGGGCCAAGAAAGTGGAAACAGTCAATTTTGGCTCATTTCTGTGGGTGTTAGCGCATGGCTTCTGGCGCTGCATGGGGTTCCGGCGCAAGATTCTCGAAAAACCATACGAGGGGGTCCGCAAGAGGCCCGGCAAGAGGTCCATGTCGCCTGGCGGGGTTAGATGAGGCCTGGTTGGATTTTATGGGCCAAGGAAGTGGAAACAGGCAATTTCGGCTCATTTCTGTGGGTGTTAGCCCACGGATTCTGGCGCTGCATGGGGTTCCGGCCCAAGGTTCTCGAAAAACCATACGAGGGGGTCCGCAAGAGGCCCGGCAAGAGGTCCATGTGTCCCGGCGGGGTTGGATGAGGCCTGGTTGGCTTTTATGGGCCAAGGAAGTGGAAACAGGCGATTTCGGCTCATTTCTGTGGGTGTTAGCCCACGGATTCTGGCGCTGCATGGGGTTTCGGCGCAAGATTCTCGAAAAACCATACGAGGGGGTCCGCAAGAGGCCCGGCAAGAGGTCCATGTTGCCCGGCGGGGTTGGATGAGGCCTGGTTGGATTTTATGGGCCAAGGAAGTGGAAACAGGCGATTTCGGCTCATTTCTGTGGGTGTTAGCCCACGGATTCTGGCGCTGCATGGGGTTTCGGCGCAAGATTCTCGAAAAACCATACGAGGGGGTCCGCAAGAGGCCCGGCAAGAGGTCCATGTCGCCCGGCAGGGTTGGATGAGGCCAGGTTGGATTTTATGGGCTAAGGAAGTAGAAACAGGCGATTTCGGCTCATTTCTGTGGGTGTTAGCCCACGGATTCTGGCGCTGCATGGGGTTCCGTCGCAAGATTCTAGAAAATCCATACGAGGGGGTCCGCAAGAGGCCCGGCAAGAGGTCCATGTTGCCCGGCGGGGTTGGATGAGGCCTGGTTGGATTTTATGGGCCAAGGAAGTGGAAACAGGCAATTTCGGCTCATTTCTGTGGGTGTTAGCCCACGGATTCTGGCGCTGCATGGGGTTCTGACGCAAGATTCTCGAAAATCCATACGAGGTGGTCCGCAAGAGGCCCGGCAAGAGGTCCATGTTGCCCGGCGGGGTTGGATGAGGCTTGGTTGGATTTTATGGGCCAAGGAAGTGGAAACAGGCGATTTCGGCTCATTTCAGTGGGTGTTAGCCCACGGATTCTGGCGCTGCATGGGGTTCCGGCGCAATATCTCGAAACACCATACGAGGGGGTCTGCAAGAGGCCCGGCAAGAGGTCCATGTCCCCCGGCGGGGTTGGATGAGGCCTGGTTGGATTTTATGGGCCAAGGAAGTGGAAACAGGCGATTTCGGCTCATTTCTGTGGGTGTTAGCCCACGGATTCTGGCGCTGCATGGGGTTCCGGCGCAAGATTCTCGAAAAACCATACGAGGGGGTCCGCAAGAGGCCCGGCAAAAGGTCCATGTTGCCGGGCGGGGTTCGATGAGGCCTTATTGGATTTTATGGGCCAAGGAAGTGAAAACAAGCGATTTCGGCTCATTTCTGTAGGTGTTAGCCCACGGATTCTGGCGCTGCATGGGGTTCTAGCGCAAGATTCTCGAAAAATGATACGAGGGGGTCTGCAAGTGGCCCAGCAAGAGGTCCATGTTGCCCGGCGGGGTTGGATAAGGCCTGGTTGGATTTTATGGGCCAAGGAATTGGAAACAGGCGATTTCGGCTCATTTCTGTGGGTGTTAGCCCACGGATTCTGGCGGTGCATGGGGTTCCGGCGCAAGATCACGAAAAACCATACGAGGGGGTCTGCAAGAGGCCCGGCAAGAGGTCCATGTCGCCTGGCGGGGTTGGATGAGGCCTGGTTGGATTTTATGGGCAAAGGAAGTGGAAAAAGGCGATTTCGGCTCATTTCTGTGGGTGTTAGCCCACGGATTCTGGCGCTGCATGGGGTTCCGGCGCAAGATTCTCAAAAAGCCATACGAGGGGGTCCGCAAGAGGCCCGTGAAGAGGTCTATGTTGCCCGGCGGGGTTGGAAGAGGCCTGGTTGGATTTTATGGGCCAAGGAAATGGAAACAGGCAATTTCGGCTCATTTCTGTGAGTGTTAGCCCACGGATTCTGGCGCTGCATGGGGTTCCGGCGCAAGATTCTTGGAAACCATACGAGGGGGTCCGCAAGAGGCCCGGCAAGAGGTCCATGTCGCACGGCGGGGTTGGATGAGGCCTGGTTGGATTTTATGGGCCAAGGAAGTGGAAACAGGCGATTTCGGCTCATTTATGTGGGTGTGTTAGCCCACGGATTCTGGCGCTGCATGGGGTTCCGGCGCAAGATCTCGAAAAACCATACGAGGGGGTCTGCAAGAGGCCCGGCAAGAAGTCCATGTCGCCTGGCGGGGTTGGATGAGGCCTGGTTGGATTTTATGGGCCAAGGAAGTGGAAAAAGGCGATTTCGGCTCATTTCTGTGGGTGTTAGCCCACGGATTCTGGCGCTGCATGGGGTTCCTGCGCAAGATTCTTAAAAAACCATACGAGGGGGTCCGCAAGAGGCCCGTGAAGAGGTCTATGTTGCCCGGCGGGGTTGGAAGAGGCCTGGTTGGATTTTATGGGCCAAGGAAATGGAAACAGGCAATTTCGGCTCATTTCTGTGAGTGTTAGCCCACGGATTCTGGCGCTGCATGGGGTTCCGGCGCAAGATTCTTGATAAACCATACGAGGGGGTCCGCAAGAGGCCCGGCAAGAGGTCCATGTCGCACGGCGGGGTTGGATGAGGCCTGGTTGGATTTTATGGGCCAAGGAAGTGGAAACAGGCGATTTCGGCTCATTTCTGTGGGTGTTAGCCCACAGATTCTGGTGCTGCATGGGGTTCCGGTGCAAGATTCTCGAAAAACCATACGAGGGGGTCCGCAAGAGGCTCGGCAAGAGGTCCATGTTGCCCGGCGGGGTTGGATGAGGCCTGGTTGGATTTTATGGGCCAAGGAAGTGAAAACAAGCGATTTCGGCTCATTTCTGTGGGTGTTAGCCCACGGATTCTGGCGCTGCATGGGGTTCCAGCGCAAGATTCTCGAAAAATGATACGAGGGGGTCCGCAAGTGTCCCGGCAAGAGGTCCATGTTGCCCGGCGGGGTTGGATAAGGCCTGGTTGGATTTTATGGGCCAAGGAATTGGAAACATGCGATTTCGGCTCATTTCTATGGGTGTTAGCCCACGGATTTTGGCGCTGCATGGGGTTCCGGCGCAAGATTCTTGAAAAACCATACGAGTGGGTCCGCAAGAGGCCCGGCAAGAGGTCCATGTCGCCCGGCGGGGTTGGATGAGGCCTGGTTGGATTTTATGGGCCAAGGAAGTGGAAACAGGCGATTTCGGCTCATTTCTGTGGGTGTTAGCCCACGGATTCTGGCGCTGCATGGGGTTCCGGTGCAAGATTCTCAAAATACCATACGAGGGGGTCCGCAAGAGGCCCGGCAAGAGGTCCATGTTGCCCGGCGGGGTTGGATGAGGCCTGGTTGGATTTTATGGGCCAAGGAAGTGGAAACAGGCGATTTCGGCTCATTTTTGTGGGTGTTAGCCCACAGATTCTGGCGCTGCATGGGGTTCTGGCGCAAGATTCTCGAAAATCCATACGAGGGGGTCCGCAAGAGGCCCGGCAATAGGTCCATGTTGCCCGACGGGGTTTGATGAGGCCTGGTTGGATTTTATGGGCCAAGGAAGTGGAAACAGGCGATTTCGGCTCATTTCTGTGGGTGTTAGCCCACGGATTCTGGCGCTGCATGGGGTTCCGGCGCAAGATCTCGAAAAACCATACGAGGGGGTCTGCAAGAGGCCCGGCAAGAGCTCCATGTCGCCCGGCGGGGTTGGATGAGGCCTGGTTGGATTTTATGGGCCAAGGAAGTGGAAACAGGCGATTTCGTCCCATTTCTGTGGGTGTTAGCCCACGGATTCTGGCGCTGCATGGGATTCCGTCGCAAGATTCTCAAAAAACCATACGAGGGGGTCCGCAAGAGGCCCGGCAAGAGGTCCATGTTGCCCGACGGGGTTCGATGAGGCCTGGTTGGATTTTATGGGCCAAGGAAGTGGAAACAGGCAATTTCGGCTCATTTCTGTGGGTGTTAGCCCACGGATTCTGGTGCTGCATGGGGTTCCGGCGCAAGATTCTCGAAAAACCATACGAGGGGGTCCGCAAGAGGCCCGGCAAGAGGTCCATGTGTCCCGGCAGGGTTGGATGAGGCCTGGTTGGCTTTTATGGGCCAAGGAAGTGGAAACAGGCGATTTCAGCTCATTTCCGTGGGTGTTAGCCCACGGATTCTGGCGCTGCATGGGGTTCCGCCGCAAGATTCTCGAAAAACCATACGAGGGGGTCTGCAAGAGGCCCGGCAAGAGGTCCATGTCGCCCGGCGGGGTTGGATGTGGCCTGGTTGGATTTTATGGGCCAAGGAAGTGGAAACAGGCGATTTCGGGTCATTTCTATTGGTGTTAGCCCACGAATTCTGGCGCTGCATGGGGTTCCGGCGCAAGATTCTCGAAAAACCATACGAGGGGTCCGCAAGAGGCCCGGCAAGAGGTCCACGTCGCCCGGCGGGATTGGATGAGGCCTGGTTGGATTTTATGGGCCAAGAAAGTGGAAACAGTCAATTTTGGCTCATTTCTGTGGGTGTTAGCGCATGGATTCTGGCGCTGCATGGGGTTCCGGCGCAAGATTCTCGAAAAACCATACGAGGGGGTCCGCAAGAGGCCCGGCAAGAGGTCCATGTCGCCTGGCGGGGTTAGATGAGGCCTGGTTGGATTTTATGGGCCAAGGAAGTGGAAACAGGCGATTTCGGCTCATTTCTGTGGGTGTTAGCCCACGGATTCTGGCGCTGCATGGGGTTCCGCTGCAAGATTCTCGAAAAACCATACGAGGGGGTCCGCAAGAGGCCCGGCAAGAGGTCCATGTCGCACGGCGGGGTTGGATGAGGCCTGGTTGGATTTTATGGGCCAAGGAAGTGGAAACAGGCGATTTCGGCTCATTTCTGTGGGTGTTAGCCCACAGATTCTGGTGCTGCATGGGGTTCCGGTGCAAGATTCTCGAAAAACCATACGAGGGGGTCCGCAAGAGGCTCGGCAAGAGGTCCATGTTGCCCGGCGGGGTTGGATGAGGCCTGGTTGGATTTTATGGGCCAAGGAAGTGAAAACAAGCGATTTCGGCTCATTTCTGTGGGTGTTAGCCCACGGATTCTGGCGCTGCATGGGGTTCCGGCGCAAGATCTCGAAAAACCATACGAGGGGGTCTGCAAGAGGCCCGGCAAGAGCTCCATGTCGCCCGGCGGGGTTGGATGAGGCCTGGTTGGATTTTATGGGCCAAGGAAGTGGAAACAGGCGATTTCGTCCCATTTCTGTGGGTGTTAGCCCACGGATTCTGGCGCTGCATGGGATTCCGTCGCAAGATTCTCAAAAAACCATACGAGGGGGTCCGCAAGAGGCCCGGCAAGAGGTCCATGTTGCCCGGCGGGGTTGGATGAGGCCTGGTTGGATTTTATGGGCTAAGGAAGTGGAAACAGGCGATTTCGGCTCATTTTTGTGGGTGTTAGCCCACGGATTCTGGCGCTGCATGGGGTTCCGGCACATGATTCTCGAAAAACCATACGAGGGGGTCCGCAAGAGGCCCGGCAAGAGGTCTATGTTGCCCGGTGGGGTTGGATGAGGCCTGGTTGGATTTTATGGGCCAAGGAAGTGGAAACAGGGGATTTCGGCTCATTTCTGTGGGTGTTAGCCCACGAATTCTGGCGCTGCATGGGGTTTCGGCGCAAGATTCTCGAAAAACCATACGAGGGGGTCCGCAAGAGGCCCGGCAAGAGGTCCATGTCGCCCGACAGGGTTGGATGTAGCCAGGTTGGATTTTATGGGCTAAGGAAGTGGAAACAGGCGATTTCGGCTCATTTCTGTGGGTGTTAGCCCACGGATTCTGGCGCTGCATGGGGTTCCGTCGCAAGATTCTAGAAAATCCATACGAGGGGGTCCGCAAGAGGCCCGGCAAGAGGTCCATGTTGCCCGGCGGGGTTGGATGAGGTCTGGTTGGATTTTATGGGCCAAGGAAGTGGAAACAGGCAATTTCGGCTCATTTCTGTGGGTGTTAGCCCACGGATTCTGGCGCTGCATGGGGTTCTGACGCAAGATTCTCGAAAATCCATACGAGGTGGTCCGCAAGAGGCCCGGCAAGAGGTCCATGTTGCCCGGCGGGGTTGGATGAGGCTTGGTTGGATTTTATGGGCCAAGGAAGTGGAAACAGGCGATTTCGGCTCATTTCAGTGGGTGTTAGCCCACGGATTCTGGCGCTGCATGGGGTTCCGGCGCAAGATCTCGAAACACCATGCGAGGGGGTCTGCAAGAGGCCCGGCAAGAGGTCCATGTCCCCCAGCGGGGTTGGATGAGGCCTGGTTGGATTTTATGGGCCAAGGAAGTGGAAACAGGCGATTTCGGCTCATTTTTGTGGGTGTTAGCCCACGGATTCTGGCGCTGCATGGGGTTCCGGCGCAAGAGTCTCGAAAAACCATACGAGGGGGTCCGCAAGAGGCCCAGCAAAAGGTCCATGTTGCCGGGCGGGGTTCGATGAGGCCTTATTGGATTTTATGGGCCAAGGAAGTGAAAACAAGCGATTTCGGCTCATTTCTGTAGGTGTTAGCCCACGGATTCTGGCGCTGCATGGGGTTCCAGCGCAAGATTCTCGAAAAATGATACGAGGGGGTCTGCAAGTGGCCCAGCAAGAGGTCCATGTTGCCCGGCGGGGTTGGATAAGGCCTGGTTGGATTTTATGGGCCAAGGAATTGGAAACAGGCGATTTTGGCTCATTTCTGTGGGTGTTAGCCCACGGATTCTGGCGGTGCATGGGGTTCCGGCGCAAGATCTCGAAAAACCATACGAGGGGGTCTGCAAGAGGCCCGACAAGAGGTCCATGTCGCCTGGCGGGGTTGGATGAGGCCTGGTTGGATTTTATGGGCCAAGGAAGTGGAAACAGGCGATTTCGGCTCATTTCTGTGGGTGTTAGCCCACGGATTCTGGCGCTGCATGGGGTTTCGGCGCAAGATTCTCGAAAAACCATACGAGGGGGTCCGCAAGAGGCCCGGAAAGAGGTCCATGTCGCCCGGCAGGGTTGGATGAGGCCAGGTTGGATTTTATGGGCTAAGGAAGTGGAAACAGGCGATTTTGGCTCATTTCTGTGGGTGTTAGCCCACGGATTCTGGCGCTGCATGGGGTTCCGTCGCAAGATTCTAGAAAATCCATACGAGGGGGTCCGCCAGAGGCCCAGCAAGAGGTACATGTTGCCCGGCGGGGTTGGATGAGGCCTGGTTGGATTTTATGGGCCAAGGAAGTGGAAACAGGCAATTTCGGCTCATTTCTGTGGGTGTTAGCCCACGGATTCTGGCGCTGCATGGGGTTCTGACGCAA